>CM067333.1:7117500-7152500 GCA_034376525.1 Nicotiana benthamiana | reverse complement strand
TGCACAAGCCCTTGACACGCATTCCGCCCGACATCTGTCACGCCAATATTAGGGGTCTAACAAACCACCCCCACCAATTGAACTCGACGCCCTCGTTGAGGCTAATCTCAAGTAGTCTTTGATTTTATCTTCGAACTTCCATAATGAATTCCTTTTCTCCCAAGTTGCATCTGACTCGGGCTTACCTTTCCATTGAACTAAAAATTCTGTCCGCCTATTCTTCTTGTGCATCCCAAATATCCGGTGGTCCAGAATTTTCTCAATCTCTTTCTCAAGCTGATTGTGTACTTGAGGAGGAGCTTTCTTGATGTTGTGCCTCTCCGGATCATCAGGATCTCCCACATAAGGCCGGAAGTAGCTCACATGGAAAGTAGGATAAATCTTCATTTTTTCCGGCAGCTTCAACCGATAAGCAACTTCGCCTATCTTCTCAATCACTTTGAACGGACCATCATATCTTACAATCAAGGCTCTATGCCTTACCCTGCTATCTATCTTCTTCCAAAATCTACGGAGTAAGTTTCAGCAGTGCCTTATCGCCCACTTTGAACTCTAATGGACGCCTATGCTGATCAACATATTTTTTCATTCGTTTCTGTGCCACTTTCAAACTGTCAGCAGCTTCATCCATCATTATTTGCCTATCAAGCCCATACCGATATGCTGCAGGACATTTCCCTCTTGTCTTTTGTTGTGCCATCTTCGTAGGCAGTCTTGGCTGCCTGCCCAAAACGATCTCCATTGGACTCTTCTCCGTGGCTGAAGACTTGTGCAAGTTGTAGGACATCTGTGCACAATCTAATAAGTCTACCAAATTTCGTTGACTTGCAGTCACGAAATGCCTCAAATATTCTTCTAGCAGATGATTGATTCGTTCGGTTTGCCCATCTGTTTGGGGATGATTTGTCATTGAATATTTCAGATTTGTACCCAGTAAGTTGAACAAATAAGTCCAAAACCTGCCTGTGAATCTTGCATCCCGATCACTAACAACATCTTCTGGCATACCGAAGTGCTTCACCACATGCTTAAAAAACAATTCTGCCACAACTTTCAAGGGACATTCTGTTGGAGCAGCTATAAAGACACCATATTTAGAAAACCTGTCCACCACCACCATAGCCGAAGATAGACCATTTACGTTAGGAAACTCACTGATAAAATCCATTGAAACGAATTGCCACGTCTCTTCAGGAATTGGCAAAGGTTGCAACAATCCTGCTGCTTTCTTCCGTTCCGTTTTATCAAGCTGACAAACAAGACAGCTTTTCACACAAGCTTCCACGTCCTGTTCCATTTGTGGCCAGAAATAACATAGCGACAGCAGCGCCATCGTCCTCTGAACGCCTGGATGACCAGCCCAAAATGTATCATGCGTCTCTTTCAATAGCTCGCGACGCAGTCCGTCTCCAAGTGGTACCACGATCCTCCCCCCTTTGAAATAGAGAAGATTGTCCTCGATCCAGTACCGTCGCACAGTACCTTCCCTCACGTGATCCATTGTCTTTATGTACAATGTTTCATTCTTAGCAGCCGACTTGATTTTATCAACAAAATCTGATTCAAGTCTCGTAGTAGAATAAACAGCAGCAAAGACTTCCTTTCGACTCAAGGCATCCGCAACTTGGTTGTGCTTTCCCGGCTTATGCTCCCACAGAAATCATATTCTGCTAAGAATTCCTGCCAACGTGCTTGCTTTGAACTCAACTTCTTTTGAGTTTTGAAGAAAGTATTTGCCACATTGTCCGTCCTTACGACGAACTTTGTTCCCAACAAGTAAACACGCCAAATTTGTAAGCAATGAACAACAACAACCATTTCTTTCTCATGAGTAGAATACCTTTGTTCCGCTTCATTCAAATTTCTGCTTTCGAAGGCCACAGGATGACCTTCTTGAACCAGCACGCCTCCAACAGCCTTGTCGGATGCATCTGCATGGACTTCAAACGACAACTCAAAATCAGCAAGCCGCAAGATTGGTTCTGAGGCAATGGCTTCTTTCAACACACCAAATGCAGCACAACATTTTTCCGACCAATCCCATTCAACATCCTTTTTGAACAAATCCGTCAAAGGAGCAGCTTTCTTTGAGTAAACAGCAATGAACTTCCGATAATAGTTAGCCAACCCGAGGAAAGATCTCAATTCTTTCACAGTTTTAGGTGCCTGCCATTCCACAATGACCTGCACCTTGTTCGGGTCCATCCGCACTTGATTCTGGCTCACCTAACGCCCAAGAAATATGATCTCTTGTCTAGCAAATTCACATTTCTCCATTTTCACATATAACTTGTACTCCCTCAACCGAGACAGCACTTTTGTCAAATGTAATACGTGTTCATCGAAATTTCGACTATAGATAACAATGTCGTCTAAGTAGGCAACGACCAAGTCATCTAAGTACTCATAAAGCACATCATTCATGAGGTTGCAAAATGTAACAGGGGCATTTGTCAATCCGAACGGCATAACAAGGAATTCATGAGCCATACCTTGTAACACAAGTAGTCTTCGACTCATCACCCTCAGCTATCCGCACCTGCCAATAACCCGACCGCAAATCCAGCTTCGTGAACCAGCATGCCTTGCTCAATCTGTCCATCAAGTCCTGCACCAACGGAACAGGATATTTGTTCTTCACCCTCACCTTGTTCAGCGCCCTATAATCAACACACATCCGTAGCGTCCCATTATGTTTATTTTGAAATAAAACAAGTGCACCAATAGGAGCTTTAGATGGCTGAATCAGTCCCGCATCAAGTAGCTCGTTTAATTTTTCCCGCAAATTAGCCAACTCTTTCGGCGCCATACGATAAGGAGGTTGAGCAGGAGGCATTGAACCCGTATCACCTCTATCTTGTGATCAATAGCCCTCCGTGGTGGCAGATTTTTAGGCAACTCCGGTGGCATCACATCAGCAAAGTCACACAAAATTTGAGCAATGCAGTCCAGCACTTCAACCTTAACATCAGGCTTCAATTCAACCATAGCAGCAAGGAAAGTCTCTTTTCCCTTCTTCAAACCTTTTTCAACCATCATGGCAGAAACTAACGAACCCTTCCGTTGAGTTTCTTCTTTTCCATAAGGATAAACAGCTTTCACAAAACCAGGGGCCATATCATTCATGATCATCACTCCGTCCAAGTGAGGCATTGGAACAAAGCGATGCTTCCGCATGAAGTCAATTCCAAGAATCAACTCAAACCCCTCCATATCAATCACCATCAAATTCACCTTCCCTTTACAGTCCCCAACAGTCATAGGAACATTGTAAGCCGTACCATTACTGGCTTGTGCTGTGGTCTGCACAGTCTTCACATAAGAGGGACATTTTGATACTCTCAATCTATACTTATGCACCATTTTGTGGGAAATAAAGGTGTGAGTAGCGCTAGTATCTGCCACAGCTATCACACTTTGACCCCCAATTCTCATTTCAATGTGCATCAACATGGAATGAGCGTCTTTCTCGTTACCTGTAGCATTCACCAACGAGATAACATTCAGAAATTGCATGGGATTTACCAAGGCAGAAATAACTTCTTGGCCCTCTTCCTCCCGCTTATTTTCCGTAGCAAGCAAAGCATTCACCCGCCCTCGATTTGGATAGCTCTTGGCAAGATGAGGTCCTCCGCACGTCCAGCAACCATCAGTTATCTTGTTTGCGACGCCCTTGTTCTGAACAGCCCCATCAACAGCCTAGCCCTTCTCAACAAATTCTTTTCGGACTTCCTTCCTCCATTCCCCTTTCCTCTTCACCTGTTTCTTTGGTTTTGAAGTAGAGGGAATTTCAGAAAGAGTACGGGTGTTGCGAAAATCCACCAAGGAATCCGCTGCAGCGATTGCACTTGGGAGATCCTTCACAGTCTGTCTCCTAAGTTCATTTTGCGCCCATGCTTGCATTCCAGAAATAAAGTTATGCAATTTATCATCCTCCGACATGTTCTGAATATCCAGCAGTAAGGAAGTGAACTCCTTGATATAATCTCGAATGGATCCTGTTTGCCGCAAGCGTTTCAAGCGGTCCCTAGCAATCCAAGATGAATTTCTAGGCAGGAATTGGTCCTTCATTTGTTTTCTGAGTTTCTCCCATGTATTAATTTCGGTCGGCCTGCACTTTCATCATCCGCCATACGAGTTCTCCACCACAATTTAGCATCTCGCGGAGAGGTACATGCTAGTAATTGTGACCTTCTCCGCATTTGGAACTTTAGCAGCCACAAAATATTGATCCATGTCCCACAAAAAGTTTTCCAATTCCTTTGCACTATGCGTTCCACCAAACGCCTTTGGTTCAGGAATCTTCACCCTCGAGCATTCTTCATTGCCTTGGCCAGGAGCAGCCAACGCCCGTCGAAGAACAGTGATTTCAGCCTTTATGTTTTCGACCTCCTTTTTCAGGTCTACAACTACGCCATCCGTTGCCTCACAAGTTTGTTGGATCCCATCGCGAATCTGATCTGCTCCATCCTTTAGACGGTAGATCTCTGTAATAAGATCTGCCATATCCAACGGATCATCGGTCATGCCGATTAGCGCCTCCAACCGTTGAACTCTATCACGTAAGTCTGAAGTAGACCCACCCGCCATGATCAAGAGTTACAACCTGCTCAGCTCTAATACCAATTGTTACAGGGTCAATTTTTTCGCAAAAGCAGACACTGCACGGCGGCAGCTCGCAGCTACTTCAGCCTTCACTTTTCGCATACACACACAGTCTGCCTTATAATTTTCAGACTGTTAGCCAAGATAAGAACACACACAAATTACGAAAAAATCCCGACCTTTATTAATTCTCGCAGAATATACAAAGGACACTCTTTTAAGACTAGGCTCACATATGAATGCTACTTGCCTTCTCCACAGGCGGAGATACAATCTAATATAGAGGGGCTGCCAGTGGCAGTTACAAAGGGACAGTTACAAGGGGCAGATTCTACCATGTGCCATGCACATGCCTCAGATGGTTTCGGGTAGTTGATCCCACGTCGCCCACTTTGTGGCCAACCCGCCCATGATCTCAGATGATGTCTTCAACTTCCAGCACATGTCTTCGACACCACTTTGTCACATGCTGCACGATGGCCTTCTAGTCTTGCCCACATTTTCCTTGTCTCTTGCCCAGCTTTGCCTTGGACCTTGCCTCGCCCTTAATTCCCTAGCCACGCCCTGCTATGAATTAAGTCGTCCCACTGATCCGCGCATGCCTTCGTCAAGTGCCATGCTTCTATTTGCCATTGCCGATGCCCACAAACCAAGGCTGCCTTGCCAACACTCCAGCTGCCTTGCCTAGATGCCTTGTCTAAGTCCATCACCAACTTAGACACACGTCTAGCCTTGTACATTGCTTGTCATTGCTTCATCGAAGTCATGTCAAGGGGCAATGCACAAGCCCTTGACACGCATTCTGCACGACATCCGTCACGCCAATATTAGGGGTCTAACAGTAGGTGTTACAGGGTCTATTTTTCGTATGAATAGACACTGCACGGTAGCACCTCACAACCAAACTAAGAACACACACAGAATTTACGGGTAAAACCCAACCTTTATTAATTTTCACAGAATTTACAAAGGACACTCTTTTTAGACTTGGCTCATATATGTAATGCTACTTGCCTTCTCCACAGATGGGGATGCAATCTATACAAAGGGGCTGTTAATGGCAGTTACAAAGGGACAGTTACAAAGGGGTAGTTTCTACCATGTGCCATGCACATACCTTAGGTGGTTTCGGGCAGTTGCTACCACGTCTTCCACTTTGTAGCCAACCCGCCCATGTTCTTAGACCATGTCTTCATCTTCTAGCACATGTCCTCGACACTACTTAGTCACATGCCATGCACGATGGCCTCTAGCCTTGCCCACGTTTTCTTTATCTCCAGCCCTGCTTTGCCTTGGACCTTGCCTCGCCCTTAATTCCACAGCCACGCCCTGCTTTGGATTAAGTCGTCTCACCGATTCGCGCATGCCTTTGCTCCGCTTTGGCTTGGACCTTGCCTCGCCCTTAATATCATAGCCACGCCCTGCTATGAATCAAGTCGTCCCACTGATCCGTGCATACCTTTGCCCGGCTCTGCCTTGGACCTTGCCTCGCCCTCAATTTCATAGCCACGCCTTGCTATAAATTAAGTCGTCCCGCAGATCCGCGCATGCCTTTGTCAAGTGTCATGCTTCTATTTGCCATAGCCGATGCCCACGAACCAAGGCTGCCTTGCCAACACTCCAGCTGCCTTGCCTAGCTACCCATCACCAACTTAGACACACGCCCAGCCTTGTACATTGCTTGTCAATGCTTCAACGAAGACATGTCAAGGGGCAATGCACTAGCCCTCAATGTGAATTCTGCCCAACATCCGTCATGTCAATATTTGGGGTCGTAACAAACCACCCCCACCAATTGAACTCGACGCCCTCACCGAGGTTAATCTCAAGCAGCCCTCGGTTTGATCTTCAAATGGACCACCATATTTCGCAACCAAGATTCTATCCAGCAATACCTTGTTGGCCTTGATCTAGTACCCTCGCACAGTACCTTCCTTCGCGTGATACATTGTGTTTATATACAATGGATCATTCATAGCATCTGACTAGAACTTATCAACAAAATCTAACTCAAGTCCCGTAAGGGAATAACCAGCAACAAAGACTTCCTCCTCACAAGCCGAATACCTTTGTTCTGCTTCATTCAACTTTCTTATTTCAAAGGCCACAGGATGATCTTCTTGAACCAGCACGCCTCCAACAGCCTTGTTGCATGTATCTGTATGCATTTCAAATAGTAACTCAAACTCAGCAAGCCGCAAGATTGGTTCTGAGGCAATGGCTTCTTTTGACACATCAGCCCAACATTTTCCCGACCAATTCCCTTTAACGTTCTTCTTCAACACATTCGTCAAAGTAACAACTTTCTCAATTCTTTCACAGCTTTCGGCACCTGTCACTCCGCACTGATCTGCACCTGATTCTATCTCACCAAGTGCCCATGAAATTTGATCTCCTGTCTAGAGAACTCACACTTCCCATACAGCTTGTACCCCCTCAACCGAGACAACACTTTTATCAAGTGTGACATATGTTCATCCAAATTCCGACTATGTATAACAATGTCGTCTAAGTAGACAACGACAAAGTAATCTATGTACTCATACAGCCCGTCATTCACGAGGTTGCAAAATTTAGTAGGGGTATCGATCCATCCGAACGGCATAACAAGGAATTCATATGAGCCATACCTTGTAAAACAAGTAGTTTTAGACTCATCACCTTCAGCTATCCGTACCTGCCAATAACCAGACCGTATATAAAGCTTCATGAAGCAGCATGCTTTGCTCAATTTCTCCCGAAATTCAGCAAACTCTTGCACCAACGGAACAGGATAGTTATTTTTCCCCGTCACCTTGTTCAACGCCCTATGCAATTAAGCAGGAAGCATAGAACCCGGTATCAGCTCTATCGTGTGATCAATAGCCCTCCGTGGTGGTAGAGTTTTAGGCAACTCTGGTGGCATCACCTCCGCAAAGTCACTCAAAATTTGAGTAACACAGTCCGACAATTCAACCTTAACATCAGTCTTCACTTCAACCCCAGCAGGAAGGAAAGTCTCACCTCCCTTCTTCAACCCTTTTCCAACAAACATGGCAGAATTTAACGAGGCCTTACTTTGAATTTCTTCTCCTCCATAAGGATAAACAGCTTTCACGAAACCAGGAGCCATATAATTCATGATCATCACTCCGTTCAAATGAGGCATTGGGACAAAGTGATGTTTCCGCATGAAGTCAATTCCGAGGATCACCTCAAACTCTTCCATTCGAATCACCATCAAATTGACCTTCCGTTTCCACTTCCCAACAGACATAGGAACATCATAAGCCATACCCACAATGGCTTGTGCTTTGGTGTTCACAGTCTTTATGAAGGGGACATTTCGACACTCTCAATCGATACTTATGCACCAAACTGGCAGAAATAAGGGCGTGAGTAGCGCCAGTATCTACCATTGCTATCACACTTCTGTCCCCAATTCTCATTTTAATGTGCATCAGCAAAGAATAAGGGTTCGTCTCGTTACTTATAGTATTTAGCAATGAGATAACATTCAACAATTGCAAAGGATTTACCAAGGCAGCAACAATTTCTTCACCTTCCCCATTCCGATTATTTTCTCTAGCAAGCAAAGCATTTACCCGCTCCCGATTTGGACAGTCTCTGGATAGATGAGGTACTTCGCACGTCCAGCAACCATCAGTTTTCCTGTTTGCGACGCCTTTGTTTTGACAGCCCCATCGACAACCTTGCCCTTCTCAACAACTTCCTCTCGAACTTCCTTCCTCCATTCCCCTTTCCTTTCCACCCATTTGTTAGGTTTTGAAGTAGGAGGAATATCCAAAAGAGTACGAGTGCTGCGATAATCCACCAACGAATCCGCTGCAGCCATTGCACTTGGGAGATCCTTCACAGTCTCTCTCCTAAGTTCATTCTGCGCCAATGCTTGCATTCCAGAAATAAAGTTATGCAATTTGTCATCCTCCGACATGTTTTGAACATCCAGCATTACGGAAGAAAATTCCTTAATATAATCCCGAATGGATCCCGTTTGTCGCAAGTGTTTCAAATGGTCTCTAGCAAGCCAAGATGCATTGCCAGGCAAGAATTGGTCCTTCATTTCTTTTCTGAGCTTATCCCATGTATCAATTTTCGGTCTGCCCGCACTTTCATCGTCCACCAAATGAGTTCTCCACCACAATTTAGCATCTCCCGTTAGGTACATGCTTGTAATTGTGACCTTCTCCGCATTTGGAACTTTGGCAGCCATGAAATATTGTTCCGTGTCCCACATAAAATTCTCCAATTCTATTGCACTACGCGTTCCATCAAACGCCTTCGGATCAGGAATCTTTACCTTCGAGCGTTCTTCATTGCCTTGGCTTGGAGAAGCCAACAGCCGTCGAAGAACAGTGATTTCGACCTTCAAGTTGTCGACCTCCTTCTTTAGGTCTTCAAATACTCCATCCGTTGATTCACAACTTTGTAAACAGTCGGATTCCCCTTGTCCGTACAAGTTCTGAGTTGGCTGTTCGACGCCCGGGGAAGGCTTGTTATACCCAAGCTTATGATAGCTATGGATATAAAATGGGTAGAATGTGAAAGTGGTATTGTGGGATGGAAATGGTGTATTTTATGGGGGAAATGGTGAGAGATAAAGTGAGGGAAAATGGGGATATAGTATGGCCGAATGGAGGAGGAAATGTGTGGAGATTGTAGAAGGAAATGAGATGGTTTTAAGGAGGAAAGGGGGCTGGGCGAGATGGGAGTAAAATGGAAGGAGTTCTTTTGGTTTTTCTTTTATGGGATAAACCAAATCAAGGGTAAGAGATAAACACACTCTTATCTTAATTTGGGGCTTTTATCTTCTTTCACACAAAAATAATCACTACTAATGTATGAAATCAGACTCCTAACACACACTCAAAAGTAGCCAACCTTAGAGATATTTCATTAGGAAATTGTTTGAATTAGCTTCACACCAATTCGAAATATACTCAAAAGCATAAATGGGATAACAACATATGATGCATTATCAGGCCTAAATGGCTGATATATATAGAGAAGGGAGGGGATACATTAGCTAGCTTTTACTTGGAATAAAATAACATAAAGTATGGCTAATAATGATTGAGATTCCCAGGCCATTCCTAGAGCTTCACATGGTGTTTTAGCTTTTAATAATGAGTCATAATAAGCTAGTAAACTCCTATAAGTAGCATGGAGAAAGCAAGTAAAGTGGTTCCGTCTTTTTAGGGACAAGCTCCCTTAATTAGTGGGGATATGTCTTAAAGGTGACCCACAAATCATATGAGGCTAAAATCCAAGTATATTACTCTTTTTTAGGTGTGGAATTCGTGGTTAAGAGGTGGGGAAAATGATATTGACATTGACTTTATTTTTAGGCTAAGAAATGGTAGAAAAAGGAGGTGTAGGAAAACGTTGGTACACAATAGTCAAGTAGATGTTTTGTGATGTTCTCCATATTATTTTGGGATGAAATATTAGGTAGTGATTTATGAATATAAAGTCAATGTTTGGAAAAAACAATGGGATGAAAATTCGGCATATAAAGGGTAGAAAGCAAGGTAATACACAATGTGTGGATTTTGAGGTGTAAAAGAGGAAGAGTAAAGTTTGACTTTACTTTTTCTTGAGATTTTCGACCAGCTCAAAGGTGAGTGAGAATGAAAGCTCTATGACATTATTTTGAAGGAATTTAGGTGGTTTTGGATGGGTAAATTCAGCCATGGGTGGGAAAAACACAAGGAATCACAGTGATAAGCCTATTAAGGCTATAATAAAGTAAAAGCAAAAGTTCTGTCTCTCTTTTTCCTTGAAATTTTGTGGGAGCTCTCAAAGGAGATGTGAGACATTATTTTGAACTAAAGAAGAGGGGAAATACTTTTTGGATATTTGGGAGGGTATGGGTTATATTGGTGTTTTCGGCCTTTGGTGGGAGCTTAGGTAATGAGGGTTATGGTTTGGGTTTTCGGACAGGGAGAGGAATTGAATTCAACCCCAAAAGGATCATATCACTTGGACATTAACCCATTGATTTGTTTTATTATTTGAGATAATATAGCTCCAGTACCAACGCCAGATGCGTCGCATTCAACTTCAAACAACTTATCAAAGCAAGGTAAAGCCAACACCGGTGTGTGTGTTAGTTTAAGCTTGATAGTTTCGAAGGCTTGTTGTGCTTGTGGATTCCACTCAAACTTTTGATGTTTGGTCAAATCCGTGAGAGGGGCTGTTATGGTGCTGAAATCTTTCACAAATCTTCTATAAAAAGAAGCAAGGCCATGGAAACTCCGCACTTGTTGCATTGAGGTTGGCGTGGGCCAATCTCTGATGGCTTGAGTTTTCTTTTAATCAACTTTAATTCCTTCATTTGAGATAAAATACCCCATGAACTCAGTTTCTTGAGAAAAGAATTGACTCTTCTCAAGGTTTCCATACATCTTCTCTTCATCCAATTTTTGGATCACTAAAGTGAGGTGATTAGCATGCTCCTCTTCGCTCTTGCTATAGATCAGAATGTCGTCAAAGTAGACAACGACAAAATGACCTATGAATGACTTTAAGACTTGGTTCATCAACCTCATAAACGTGCTAGGGGCATTGGTTAATCCAAAAGGCATAACCAGCCACTCATAAAGACCAAACTTTGTCTTAAAAGCGGTTTTCCACTCATCTCCTTCGAAGATTCGAATTTGATGATAGCCACTCCTAAGATCAATTTTCGAAAAGATCTTAGAACCATGGAGTTCATCCAGCATGTCCTCAAGTCTAGGTATGGGATACATATACTTGATGGTAATCTTGTATATGGCACGGCTATCACAACACATTCTCCAAGTACCATTCTTCTTTGGCACCAACAAGGCTGGAACAGTGCAAGGGCTTAAACTCTCTCTAATGAATCCTTTGGCTAACAATTCATCCACTTGACGTTGGATCTCCTTTGTTTATTCGAGATTCATTCGATAGGCTGGTTTGTTGGGTAGGGCAGCCTCTGGAATGAGATCAATCTTGTGTTGGATCTCTCTTTTTGGGGGTAGGCCGTGTGGTACATCTTCTGGAAAAACTTGGGAAAATTGTTCAAGGATAGATTGGGCTAATGGATGGATTTGTTTAGGAGGGGGAGTGGGTTCGGCTTAATCAAGATTAAGAAGTAGAAGGTTAAATCCTTCAAATTCATGTTGTTGAGTTTGGAGTATGGTAGTAATAAGAGTGGGAGTGTCATCTTTTGTGATTATGACCGTGGGGAAGGTTGGTAGTAAGGGGGTGAGGATAACCATCTTCTGTTGACAAGGAATGAGTAGGTGTTTAAATAGACATCATGTTGAACTTTGTTGTCAAACATCCATGGTCGTCCTAAAAGGAGATGACAAGCATCCATGGGAATGATATCACACCATATCTCATCTTTGTAAGTCTTGCCAATACTCAATGAGATCAAGCTTCGAGTATCAACTAGTAATCCTTTTCCTTGATTCAACCACTGAATCATGTAAGTCTTTGGATGAGGTGATAAACTAAGTTGTCGTTTATCCACCAATGTTTTTGAAACAACACTGGAACAACTTCCACTATCAATGATCAGAGAGCACACCTTCTTTTGAATGGTACAACGTGTATGAAAGATGTTTTCTCGTTGTAGTTGATCGTCAGAACAGGGAATTGCACTCAAGGTCCTTCGGATGACCAAGAGTTCTCCATCATCAGGGCCAACACATTCTTCTTCTTCTTCTTTTATTTCTTCTTTCGACCAAGAAGGATCTAAATCATCATCATCATATTCAACAAGAACCATGACTTTCTTGTTTGGGCATTCATTGGCAAAATGACCAGTGCCTTGACAACGATAACAAACGGGGGCTCTTTTTGTGGTTTGTGAGTAGTTCTTTAGCTTGGAAAGGAGATGATGTTGGTTTAGAAGTGGGTGCTGTTTTGTTGCTTTGAGGGGAGGCGTGGGCAGTAGGGGTATTTTTGGTGGGCGTGTAGGTGGTTTTAGGAAATGAAGAAGCAGTTCGGGGAAAATTGAACTTGGATTTCTTAAGTTGTAATTCCACTTTGAGAGCCAACTTGGTAAGTTCTTCAAAGGATTCATAACCTTGTACTTCAACCGTATTGGCTATTTGAGTGTTTAAGCACAAACGATATCATTCATAGGTTTGTTCTTCATTTTCTTGCAAATCACAGCGAAGTAAGAGTTCCTCGAACTCCCGATTGTAGTCTTAAACGGATTTAGAACCTTGCTTAAGCGTTTGAAGCCTAGCAAAATTCTCACACACATATTCAGTAGGTAAGAACTTCTTTTTCAAGAGAGTTCTCATCTTTAGCCAAGTATCTACCGGTGGTTTCTCACTTCTTATCCTCTTGGTAGTGATGTTGGTCCACCAAGTAGAAGCGTACTTTCGGAACTTCAAAGCCACTATCTTGACCTTCTTGTCATCCGGCACGTCTTTGAAATCAAAAACGCGTTCAACTGTTTCTAGCCACTCAAGGAACTCATCGGGATCATTCTTTCCTTCAAAGATGGGAATATCAACTTTGAAATCAGAAATGAACCTTTCTTGAGTTCTAGCTTTTATAGTGCCACTAGAACTAGCTTCTCCTTCATCATCACTTGTTTGGAACATGCATACCTTTTGTTTGGAAAGCTTTGCTACTTGTTGTGCCAAGTAGTCTATTTGAGCCTTCATTGCTGCATTTTGAGCGAATAACTCTTCTTGGGTGTTACTTTGGGAAGGAGTTGTCATGGTTTGCTAGGTTTGGCCGAAAAAGTGAGGATAGGATGGGGAAGTATTTTTGGTCCTTTGGGAGATGTTCAACAACTAGCTCTGATACCAAATGTTATACCCAAGCTTATGATAGCTATGGATATAAAATGGGTAGAATGTGAAAGTGGTATTATGGGATGGAAATGGTGTATTTTGTGGAGGAAATGGTGAGAGATAAAGTGAGGGAAAATGGGGATATAGTATGGCCGAATGGAGGAGGAAATGTGTGGAGATTGTAGAAGGAAATGAGATAGTTTTAAGGAGGAAAATGGGGCTGGGCGAGATGGGAGTAAAATGACAGGAGTTCTTTTGGTTTTTCTTTTATGGGATAAACCAAATCAGGGGTAAGAGATAAACACACTCTTATCTTTATTTGGGGCATTTATCTTCTTTCACACAAAAATAATCACTACTAATGTATGAAATCAGACTCCTAACGTATGAAATCAGACTCCTAACACACACTCAAAAGTAGCCGACCTTAGAGATATTTCACTAGGAAATTGATTTACTTAGCTTCACACCAATTAGAAATATACTCAAATAGCATAAATGGGATTACAACATATGATGCATTATCAGGCCTAAATTGCTGAAACATATAGAGAAGGGAGGGGATACATTAGCTAGTTTTTACTTGGAATAAAATAACATATAGTATGCCTAATAAGGATAGAGATTCCCAGGCCATTCCTAAAGCTTCACATGGTGTTTTATCTTTTAATCATGAGGTAATAAGCTAGTAAAGTCCTATAAGTAGCATGGAGAAAGCAAGTAAAGTGGTTCCCTCTTTTTAGGGACAAGCTCCCTTAATTAGTGGGGATATGTCTTAAAGGTGATCCACAAATCATATGAGGCTAAAATCCAAGTATATTACTCCTTTTTAGGTGTGGAATTCGTGGTTAAGAGGTGGGGAAAAGGATATTGACATTGACTTTATTTTTAGGCTAAGAAATTGTAGAAAAATGAGGTGTAGGAAAATTTTTGTACACAATAGTCAAGTAGATGTTTTGTGATGTTATCCATATTATTTTGGGATGAAATTTTAGGTAGTGATTTATGAATATAAAGTCAATGTTTGGAAAAAAAATGGGATGAAAATTCGGCCTATAAAGGGTAAAGAGAAAGGTAATACACAATGTGTGGATTTTGAGGTGTAAAAGAGGAAGAGTAAGTTTGACTTTACTTTTTCTTGAGATTTTCGACCAGCTCAAAGGGGAGTGAGAAAGAAAGCTTTATTACATCATTGTATGGAATCTAGGTGGTTTTGGATGGGTAAATTCAGCCATGGGTGGGAAAAACACAAGGAATCACAATAATAAGGCTATGAAGGCTATAATAAAGTAAAAGCAAAAGTTTTGTCTCTCTCTTTCCTTGAAATTTCGTGGGAGCTCTCAAAGGAGATGTGAGACATTATTTTGAATTAAAGGAAGAGATGAAATACTTTTTGGATATTTGGGAGGGAATGGGTTATATTGGTGTTTTCGGCCTTAGGTGCTTAGGTAATGAGGGTTATGGTTTGGGTTTTTGGACAGGGAGAGGAATTGAATTCTACCCAAAAAGGATCATAACACTTGGACATTAACCCATCGATTTGTTTTATTATTTGTGGTGTGTCCACAAGTTTGGATGGAACATCCGGGGGTATATCATGTCCCCCGAAGGAACCGTTCCCAGTCCGTCCCCTGGCCGGCACGCGGCGACCCACTCTCGCCGTGGGAGTAGCTTGAGACTCCACCAACAACCGATGGGTTCAAGAATGGGACCCCCGTGCCCAGCCCTCAGAGCCAATCCTTTTCCCGAAGTTACGGATCCATTTTGCCAACTTCCCTGGCCTACATTGTTCCATCGACCAGAGGTTGTTCAACTTGGAGACCTGATGCGGTTATGAGTACGACCGGGCGTGGATGACACTCGGTCCTCCTCATTTTCAAGGTCCACCTGGTGCGCACTAGACACCACGCGACGTGCGGTACTCTTCTAGCCGCTGGACCCTACCTCCGACTGAGTCGTTTCTAGGGTGGGAAAGTTGTTAAACAGAAAAGACAACCCTTCCCGAGGTCCCCATGGACGTCTTTGGGGCTAGTCGATTCGGCAGGTGAAATGTTGCACACTCCTTAGCGGATTTCGACTTCCATGACCACCGTCCTGCTATCTTAATCGACCAACACCCTTTGTGGGATCTAGGTTAGCGCGCAGTTTGGCACCGTAGCCTGGCTTTCGGTTCATCCCGCATAGCCAGTTTTGCTTACCAAAAACGGCCTACTTGGAGCTCTCGATTCCGTGGCGCGGCTCAAAAAAGCAGTCGTGGCGTCCTACCTACTTAAATTTTGAGAATAGGTCAAGGGTGTTGCGCCCCCGATGCCTCTACTCATTGGCTTTACCCGATGGAACTCGCACGCGAGCTCCAGCTTTCCTGAGGGAAACTTCGGAGGGAACCAGCTGCTAGACGGTTCGATTAGTCTTTTGCCGATATACCCAAGTTAGACAAACGATTTGCACGTCAGCATTGCTGCGGACCTCCACCAGAGTTTCCTCTGGCTTCGCCCCGCTCAGGCATAGTTCACCATCTTTCGGGTCCCGACAGGTACGCTCATACTCGAACCCTTCACAGAAGATTAAGGTCGGTCGGCGGTGCACCCCTCGGGGGGATCCCACCAATCACCTTCCTTACGCCTTACGGGTTTATCGCCTGTTGACTCGCACACATGTCAGACTCCTTGGTCCGTGTTTCAAGACGGGTCGAATGGGGAGCCCACAGGCCAGCGTCTGGAGCACGCAGATGCCGAAGCATGCCAGAGGCGCGTGTTGCCTACCCCAATCAAGGAGACGACGTCCCAAGAGCGTATCAAAGCCCCGGCTTTGGCCACCCCCAATCCACGCTGGTCCACGCCCCAAGTCGATCGGCAGACCGGCTCAACACCGTTCCATATCAGACCGGGGCACATCGCCGGCCCCCATCGCTTCCCTCCCGACAATTTCAAGCACTCTTTGACTCTCTTTTCAAAGTCCTTTTCATCTTTCCCTCGTGGTACTTGTTCGCTATCAATATCTCGCCCGTATTTAGCCTTGTACTGAATTCCCAAACAACCCGATGCGTAGACAGCGCCTCGTGGTGCGACAGGGTCCGGGCGCAACGGGGATCTCACCGTCTCTGTTCCCGGTTCGCTCGCTGTTACTAGGTTAATCTTTGTAAGTTTCTTTTCCTCCGCTAATTGATATGCTTAAACTCAGCGGGTAGTCCCTCCTGACCTGGGGTCGCGGTCGGAGTGCCTAAGCAGGATAAGGGTCGGGGAGCCGAAACATGCAACGGGTTGGAGCCGCGACATTATGAGAGTTGAGTTTCAACCACCACTTGATCGTGACGTCCGTCGATGTGGACTCGCATTTAGGCCAACTACACGCTCGAGGAGAACCGAAGGATAGTATCAGTCCCATAACAGCACCGCGACGATGAGAATGGGTGCGGTGTGCGGGGGAGACGCGATGCGTGACGCCCAGGCAGACGTGCCCTCGTCCTAATGGCTTCAGGCCAAACTTGTGTTCAAAGACTCGATGGTTCACGGGATTCTGCAATTCATACCAAGTATCACATTTCTCTACGTTCTTCATCGATACGAGAGCCGAGATATCCATTGCCGAGAGTCATTTGTGTTTCAAAAGAAGCACAAGTCCCCCGCTCACGCCGCGAACGGGACTCGAGGGGCAGATTTTCAATTTATTATTCCTTGGTGCTTTCCGCGCCGGGGTTCGTTAATCACCCGGCACGCATGCAAGCGCGCGTGAGGAAATAGGAGGAAGCCGCACGGACGCAGGCCGAAGCATCCCGACCGCACCGCTCCCTAGTTATTAAACATGTTCGCAGGTCGTTCAGCCTTGCAGGTTTCGACAATGATCCTTCCGCAGGTTCACCGACGGAAACCTTGTTATGACTTCTCCTTCCTCTAAATGATAAGGGTCAATGGACTTCTCGCAACGTCACGCAGCGAACCGCCCAAGTCGCCGCGATCCAAACATTTCACCGGATCATTCAATCGGTAGGAGCGACGGGCGTTGTGTAAAAAGGGCAGGGACGTAGTCAACGCGAGCTGATACTCGCGCTTACTAGGAATTCCTCGTTGAAGACCAACAATTGCAATGATCTATCCCCATCACGATTAAATTTCAAAGATTACCCGAGCCTGTCGGCCAAGGCTATAAACTCGTTGAATACATCTGTGTGCGGCCCAGAACATCTAAGGGCATCACATACCTGTTATTGCCTCAAACTTCCGCGGCCTAAAAGGCCGTAGTCCCTCAAAGAAGCTGGCCGCGAAGGGATACCTCTGCATAGCTAGTTAGCAGGCTGAGGTCTCGTTCGTTAACAGAATTAACTAGACAAATCGCTCCACCAACTAAGAAAGGCCATGCACCACCACCCATAGAATCAAGAAAGAGCTCTCAGTCTGTCAATCCTTACTATGTCTGGACCTGGTAAGTTTCCCGTGTTGAGTCAAATTAAGCCGCATGCTCCACTCCTGGTGGTGCCCTTCCGTCAATTCCTTTAAGATTCAGCCTTGCAACCATACTCCCCCCTGAACCTAAAAGCTTTGATTTCTCATAAGGTGCCGGCGGAGTCCTAAAAGCAACATCCGCCGATCCCAGGTCGGCATCGTTTATGTTTGAGATTAGGACGGTATCGATCGTCTTCGAGCCCCCAACTTTAGTTCTTGATTAATGAAAACATCCTTGGCAAATGCTTTCGCAGTTGTTCGTCTTTCAGAAATCCAAGAATTTCACCTCTGACTATGAAATACAAATGCCCCTGACTGTCCCTATTAATCATTACTCCGATCTCGAAGGCCAACGTAAAAGGACCGAAATCCAATAATGTTATCCCATGCTAATGTATACAGAGCGTAGGCTGGCTTTGAGCACTCTAATAAGGCCAGAAGCGCATCGCCAGCAGAAGGGACGAGACGACTGGTGCACACCAAAGGCGGACCGGCCAGCCCATCCCAAAGTCCAACTACGAGCTTTTTAACTGCAACAACTTAAATATAGGCTATTGGAGCTGGAATTACCGGGACTGCTGGCACCATACTTGCCCTCCAATGGATCCACGTTAAGGGATTTATATTGTACTCATTCCAATTACCAGACTCATAAAGCGCGGTATTGTTATTTACTGTCACTACCTCCCCGTCTCAGGATTGGGTAATTTAGGCGCCTGCTGCCTTCCTTCGATGTAGTAGCGGTTTCTCAGGCTCCCTCTCCGGAATCGAACCCTAATTCTCCGTCACCCGTCACAACCATGGTAGGTGTTACGGTGTCAATTTTAGGCAATTCCAAAACCATGCCCGCGTGGCAGTCAAGTCCCGTGCTTGACTCAACCTTCCGAAACACTTGCAATTTTCACAAGTTTGACCTTAGACGAAATTTAGGCAGCAAAACAAAATCCAACCTTTGTACTAATATTGAGAATGTACGAAGGACCCTCAATCGCTATGAACTATCCGTCCACTCACAACCCACTTTTGACTAAGAACACCTGGTCGTTCTTTGCCAAACACTAAGATCTGCCCATGCACAACCTTAGCCCCTTTTCGGAACACTAGAAAACCCTCACGTTTCTCTCGTGTTTCCCAAGAGAAATTCCCGTGAACTTACTCTTTTCCCACAAGTAATTCCATTGATCTTACTTTTTTCCCACAAGTAATTCCCTTGAACTTACATTTTTCCCACAAGTAATTCCCTTGAACTTACTTGATTGTTTCTGCTTAAGTTAAAGGTCCTATTTATAGGCCTTTACACTTAACCGCCCATGACATTTCCTAACTTGTAGTTGACATCCCCAACTACATAGGGTCATTATACCCAAAATGGGGCCACTATACATACAATAATCAGTTCATGGGATAATGGGGGATCATGGGAGATCATGGCCTACAAACAAGGTAACCACTGCCAACCGCTTTCCATGTGCTTTTCATCTGCCATATCCTTGACCAGCTGAGTTTCGCCCCCAAGGCTGCCTGTGCCATGCTTTAGGTTAATTAAACATTGTCCATGCCAATGTCTGCGCACAATCTGCTACCATGATATTTCCGCACATGCCCGGCGCGCCCATACACCCGCACACTGCCTTGGCCTAGTTTTCTGCCTTTGTCCGTGCCAACCTCATTTCCCTCATGCCAAGAACATTTGAGTCGTGCCATTGCTCGTATTTCCTTTCCAATAGCCTAGTCTTAGGTATTGAAAGCCTTTGCCGTCAACCCGCATTTCCGCCTCGCCTTAGCTTAGCCTGTACATAGCTGCCACAACCCAAAAGTGTCATGCCCACTGATATTGGTGCGCATGCCGTACCATGCCTCCCCAACATTGTCGATGATGCCTCTCCAAGACTTTTCCAAGCGCACCTTGCCCATGCCAAGGCCATGGCCAATACTTGTTCATCACAGCCCGTCGACTCGCATGATCGTTTTGCTCGCACATAGGCCAATAACAAGGTCATCACGCCCCAATCCTTTCCACAGCCGTGCCACGTCCGATGACAAAAGTTAGGGTCCTAACCACCCACACCTTTTGAAATCGACGTCCTCTATGAGCCGTCCTAATTTATCAACCCCAAGGGGTTGTTGACAAGCACCGCCCCGGGTGCTTCCCTCGCATCTCACTACAACATTTGCCTCTGCCACTTGTTCCTGCCCCTCTGCAGCTAGTATCGCATTTACCTTTGCCTGCACCGGACAATCCATCTTCAAGTGTTGTCCACCACAAGTGAAACAGCCTTTAAACGTGCTGTTCCTTTCCTTGCCATTGTGATTTTCTGGTCTCACAATCTTGACAAGTTCGTCATTTTCAGATGCTTGGCCCTTCCCGTTTCTCTTCCATTCCCTTGCTTTGTCCTTCCTTCCTTTGGACTTCGAATGCGAAGTTTCAATAGGTTCCTCACCTATATTCAGGTCTGCCAACGCATCTGCTGCTGCAATGGTAGTAGAGAGGCTTTGCATATTTTGCCTTCTCAACTCCAATTGCGCCCATCCCTTCAACCCGCTCATGAAGTAATGCAACTTGTCTTCCTCTGCCATATTACCTACATTGAGCATCAAGGATGAAAATTCCTTGACATACTCCCTCACTATGCCACTCTGTTTCAAGTGACGCAGTCCATCTCGTGCCATCCACGACGAGTTTGTTGGAAGGAATTGGGATTTTAATTTCTTCTTCATCAACTCCCAAGTTCCAACCCTTGGCAGTCCCGCACCTTCTCCATCTGCACTACGTGTACGCCACCACACCTTTGCATCGTCCGTCAAGTAAATTGGTGTGATCACCACCTTTTCGTCATCGGGCACACGTGCAGCCTGGAAATACTGCCCATATCCCACAGGAAATTTTCCAGTTCCTTGGCACTTCTTGCACCACCATAAGCCTTAGGCTCCGGGATCCTCAACATAGTGCGCTCATCATTTCTAGGGTCAGAACTTTTTAATGCCCTCGAAGATCATCCACTTCGTTGCGTAATTCATCTTTCTCTTGGCGTACCAAGGCCATTTCTGCCAGCGTTGTTTCATGTCTCGCTGCATAATCTGCCTCCAAACGTGCCATTCTAGCAAGAACAGAAGAATCACCATGACTTTCAAGAGCCTGCCCAACTTGTGCTTCCAACTGGTCAACTCTTTGACGCATCTCCGCATTTGTGCCACCAGCCATGTTCTCAAAAATTCCAACGTAATCTGCCACTGATCGTTTCGCCACTGCCACTAACCTGCTCAGCTCTGATATCAATTGTCACGGGGTCAATATTAGCCAATTCCAAAACCACGCCCGCGCGGCAGTCAAGTTCTATGCTTGACTCAGCCTCCCGAAACACTTGCAATTTTCACAAGTTTGACCTTAGATGAAATTTAGGCAGCAAATTAGAATTGAAAGGAACACAAAATATACAGGACAAATTCCCAACCTTTGTATTAATATAGAGAATATACAAAGGACCCTCAATTGCTATGAACCATCAGTCCGCTCACAGCCCACTTTTGACTAAGAACACATGGTCGTTCTTTGCGAAACACTAAGATCTGCCCATGCAAAACCTTATCCCCTTTTTGAAACACTAGAAAACCCTCACGTTTCTCTCGTGTTTCCCAAGAGAAATTCCCGTGAACTTACTCTTTTCCCACAAGTAATTCCCTTGAACTTACTTTTTTCCCACAAGTAATTCCCTTGAACTTATTTTTTTCCCACAAGTTATTCCCTTGAACTTACTTGATTATTTCTGCCGAAGTTAAAGGTCCTATTTATAGGCCTTTACACTTAACCGCCCATGACACTTGTTGTCTAACAGCTTAGATCATGCTTCCTAACTTGAAGTTGACATCCCCAACTAGTTAGGATCATTATACACGAAATGAGGCCACTATACAAACAATAATAAGTTCATGGCATAATGGGGATCATGGGAGATCATGGCCTACAAAAAAGGTAACCGCCGCCAACCTCTTTCCATGTGCTTTTCATGTGCCATATCCTTGACCAGCTGAGTTTCGCCCCCAAGGCTGCCCGTGCCATGCCTTATGTTGATTAGACATTGCCCATGCCAATGTCTTCCCGAAATCCACTGCCATGATATTTCCGCACATGCCCGGCGCCCGTACACCCGCACACTGCCTTGGCCTAGTTTTCTGCCTTTGTCCGTGCCAACTTTATTTCCCTCATGCCAACCTCATTTCCCTCGTGCGATTGCTTGTATTTCCTTTTCAATAGCCTAGTCTTAGAAATTGAAAGCCTTTGCCGTCAACCCCCATTTCCGCCTCGCCTTAGCTTAGCCCGTACATAGCTGCCACAACCCAAAAGTGTCATGCCCACTGATTTTGGTGCGCATGTCGTACCATGCCACCCCAACATTGCCGATGCTGCCTCTCCAAGCCTTTTCCAAGCGCACCTTGCCCATGCCAAGGCCTTGGCCAATACTTGTTCATCACAGCCCGTCGACCTGCATGATCGTTTTGCTCGCAAGGCCAATGACAAGGCGATCACGCCCCAATCCTTGCCACAGCCGTTCCACGTCCGATGACAAAAGTTAGGGTCCTAGCAGTAGGCCACTATCCTACCATCGAAAGTTGATAGGGCAGAAATTTGAATGATGCGTCGCCGGCATGATGGCCGTGCGATCCGTCGAGTTATCATGAATTATCCCAGAAACGGGCAGAGCCCGCGTCGACCTTTTATCTAATAAATGCATCCCTTCCAGAAGTCAGGGTTTGTTGCACCTATTAGCTCTAGAATTACTACGGTTATCCGAGTAGTAGATAGCATCAAACAAACTATAACTGATATAATGAGCCATTCAAACAGTTTCACAGTCTCAATTTGTCCATATTTACAAATGCATAGCTTAATCTTTGAGACAAGCATATGACTACTGGCAGGATCAACCAGGTAGCATTCCTCATTGACGCCAGCGTCGCATGAGCGTGGCCGACCCAAAAGGGCTAGACCAAGTCCAAGGCAAGCATGATCGTCATTCGTAAGGAGCATTGTTTGGGCAAATAGAAGCCAATGAAGGCCCGAGCATGCTAAGTCGTGGACCAAGCCATCGCAAGGCAAAGCTAGGATGACCTGGGACACAACTGCAACTTTTGGTTCACCCCGCACGTCGAATGCGAGGGGCGAAAGGCGACCGGTTGTGCTTGATAATTCCTTGGCATTAGGTATGCAACAAAGAAAACCGACGTTGAACAAGCCTAATTTGCGCTTGTGACATGAATGAGATGGCATGCGAGCTAGGACATCGCTGCTCGAGCAGGGATCCAACCTAGCCACACAAGTCGAACACCACTCATGTGCCACACGTACACTTGCCTCGCCGATACGAAGCCAACACCAGCCCCAACGCGTGACGCACAACCTTGTATTGTTGTCTATGCCAACATTGCAAAGCCAAGACAAGCCCCGCAAAGCACGAATAGGGGGTTTGAACAATGCCAGACACAACCCACAACAACCGATGGCAATCGGCAACTTACTAAGCTTCACCCCGTGCGCACGGCACCTTGCGGCGCTACTTGTACGATGCTTTGCTATTTTGTTGCCAAACGCCATCAGCCGCCACGAGCGATGTCGCCTCTCGATGTTGCCCGCAAAAACCGATGGCAATCAGCAACTTACTAAGCTACACCCCATGCGCACGACACCTTGCGGCTCTACTTGCATGATGTTTTGCCATTTTGTTGCCAAAAGTCATCAGCCGCCACTAGCGATGTCGCCTATCGATGTTTCCCGCAACAACCGATGGAGATCGACAACTTACTAAGCTTCGCCCCGTGCACACGGCACCTTGCGGCGCTACTTGCACGATGCTTTGCCATTTTTTTGCCAAAACCCATCAGCCACCACAAGGGATGTCGCCTCCCGATGTTGCCTGCAACAACCGATGGCAATCAGCAACTTACTAAGCTTCGCCCCGTGCGCACAGAACCTTGCGGATCTACTTGCACGATGCTTTGCCATTTTGTTGCCAAAAGCCATCAGCTGCCACGAGCGATGTCGCCTCCCGATGTTTCCCTCAACAACCTATGGCAATGAACATCAATTGAGCTTCGCCCCGTGCGCATGGCACCTTGCGGCGCTACTTGCACGATGCTCCGCCGCTCGTTGACAAAAGCCATAAGCCGCCACGGAGGGGGGTTTACAGACACAACCCTCAACAATCGATGGCAATATGCATCTTACTAAGCTTCGCCCCATGCGCGCGGCACCTTGCGGCGCTACTTGCACAACGCTGCGCCGTTCCATTGCCGAAAGCCATCAACCGCCATGAGCAATGTTGCCCGTAACAACCGATGGCAATCGATATCTACTGAGCTTCACCCCATGCGCACGGCACCTTGCGGCGCTACTTGCATGACGCTCCGCCGTTCGTTGTTGAAAGCCATCAGCCGCCACGAGAGATTCCAGACACAACCCGCGACAACTGATGGCAATCAACAACAACTTACTAAGCTTCGCCCCATGCGCACGGCACCTTGCGGTGCTACTTTCACGACACTTTGACGTTCTATTCTCAAAAGCCATGAGCCGCCACGAGCGATGTCGCCTCCCAATTTTGCCCTCATCATCCAATGGCGATCAACAAGTACTAAGCTTCGCCCCATGCGCACGGCACCTTGCGGCGCTACTTGCATGACGCTCCACCGTTCATTACCAAAAGCCAATGTTTGCCACGAGCGGTGCCACCAACAGGTGTACTACCAGCCCACACGAGTACTTGCCGGCATGGTTTGGGTATATCGAGGATGTAGGACGGACAAGCCGTGCATGCCCCCAATGCACACGCCCCATACCAGCATCCCCCATGCATGCCCGCCCCTTCCTGGCAGCAAGCACCTGAGGTGCTTCTCAACACCTCTCCCCCCTTATATATACTTCATACAAAACCAAAGTTTCAGGAGTAGACATGTTTTGGCCAGAGAATCATAATAGACATGTACAACACCAAAAAGCACAAACCAAAGTACAACTTGGCTATGATATCACAAATGGCTTTTAAACATTGTAAATGATATTTTTTACGAAAAATTATATTTTTTTGAAATACTTTTATTCAAAAACGAAAAATACATAATAAAATACTAAAAAATATGAAAATTATTATAAAAATAGAAAACTTGATGGATAAAAGTTCCAATAAATCTTGTAATAGGATAATATACACAAGAGTAAATATTTTTATTAAAAAGTGACATAAAAATAATTTAAAATAACAAAAAATGCATAAAAATTACTAAAAAATATATTAAAAATAGGAAAAATACATAATATTATTATAAAAGCGTATAGATTACCAACCTCCAATAAGCACGAGGCACCTCCATTTTTGCAACCACAACAAGTGATTCCAATTTTAAAAAACCTCCGCCAACCATAAAGCGTCCGCCAACCATAAAGCGTCGACCAACCGTCGTCGGTGGGTACCGCTCAAGCCACCGCGACTTTCCACCACCGCTACCAATGAACACCAACATCATTGCGCTTGACTTGTTTCCCAACCACAACAAATGTTTCGGATTTGAAGAAAGCGCCTCCAACCACCAAGCATCGACCGACTCTACCGCTCGAACCACCCCGATTTTCCACCACCGCTGCCAAAGACCACCAACATCATTGCGCTTGACATGTTTCTAAGCGTTGGTTAGCAATAGACGTGGTGCGACGTGGTGCGGCTTGGAGCGACGTGGTGCGATGTCGTGCCATGGCCACGTCCTGACACGTACCATGGCCATGTCCTGACACGTCCTGACACGTACCATGGCATTGGCCTGACACGTCCTGACACGTACCATGACCATATCCTACCATGTCCTGCGACGTCCTGACACGTATCATGGCCATGTCCTGACACGTCATGACACGTACCATGACCATGTCCTGACACGTACCATGACCATATCCTGCCATGTCCTACGACGTCCTGACACGTACCATGGCCATGGCCTTGTTGAAACACGTTCTCAAGGCACTAAACTAAACGTGTGTTCATATTTGTAGGTTTTGATAAATGACAAACGACGCGCAATTGACATATGACGAGGTCCAAGCACAAGCGCGCAATTGACACATAACGAGGTTCAAGCACAAGACGAACAAAGATCATGATCAAGCAAAGAAATAAAGTTATACATGAGTCGTTCTTTAATTGTGATCTTGAACCGACAATTAACTCAAGACTCGGCTTCTCTCGTAAAATCATGTTTATCAAATCATGCATATTTAATTTAAAGCAAAATGATTTTCAAACATTTTATTTTAGCCAAAATGATTTTTAAACATGCTTCTCAAATCTGGACAAAGATAATCGATTATGTACTTTATGATAATCGATTATGTTAAGACAATGTACACCAGATTACAAAGCTGAACAATAATCGATTATGTACCGTATGATAATCGATTATGTTAAGGCAGTGTACATTAGATTTTTCAAAGCTACAAGATAATCGATTATGTACCTTATGATAATCGATTATGTTGAGGCAGTGTCCATCATATTTTTCAAAGCTATAAAATAATCGATTATGCACATTATGATAATCGATTATGTTGAGGCAGTGTCTATCAAATTTTACAAGACTTTAAAATAATCGATTATGTACTTTATGATAATCGATTATGTTAAGACAGTGTTGTCCGAAGTTTTCAAAATATAAAAGATAATCGATTATACTTATAGCATAATCGATTATGCAAATGACCGTTGCCAAAGTATTTTTAAACTCTGAAAGATAATCGATTATACACAATCTGATAATCGATTATGCTAAGTAAAATCTGCATATGATTTTTTGAACGTTGTCAGATAATCGATTATACACAATCTGATAATCGATTATGTTAAGTAAAATCTGAATATGATTTTTTGAACATTGTCAGGTAATCGATCATACGATTTGGATAATCGATTATTCTGCTTAAAATCTGGGATTGATTTTTGAACGATTGGAAAATAATCGATTATGCAAATCAGATAATCGATTATCTTAGCACAAAATCAGCAATTCTTGATTGGCAATTAGGCAACGGTTGTGGGGGTTTTGAACACTATAAATACAACTCAAAATCAGTCTTCTAAGTACAATAACTGATTATATTCTTGCTAAAGCTTGCATACTCTCATATTTATCATTTTCTATTCATTTACTAAGTTTTTGAGAGCCAAACTCTTGACGAAAGTTGTTGTGTTCTTGAGCGTATTTATTTTACTCATATCTACTCTTAAAGAGAGTCTTGTCTTGAGTGCTAAGTGTTTGTATACACTTGAAGGGAAGTGTTAATCCCTTGTGGTTGTATGAAGGAACGTTTTCATTCCTTCGGTTGAAGTCTTGAAGTGTGGTATCTTCGAGCAAAGGTTGTTGAGGCTTGTGTGACTCAAGTTCTCAGTTTGTATCGGTTTGTTAAGCACCCGTAAGCTTAACGAAGTTAGTGGAATCTCGAGAGAGTCTCTCGGGGACTGGACTAGCCACAGGTTGTGGTGAACCAGGATAATTTCGGTGCATTCGTTCCTTATTATTTACTTACCGCACTTATTTCAATCGTGCAATTTTTAGTTCCGCAAGTTTATATTATTTTTTATTATAACGCTATTCACCCCCCCCCCCCTCTAGCGTTAAGCGTATATTCTAACAATTGGTATCGGAGCCCAACTCTTTGAAAGACTTAACCGTTTGAGAGAAACAATCCATGGCTTCTACTCGTGACTTTAATGTAGGAATAGGTGAAGGACAATGCTCCACCAGACCACCACTATCCGACGGCACAAACTATACGTACTGGAAGGAGAGGATGAGAATATTCATCCAATCGAATAATTTTCATCTATGGAAGGTTATAACGAAGGGAGAACAAATTTCAACCAAAAAGGTTGAAAATGAATGGGTTCCAAAATCCGAAGATGAATACGATGCGGATGATATCCGAAAAGTGCAGAACAACACTAGAGCCATCAACTTATTATATTGTGCTGTAAATGCTGATGATTACAGAAAAATATCATGTTGCACAACGGCTAAGCAAATGTGAGATAAGCTGGAAATCACGTACGAAGGTACGGACCAGGTAAGAGAAGCTAAAATAGATTTTCTAACCCATGCATATGAACTGTTTCACATGAAGGAAAGCGAGAGGATCGATGACATGTTCGAACGATTTTCAAAAATCGTCAATGACCTACATGCTCTTAAGAAGACCTTCACGGATAAGGAACTTGTCCGAAAAATTCTCCGAAGTCTCACTCCGGAATGGCGCTCCAAGGCCGACGCGATTCAAGAGTCTATCGGCGTTTCAAATGTCACCATCGACGGACTAAGAGGTAATCTTAAAATCTATGAATCTACTATACTTAACCCTCCGTTTAATGATCAAAGGAAACAAAGAATCTCCCTCAAGGCAAGCACGGCTCAACCTCAAAATGATGAGGACTCAAACAACGGAGATAACGAGTTCGGACTCGTTATTAAGAGGTTTCAAAAGTTCATGCGAAAAGAGTATGAACGAAAAGGCAAACAACAAGGAGATCAAGTAAAGTGCTACGGATGCGGAGAAATCGGGCACATTAAATCAAATTGCCCAAATGTCAAAAAGGAGAAGAAACCCTTCAAGAAACAACGAGCATACATATCTTGGGGAGGTGACTCCGGAGACGAATCAAGCGACAATGAAGAAGACGAAGCCGCAAATCTATGTCTCATGGCACACGAAGACAATCAAGAAGAGGTATGTCAAATTTCTTCAAAAAATTTATTTTCTCTTGAGGAAATGCAAAATGCTTTTGATGAATTGTATAGTGAATTCATTAGAGCTTCCGAAACTGTTAGAGACGTAAAGAAAAATTCTTCTTTGAAAGAAAAAGATTTTGAAAAACAACTCTCTTTGAAAGAAAAAGATTTGGAAAAATTGATTTTGGAAAATGAGAAGTTGAAAGAAGAAAACAAATTTTTCGGCAAGAGAAGCGCCGACAAACCCGAGAGTTCTAGTAAAAATTGTATTTCTTGCATGCATCTAAAAGATGAAGTAGAAAGACTTAAGGGCACCCTAGATAAGTTCAATTCTTCTCATAAAAATTTGAATGATGTTCTTGTCAATTTGAAATCGACCAAACATGGCATAGGTTTCAAAAACGAGCCTAAAGAAAAAGTTGAAGCCATCCCCCAACAACCCAAGGCTCAACCTAGGATAAATAAAATAAACATTCATCCTAGAAATAACCATCCTAGAATCAACATGCATCCTAGACCAAACACTAGAAGAAACTTTGAACATTTTAGAACGCCTAGAAATGGCCTTCAACAATCGTAACCTAGACATACTCGACCTAGAAACAATTATTCTAGAAACGCTGCATATCCTAGAACAAACAGTAGGAGAAATGATTTTCAAGGATTGCGCAATAGCCGTATTGTCAAAAATAGAGCAAACGATTTTCGTACCTCCAACTACTACCAACCTAGAAGAATGCATGATCCTAATGTCATCTGTCACTATTGTAGTCGAATAGGACATATTGCTCCTGCTTGTTTTACTAGACACAGACACTTAACTGCATGTCAAGCACAACAGCATTTTACACCTAACCCCCAAGGACCCAAAATGGTTTGGGTACCAAAAAACTATCCTTAGGTACTTTTGCAGGTGTGCTTGAAGACTACAATATAGATGCACCAAGCACAAAACCTCATTGCATCGAAAAAGGAATTTCGGTTAGTTATCATATGCTTAATAGAATGTAATAGTTGATATGTGTTAACAATTGATATGTCCTTGTTAACAATTGATATCAATTATTTTTGATTCATGATTTGATAATTTTTTTTGGTATCAATTATTTTTGTTAAAAATAGTAATTGATCCATGTTAGTTATTTTTTATAAATACCTAATTGTTGATATGTATTAACAATTAGTATCAATTATTTTTGTTAAATTCATGTTTTGATAAATTATTTTCAATAACAATGGGTATCAATTACGTTTGTTCAAAATAATGATTGATCCATGTTTTGATAAATATCAGTTATTTGTTTGATAAAAACCTAATTGTTGATATGTATTAACAATTAGTATCTTTTCGATAAACAATAACTTCTTAAAATGGTTGTTTTGTTTAACAGTTGGTATGTATTAGCTGTTAGCATGCTCTTTGTTAAAAACATTTCATTCATTTTTTTGAACGATATTTTTTCTTTTGTGTTGATATATTCTAGAATAATAAAGGATTCATGTTTTTAACTGTTGATAACAGTTGGTATGCTTACAACTCTTGATTTGTTAAAAATTATCAGTTGATATATGCTAACTATTGGTATATTGCTGTTAGAAATTGATTCTTGTTTTGATAAATATATCTTTTGGTTTATAATAATCGGTATATTTTTCAAAATTTGATTAATGTTTTTAATAAAACTGTTGATTTGTTAGATATTAACAGTTGATATATGTTAGTAATATGTTTTGCTAAAAATAACAATTAGTATCACTGTTAATAAAATAACAATTGATACATTTGTTATGTTTTCCAACAAATGGTTTTATCATTGTTTTTATAACAATTGATATCTTTTTTTTGAAAAATAACAATTGATATGTTTTGTTTTGGTATGTCTTGATAATTTTCTAGCAATCTTCATCATGCATATTCCTCAATGCCTTTCCTATTTTATTCAGGGAAATGTCGAAAAAGGGAAGTAGCCTTAATATACTCTCTTTATGCTAATGCAAAATAGAAGATGAGTTTAGGCAATATGCATCAAATAAGGAGGAATGTCTTTACATTCTAGTATGCCTTGTTTGAGGGGGAATTTTCATTAAGGGGAAATAGATTGCATGATTTTTATGTTGATGATATCATTTTTTTGTACTTCAAAAATAATTTATGTTGATGATATTATTTTTGTGTTTCAAAATAAATTTATATTGATGATATTATTTTTGGAGCAACTAATAAGTTTTTATGCAAGGAGTTTTTAAAACTCATGACTAGCGAAATTGAGATGTCAATGATGGACGAGCTTAATTTCTTCTTGGGGTTGCAAGTGAAACAAATGAAAGAAGGAACTTTCATTTGTCAATCTAAATATTGCAAAGAGTTGCTAAAACGATTTGAAATGAGCAACGCCAAAGCAATGGCCACTCCAATGAGCACATCCGATCATCTTGACAAAGATGAGAAAGGTAAGGAAGTCGACACCAAGAAGTATCGAGGTATGATCGGATCCCTTCTTTATCTTACTGCTAGTAGACCGGACATAATGCTTAGCGTATGTTTATGCGCTCGATATCAATCATGTCCGAAGGAGTCGCACCTAACTGCGGTTAAGCGGATAATGAAGTATCTTGTTGGTACTATAAATGTGGGACTATGGTATCCCAAAGGTTCTTCATGCCAACTTGTTGGCTATTCCGACTCCGATTTTGCGGGTTGCAAATTGGACCGCAAGAGCACTAGTGGCACTTGCCATTTGCTCGGTAACTCTCTTGTCTCTTGGTTTAGTAAGAAACAGGTAAGTGTTGCGTTGTCCACAACCGAGGCTGAATATGTAGCCGCGGGGAGTTGTTGTGCTCAAATCCTTTGGATGAAACAACAACTCTCGGACTATGGACTAAGTATCGATCATATCCCTCTTAGATGTGATAATACTAGCGCCATAAGCTTGACGAAGAACCCCGTTCTTCATTCAAGAACAAAACACATTGAAATTAGGCACGACTTTATAAGAGATCACGTTCTCAAAGGTGATGTCGAAATTGAGTTTGTTGAAACCAAATCTCAATAGGCCGACATTTTCACAAAGCCTTTAGAGAAAGAGTCCTTTTTCCGAATTCATAGTAAACTCGGAATTCTTGACTCCACGTTGATCTAAGTCATGCATTGCATTTTTTGTTTTTCATTACTAACTTGAGCGTCGGAGGCGCCTAATTCAGTTTTGCAGGCATCGCCCCAAAGACAGGGGGAATTATAAAGCACTGGTGCAGAAAAATCGATCTCCTTTAAGAATAATCGATTTCTCTTAAGTACATAATCAATTATCAAGTATCAATAATCGATTATGTTGACATTATGTTGTCCCTTTTATAATTGCGATTTTTGGTTAATCAATAAACAAGTTATTTACTAATGTTTTTTTGCTAATGTCAAAAGGAGGAAGAATAAGGGCTATGCACTTAATATTTATTGGTATAAATTGAGGGGAAATTCATATGTTGAGGGGGAACTAATTGCATATCTATATACTTGTCTTGGATCGTCATTATGAATTATCTAATATGCATATCCCGATATTGGTTTGCCATTATCAAAAAGGGGGAAATTGTTGAAACACGTTCTCAAGGCACTAAACTAAACGTGTGTTCATATTTGTAGGTTTTGATAAACGACAAACGACGCGCAATTGACATATGACGAGGTCCAAGCACAAGCGCGCAATTGACACACAACGAGGTTCAAGCACAAGACGAACAAAGATCATCATCAAGCAAAGAAATAAAGTTATACATGAGTCGTTCTTTACTTGTGATCTTGATCCGACAATTAACTCAAGACTTGGCTTCTCTCGTAAAATCATGTTTATCAAATCATGCATATTTAATTTAAAGCAAAATGATTTTCAAACATTTTATTTTAGCCAAAATGATTTTTAAACATGCCTCTCAAATCTGGACAAAGATAATCTATTATTTACTTTATGATAATCGATTATGTTAAGACAATGTACACCAGATTTACAAAGCTGAACAATAATCGATTATGTACCTTATGATAATCGATTATGTTAAGGCAGTGTACATTAGATTTTTCAAAGCTACAAGATAATCGATTATGCACCTTATGATAATCGATTATGTTGAGGTAGTGTCCATCAGATTTTTCAAAGCTATAAAATAATCGATTATGCACATTATGATAATCGATTATGTTGAGGCAGTGTCTATCAAATTTTACAAGACTGTAAAATAATCGATTATGTACTTTATGATAATCGATTATGTGAAGACAGTGTTGTCCGAAGTTTTCAAAATATAAAAGATAATCGATTATACTTATAGCATAGTCGATTATGCAAATGACCATTGCCAAAGTATTTTTAAACTCTGAAAGACAATCGATTATACACAATCTGATAATCGATTATGCTAAGTAAAATCTGCATATGATTTTTTGAACGTTGTCAGGTAATCGATTATACACAATCTGATAATCGATTATGTTATGTAAAATCTGAATATGATTTTTTGAACGTTGTCAGGTAATCGATTATACGATTTGGATAATCGATTATTCTGCTTAAAATATGGGATTGATTTTTGAACGATTGGAAAATAATCGATTATGCAAATCAGATAATCGATTATCTTATCACAAAATCAGCAATTCTTGATTGGCAATTAGAGAACGGTTGTGGGGGTTTTGAACACTATAAATACAACTCAAAATCAGTCTTCTAAGTACAACAACTGATTATATTCTTGCTAAAGCTTTCATACTCTCATATTCATCATTTTCTATTCATTTAATAAGTTTTTGAGAGCCAAACTCTTGACGAAAGTTGTTGTGTGCTTGAGCATATTTATTTTACTCATATCTACTCTTAAAGAGAGTCTTGTCTTGAGTGCAAAGTGTTTGTATACACTTGATGGGAAGTGTTAATCCCTTGTGGTTGTAAGAAGGAACGTTTTCATTCCTTCGGTTGAAGTCTTGAAGTGTGGTATCTTCGAGCAAAGGTTGTTGAGGCTTGTGTGACTCAAGTTCTCAGTTTGTAACGGTTTGTTAAGCACCCGTAAGCTTAACGAAGTTAGTGGAATCTCGAGAGAGTCTCTCGGGGACTGGACTAGCCACAGGTTGTGGTGAACCAGGATAATTTCAGTGCGTTCATTCCTTATTATTTACTTACCGCACTTATTTCAATCCTGCAATTTTTAATTCCGCAAGTTTATATTGTTTTTTATTATAACGCAATTCACCCCCCCCCCTCTAGCGTTAAGCGTATATTCTAACAGGCCTGACACGTCCTGACACGTACCATGACCTTATCCTGCAATGTCCTGTGACGTCCTGAATCGTGCCATGCCCACGTCCTGACACGTCCTCACACGTACCATGGCCATATCCGCCATGTCATGCGACGTCCTGACTCCTGCCATGACCACGCCCTGCCACGTCCTGACGCGTGTCATGGCCATGTCCTGCGACATCCTGACTCGTGCCATGGACACACCCTGCCACGTCTTGACGTGTGCCATGGCCATGTCCTGACGCGTTCTGACACGTACTATGGCCATATCCTACCATGTCCTGCGACGTCTTGACTCGTGCCATGGCCATGCCCTGCCATGTCCTGACACGTCCTGACACGTGCCATGGCCATGTCCTGACACGTCCTGCGACGTCCCGACTCGTGCTATGGCCATGCCCTACCATGTCCTGCGACGTCCTGACTCGTGCCATGGCCACGCCTTGCCATGTCTTGACGCATCCTGACACGTGCCATGGCCATGTCCTGACACGTCGTGCGACGGCCCGACTCGTGCCATGGCCACACCCTGTCATGTCCTGTGACGTCCCGACTCGTGCCATAGCCACGCCCTGCTATGTCCTGACGCGTCCTGACACATGCCATGGCCATGTACTGATGCGTCCTGACACGTGCCATGGCCATGTCCTGACGCGTCCTGTGACGTCCTGAGTCTTGCCATAGCCACGCCCTGCCATGTCCTGCAACATCATGAGTCATGCCATGGCCACGCCCTGCCATGTCCTGCAACGTCATGAGTCATGCCATGGCCACGCCCTGCCATGTCCTGACGTGTCCTGACACGTGCCACTGCCATGTCTTGGCGCGTCCTGACACGTGCCATGGCCATGTCCTGACTCGTCCTGCAACGTTATGACTCGTGCCATGGCCATGTCCTGACTCATGCCATGGCCAAGTCCTGACTCATCCTGCGATGTCCTGACTCGTGCCATGGCAACGCCCTGCCATGTCATGCGACATCCCGACATGTCCTAACCCGTGTCTTGCCATGTCCTGCGACGTACTGACACGTCCTGGTCCGTGCCATGGCCACGCCCTGCCATTTCCTGGGACGTCCTAACACATGCCATGCCCACACCTTGCGCTCGTTGCATAGGCCTTGG
>CM067333.1:4315000-4660000 GCA_034376525.1 Nicotiana benthamiana | reverse complement strand
CAATGCTCCACCGTTCCATTGCCGAAAGCCATCAACCGCCATGAGTGATGTTACCCGCAACAACCGATGGCAATCAACATATACTGAGCTTCGCGCCATGCGCACGGCACCTTGCGGCGCTACTTGCACGAGGCTCCTCCGTTCGTTGTCGAAAGCCATCAACCGCCATGAGAGATTCCAGACACAACCAACTACAATCGATGGCAATCAACAACATACTAAGCTTCTCCCCATGTGCACGGCACCTTGCGGCGCTACTTGCACGATGCTTTGCCGTTCTGTTGTCAAAAGCCATCAGCCGCCACGAGCGATGTCGCCTCCGAATTTTGCCCGCAACATCCAATGACGATCAAAAAGTACTAAGCTTCGCCCCATGCGCACGGCACCTTGCGGCGCTATTTGCATGACGCTCCACCATTCATTGCCAAAAGCCAATGTTTGCCACGAGCGGTACCACCACCAGGCGTACTACGAGCCCACACGAGTACTTGTCGGCACGGTTTGGGAACATCGAGGACGTAGCACGGACAAGCCGTGCATGCCCCCAATGCCCACGCCCCATGCCTGCGTCCCACATGCATGCCCGCCCCTTCCTGGCAGCAAGCACCTTAGGTGCCTCTCAACACCTCTACCCCCCTTATATATGCTTAAAAAAAACCCAAGTTTGAGGAGTAGACATGTTTTGTCCAGAGAATCATAATAGACATGTACAACACCAAATAGCACAAACCAAAGTACAACTTGGCTAATATATTCACTAATGACTATTAAACATTGTAAATGATATTTTTTACAAAAAATAAATTTTCTTTGAAATATTTTCATTTAAAAACGAAAAATACTTAATATAATACTAAAAAATATGAAAATTATTATAAAAATAGAAAAAAAGATGAAGAAAAATTCCAATACAACTTGTAATGGTATAACATATAAAAGAGTAAATATTTTTATTAAAAAGTGACATAAAAATAATTTAAAATAACAAAAAATGCATAAAAATTACTAAAACATATATTAAAAATTGGAAAATACATAATATTATTATAAAAGCGTATACATGACCAACCACCAATAAGCACGAGGCACCTCCATTGTCGCAACCACAACAAGTGATTCCGATTTGAAATTACCGCTGCCAACCACAAAGCGTCGACCAATCGTAGCCGGTGGATACCGCTCGAGCCACCGCGAATTTCCACCACCGCCACAAACAACCACCAATATCATTGCGCTTGACGTATTTCCCAACCACAACTAGTGATTAAGATTTGAAGAAACCACCGCCAACCACCAAGCGTCGACCGGCTGTCGCCCGACGCTACCGCTCGAACCACCCCGACTTTCCATCATCGCCGCCAACGACCACCAAAATCATTGCGCTTGACATGTTTCTAAGCATTGGTTAGCAATAGACGTGGTGCGACGTGGTGCAAAGTCGTGCCATGGCCATGTCCTGCGACGTCCTGACACGTACCATGGCCATGTCCTGACACGTCTTGACATGTACCATGACCATATCCTGCCATGTCCTGCGATGTCCTGACACGTACCATGGCCATGTCCTGACGCGTCCTGACATGTGCCATGGCCATGTCCTGACACGTCCTGGCACGTGCCATGGCCATGTCCTGACGCGTCCTGCGACGTCCTGACACGTACCATGGCCATGTCCCGACACATTCCATGACCATATCCTGCCATGTCCTGCGACGTCCTGACACATACCATGGAATGTCCTGACACGTCCTGACACCTACGATGACCATATCATGCCATGTCCTGCGACGTCCTGACACGTACCATGAGCATATCCTGCCATGTCCTGACGCGTCCTCACACGTGCCATGGCCATGTCCTGACAAGTCCTGACACGAGCCATGGCCATGTCCTGACAAGTCCTGACACGTCCTGACTCGTGCCATGGCCACGCCTTGCCATGTCCTGACGCGTCCTGACACGTGCCATGGCCATGTCCTGACGCGTCCTGACACGTCCTGACTCGTGCCATGGCCACGCCCTGCCATGTCCTGCGACGTCCTGACTCGTGCCATGGCCACGCCCTGCCATGTCTTGACGCGTCCTGACACGTGCCATGGCCATGTCCTGACACGTACTGACTCTTGCCATGGCCACGCCATGTCATGTCCTGCGACGACATGAGTCATGCCATGTCCACGCCCTGCCATGTCCTGCGACATCCTGACTCGTGCCATGGCCACGCCCTGCCATGTCCTGCGACATCCCGACTCGTGCCATGGCCACGCCCTGCCATGTCCTGGCACGTACCATGGCCATGTCCTGACGCGTCCTGCGACGTCCGGAATCTTGCCATGGCCATGCCCTGCCATGTCCTACGACATCATGAGACATGCCATGGCCACGCCCTGCCATGTCTTGCGATGTCCTAATGTATCCTGACACGTGCCGCTGCCATATCCTGACGTGTCCGACACGTGCCACTGCCATGTCCTGACGCGTCCTGACACGTGCCATGGCTATGTCCTGGCTCGTCCTGGGACGTCCTGACTCGTGCCATGGCCATGTCCTGACTCGTCCTATGACGTCCTGACTCGTGCCATGGCCATGTCCTGGCTCGTTCTACGACGTCCTGACTCGTGCCATTGCCATGTCCTGACTCGTCCTGCGACATCCTGACTCGTGCCATGGCAACACCCTGCCATGTCATGCGACGTCCTGACACGTCCCGACCCGTGTCCTGCTATGTCCTGCGACGTACTGACACGTCTTGGCCCGTGCCATGGCCACGCCTTGTGGTCGTTGCATAGGCCTTCGCCTCTCAAGCGACACCCTGAAAAGCCTCTAGTACTGTAACGTGATATGGTATTTCCCTTGACGTGACTAAGTGTCAAGTCACATTGTCCACTTAATGCAATGTGTTTTGCAATGAGGGTGATTGTTTATTTTATGTGTACCTGCGTCGCATTTATAATTTGCGAGCAGGGTGATTTTTTATCTTATGTTGATCGAGTCGCATGGATAGTTCGCTAGCAGGGTAATAGATGCATCTATGGTTCGAGCCATCGACCCTCGGCAGTGAACAATTTACTTTTATGTTGGATTGAACCGTACATCCCTAGGTGGTTATTTGCGCATGCTGGTATTATTTCGATGAAATTATTAAAGTTGTTGTTGCCTGTTCATGGCTTGAAAGTATTAAAAGTAATGGAAAGAATTATTTATGAAATATCCTATAAACGAATTATATGTTTACTCGTTTCATTTTTTTGGATTAAAATTATGTTAATAGAAATCCACGATTTAACGTACTATCGACATCATCATTGGACCACTAGTAAGTATCAAATTCCACCATCTCGTCTCTACTTATTCGAGATTAGATGGGATACTCATTAAGTACACATTATTTTCGTACTCATACTACACTTCTGTGCATATTTGTTGCACATGTTTATGCATGACTAGAGACTTATTGTCATAGCGTCATGGTTGTAACAGAGACTAGGTGACCTGTATTTCCTCGAGGCGACCCGCAACTAGTATAGTCTCTCTCAGAATCCTGCTTACTTTTCTGTCCTATTGTATTCAGGACTACTATTGTACTTTATTCATTTTCTTTTTATTTTATTCTTAGAAAGTGCTCATGTACTTGTAACACCAAGTTTTGGGATGTATTTGGGCTTATTAAGAAATTTTAAAAGCTGTTTAAATACTTCATTATTCATTCGGAGGAATATACTGAGTATTGTTAATTATATAAAAGAAGAATTTTCAAGATTATTAAACCAAGAATTCAATCAAGTATTTCAGTTGGTTAGCCTGACAGTGGTGTCCGGCGCCACCATGACCCTTAGTAGATATTGGGACGTGACAACATGGTATTAGAGCACTAGGTTCCTAGGGTCTCACGAGTCATGAACAAGTCTAGTAAAGTCCCACGGATCGGTACAGAGACGTCTGTACTTATCCTTGGGAGGCTGCAGGACTGTTTAGAGTACTTCCTTTTTTGATACCTTATCGTGCGACATGACTTCCCGTGATGCTTATGCCTTTGTTTCCTTCCTACTCAATCTTATGCTACGCAAAGCGCTTGTTATAAATTGAGAATGGAAGAATTGCAACGGCACTACGAATGTGGTGCGGGTGTTTCACCCTGCGATGTTATTTGAGCTATTATCGTCGCCTTGTAAAAGGATATTCTATTGTTTTGGCTGAATAATTATTCCGTAGTATTGATATGATGGTAGGATGTTTGCCTACGAGTCGAGGTAGTGAATGATTTAAAGGGAGGTTTACTCAATGCTTGATGTAGAGATTTGATATTTTATTCCCGGAAAGGGGAAAGCAATTAGGCTAAGAATGTTCAGATGCGAGTTGAGGGGGTAACAAGACTTGGTATTTTCGAGCGTGGTGGAATTTTCATTAGCGATGTAGTGTCATTTTCCTCGGTTGTATGTGTTTAGTTCGCCGGTGTTATGGATTTCTGCAATTCACCTTGGGATAAGGCACTGTAAAATAATGTTGGAAAGATAACAGTAAATGTCGCGAGGTGTGTGGTTCAGATTGAATCGGTGTTTCTAATATTGATTGATCGAGAAAGGCGAACTTCGTAAAGGTTTAAAGGTTACTAGCGATTCACGGTTCGAGTTCTACAAAGAGGGATTTATTTGAGGCAACAACTGAGTAGGAAATTATAAGGAAAGACATGTGGGAAGCATCAGGCGGTGTTCAAAAATTCTAAAAGGTCAGGTATATGAAGCGAAGGTAGAGTAATTTATTAAGGAAATGGGTTTTCCCAAAGTGGGAGAGTGGCAGAGTTGCATATGGGCATCGTAGTAGGATGACCACGTATCTTAAGGAGAGTTCGGAGGGATTTGAGAATATTAGTGATTGGTGATTGGGGTCTAAAGATTTATTCTGAAGTATGGCTATTATGCTGTAGGAGACTTGGTATATCGGAAAGGAGATGCTTGAAATGAATAAGGATACAACATAACATTGAATGGGAAGGATGCTGTCGTTCATTTAATTGATGTCCATGAGGGGTGAAAAGACATATGCAACTAGAGGGATTAGCTCAGACTCAGGATGGGTTATTGATATCATGGTGATTGTACCTTGTGCAGCAGCATTGGAATATGTTGGAATGTGATTTCCATAGGTGGGTTATTCCCTATGCGCAGGTTAGCCATCGCATACTTCGCGAGGCTTCTGCGAAGAATTCTAATGGTTACACAGCAAATGGATCAGTTATGTGAATGTTGTTGATGATTCAGAGTATAAAAACGGGGGTTTCCACAGTAAGATATCGAGAATTTTGCTTGTTGATTGCACAAGGTTATGGCAATATCAGATAAAGAATCCTGGTAAATTTCAGAGTTGTGTAATAGTGGCTTCAAGCTAAGTGGGAGAGTCCCACCGCCTATGGTGGGGTTGCATGGTTAATTACTTACGGAATTTCTGATTATTAAATTATTGATGGGTTATCTCAGCTATAGGAAAAGAACATACGTGGTATATTGAGCAGATGAATTATTAAAGGTGGGGTATCGTTGGCCTTATTGGCCCATGTTCAGACTTGGGGAACGATTAAGGACTATGCTTTGTAAAGATGCAGATTCCAAGGGAATGATTCTGCCAGGTGCTTCACCAATGGGTATTCATGTGCTAGATGATTTATGGAATTGATTATATTCGGAGCCAAGTCAGAGAGGGTGGCTCTCAACAATGGTCCTAGTGAATCAAAAGATAAAGTGTGATGCCTAATGATTTGGAGACTATTGTTATGGTTAAGAATCATGCTTGATAGCAGCCTATGAGAAGAGGCACAAAATGTTCTATGATGTTTTGAATTGCGATGTAGAAATTGAGAGGTACGAAATGGTTTGTGGATTGAGATAGCATGGTCTCATGATTCAGGGTCACCCGGGAAGAGTGCATATGGAGTGTGTTAAGTGTGAATAGGGTTATGATTGTTTCTATGGAAATCAAGGACAAATTGGAAGAAGAGGGATTGGTTAGCCATAGTCGAATTGGCATGTTACTGGTAATGATAAGTTCTTTCAGCGTGAACAAGTTATGCAACTGAATTGTGACGGTGTGTGTAAGTCTTGTTGGCCTCCATAGTTAGTGTTATTCAGAAAGTATTCTACCGTTGTGGCCTATTATATGGAGGTGGATCATGGATGGGCTATGGTGGTTTAAACCACTACTTAGATATTTTAATATTCTACAGTCAAGAGAATTCATTTGTGTATTGCTATGTCCTCTTGAAGTGAGTTAAGTGGAAGATTTTATATGATGAGGTGTTAATCTAATAGTGGTTCCGAAGCTATGATGAAAAATGAGTTCTATTGTATATTGGCATGTTGGCTGCAGTGAGTGGTATGGAATATGAAGTGAGGATCAAGGTTGTAGTTTTGTGCTGACAAGGATGTCACGAGCTCGGATGAGCATGAAAGGAGTTTCGATGGATAAAGTGAGTTGGTATTGTCGTCAGTATCACATGAGATCGGTGTTTTCTGAAAAAGGCTTTGCATCCTAGTTATGGATTCTTGATCGCTTTTCAGTGTTAGGGTAGCCGGTAGTTGTGATGTGCGGGCCCGTTATTCATTTAGGAAGGTTGTGGGAGGGTGTCCCACAGGAAGATTGTATAAGTGTGACATATAGTCACTTGATTGATTAAAGATTCAAACCAAGTACGAGGATTGTGGTAATATCATTAATTTGAGAATTTATGCCTGGAGAACACTATATTTATTGGGTTATGGATTATGGAGGTTCGCTCCGGTTATGAGGGTTATTCTTATGCGCTATGAGAAAAGGGGAGTTATTATGGACCTTTGAAAGGTAATAAGACTAGTTGGTGCAATCCGAAATCGGCGTGAGATCAGTAAATTGATTTAAATGTGAACAGGGGCTTTATATCAGGCCAGATGTGTTCATCTCAGCAATACGCTCCTTATGAAAGGGGGTCTGGGTGTTATTTTGTTGTCAGCTATTTCACGTAATGATGTATTGTGTCGTACGAGTTATGAGACGGCTTGGTGAATTTTTTATGTGTTGAGGTTCCACATAGAGATGAGGTTATATAAGTAGGATGGGTCTTGAGATTCAGATCATATATCGCACTTTAGTTGTGCTCGAGTTTGTGGCTTATAACGTTATATATCTCCCTAGGGAATGGTATTATGCACATAACGTGTTTATGATTAATATTCAGTATTTTGTTGCAATGAGCAATTTAGCTCTATGTACATCTCCTTATGTGAGTTCTATGTGTTGTTGGGGCGGAACGCCACCATGGGTATGCTATTTGGATTAGGTGGCACGCTGCCATGGCTAAGTTGTGTGGATCGGGTGGCACGCCGCCATAGTTATGATTGCTCGAATCGGGTTGCGCGCCGCAATAATCTGATGTTCAGTAAAGTTCCCCATATATATTTATTGTGTTATATTTCCTATTTTCTAAAGGAAGCTCGTATTAACTGTGCGCCCGCGTCGCATGTATTATTCGCGAGCGGGGTAATTCAGAGTTCATTTTCATTTTTGTATCACATTCTAATTGGTAGCCTATTGGCACATTGTGGCATCATATGAGACCTTTGGTCTTGTAGGGTGGCTTATTGCCTGAGCAGTTCATACAGGGGAAGATGAGAATATTGGATTTAGGATCAGTGCAATCTGATTACGTGAAATATATTAAGGAGCAAAAATCATTATTTGGTTCAGCATGAGGTAATGATTCTTTTCAGAAGTATAGACTAAATAATTGGTTGACTCAGCAGTTGATTATGAATTTTTGCACATCTTTTCCGTTGCGGAGGCATTGTAAGAGTTATAGTAAGACATGTGTATGTCTTGGGGTGCAATGGAGCATCAGATTCACGGAATTTTAACTATGTTGATCAGAAAATGTTATTATGGTCCGGTGAGTAAAGTGATGCCAGGTGTGAATTCAACAAAGTTATGCAACCATGTTTAGGTACATCGTGTAGTGATTGATATGGTGATCTTATGTTGGAAACGGGCCGGGTATAGAATTACGGATGTTGGAATTGTTCTCTAAGGTTTATTTGCTTGAATAAAAGGGAATATCTTCAGAATTGATCGAGCTGATGTGCTCAACTAAATTGTTGTAGCACGGGAAGGTGCATGAGAAGTTAAACAATGATTTCAAACTACTTCAATGTAGTTCTCAGCACATTCGAGGACAAACATATGTTTAAGTGGGAGAGAATGTAATGACCCGACTTGTTGTTTTGAGCTCTAGCACGTCATCCAGCAGTCTGAGGCCATGAACAACTTCTTTCAGGTATTTTGACTTGTACGCATGGTCGAAATTAAGTTTCGGGAAGTTCAGAGTTGATTTGGAAAGCGAATTCTTATTTCGGAAGCTTAAAGTTGAACGAATTAAACAGGATTCAAATTTAGAGTAAACAACCTCGAAATCGGGATCTGAAGATCCAGCAGGTTCATATGATGATTTCGGACTTGGGCGTATGCCCTGATCGGGTTTTGGATGACCCATGAGCGTTTTGGTGCACATTGTGTTAAGTAGCATTTTGAAAGAAATTTCATATGTTTGGGTTGAATTGAATTTCAGTGATATCGATGTCCTTTTGAGATTCCAAGCCCGGGAGCAGCTCCGTATTGGGATTCTAGTGTTGGGAGCACGTTCGGAGGTTTGACTGGAAGTGGACTTTTGATATCGGAGGTCCGTAGGTCATTTTCGAGTCATTTGGCTAAAGATAGGAATTTGAAGGTTTTTATGAAGTTTGACTGGAAGTGGACTTTTGATACGGGGTCGGAATCTAATTTGGAAAGTTGGAGTAGGTTCTTAATGTCAAATACAACTTGTGTGAAAAATTTAAGGTCAATCAGACAGGATTTGATATGTTTATGCTTCGAAAGTAAGTGTTAGAAGTTCTAAAGTTCATAAAGCTTGGATTGGGGGTTGATTCATGATTTTAGCATTGTTTGATGTGATTTGAGGCCTCGAGCAAGTCTGAAATGCGTTTTGGAACTAGTTGGTGTGATCGGTTGGGGTCCCAGGGGCCTCGGGTGTGATTCGGGTTGTATCGCGCTCTTATTTGATGTTTCAACGTCGTTTCTTTGGACTAAAGGGGTATCATATTAAGAAAATGAGCTCCAAATTAAGTTTTTATTGAACTGTTTGGTTCATATCAAAAATTCAGAGCCATAGAAAAAAGAATCATCGAATTTGGACATCGTATGAGGAAGTTATGCTCATTTTTGTGTAGGAAAAACTACTGCTTCTGGTAGGGTCACAATTGCGAACCTTTTCCAGCCTTCTTTGTTCGCAATTGCGAAGGCTTTCTTCGCTTTTGTGATGGTTTACAATTGCCAACCTTGGATCACAAATGCGACATCTGCAGCTTGATTTTAGTTGTGTAACTCGAGTTTTGCTTCATTTTATCTTAGTTTGAGCCCTAGGTCCGAGATTGGGATATTTTGAGAGTGTATTATCGTATCAAATCATTGGTTTAGTTCCTCTAACTAAATTTCATTCATATTTTGTGATTATACCTTAGATTTTACATCAAATTCATGGGAATATATAGGAGAATTTGGGGTTTTAAAGAAAAACCTAGAAATTGAGATTTTCGGATTTTGACCACGATTTTGGGCATGGAATTGAGAGTAAACTATATATTAGATTTTGTAAGGTCATAGGTAAACTTTATCTTCGTAAAATTTCGGAATCCAGGCACGTGGACCCGAGGGCTATTTTGTCAACTTTTCGTTCGGGGTTAGGAATTTGTTATAGATTGGATTTTAAATTGAATATATATAAATGGATTTATATAATAAAAGGCTACTTTTGGAACATTTTTGCATCGATTTGAGTCTTCAAAATGTCGTGTAATGCCGGTTATGGAACTTCAGAACAAGTTGAGTCTCGTTTCTAATCTTGTAAAAGTGGATTGTCCCTATAGGTGAATTAATTGGTTATGTGCTCCTATTTGTGGGGGCTACGTACGCACGAGGTGACGAGAGTCGATGCGTAGCTACTATTATGTTTGAGTCCGGGTAGTCTATCTCTCCTTGCTTGTTAGAGAACCTTGGAGAAGACTATTACGTTGATCCCTTCTAGGACCCAAATCTATACTTGGAATATTTGTAATATTATTGATAGCTTGAATTGCTTAAATCACATCGAATTAATAAATACATTCATAAAAGGATTTGACATCTTTTCTCAAATCGTTAAAAGAGAAAGTGACTTTTTTTTGAATAATTATTCCCTGATAAATTCTTAATTTGCTATTTGAGCATGTATTTCATGTGTACCTGCGTCACATGTATGATTCGCGAGTAGGGTGATTGTTTATTTTATGTGTACCTGCGTCGCATGTATGATTCGCGAGCAGGGTGATTGTTTATTTTATGTTAACCGCGTCGCATGGATAGTTCGCTAGCAAGGTAGTAGATGCATCTATGGTTCGAGCCGTTCGAACCTTGGAGTGCACAATTTACTTTTATATTGAATCGGACCGTACGTCCCACAGTGTTTATTTGAGCATGCTAGTGTTATTTCCGCAAACTTATTAAAGTTTTTAGTGCCTCTTCAAGGCTTGAAAGTATTTGGATAAATAATGGACAGAAATATTTTGGGAATATCCTACAAACGAATTAATTGTTTACTCATTTCATTTTATTGGATTAATATCATGGTCATAAAAATTCACGATTTAACTTACTATGGACATCTTTATTGGACCACTTGTACGTGTCGAAGTCGACCATCTCGTCTCTACTTCTTCGAGATTAGATGGGATACTCATTGACTACATTTTGTTTTCGTACTCATACTACACTTCTGTACATTTTTGTTGCACAGGTTTATACATGGCTAGAGACTTATTGGCATGGCGTCATGGTTGTCACGGAGACTAGGTGAGCTGTATTTCCTCGAGGTGACCGGCAACTAGTATAGTCTCTCTCAGGATCCTTCATACTTTTCTGTCCAATTGTATTCCAGACAGCTATTGTACTTTATTCTTAGAAATTGCTCATGTACTTGTAACACCAGGTTTTGGGATGTATTTCGGTTTATTTAGAAATTTTAAAAGCTGTTTAAATACCTCATTATATATTCGGAGAAATATATTGAGTATTGTTAATCGTATAAAAGAAGCGTTCTCAAAATTAATAAAACAAGAAGTTAATTAAGTATTTCAGTTGGCTTGCCTAACATCGAGTGCCACCACCTTAGTAAGTTTTGGGTCGTGATATTTTCATTTACTGTTTTCTCAGTATGTTTTTCTCGCTTTCGAGTTGATATTTCAGATTTTATTGAAGCAGTTAGAAATTAGTTTTTGTGTGATTTTGTTTGAATTGCTCTTTTCCAACATTATTCTTGATTGTTTGCAATCACTTCCAATTTGTCTAATGACGTCGATGAACCTGCTTTATGATGTGTTCAGTTATTCCCTGTTGAAATGTAGGGGAGGGTGTGTGTGTGAACTTAGTGTGGTGGCATGCAATTCTCTTTAATATTCTTGATGGCAGTTAATAAGTTAAACTATAGTCTTTGCACTAAGAACTGCTGAATTTTGAGCTACAACAGCAAACTAATAAGTCAGTCATCTAAGAAATTCAAAGTCCTATGATACGTTATTCATGTAGTTCTAATTTTTTACATCATCTTCTTAATTATGTCATCTGGATTTTTATTTTGTGTTAGCGGGCCTCGGCATATGGATGTATTTTCTGTAAAATGTGAAAAGAAACTGGTTTAAATTAATTAGTTTAATCTGTAAACTGGTTTGCTTATTATTTAGAACGTGGTTGGCGGAAGATTAAAATTTTACTACTGAATTGTTGAGCTTTATTTCAAGAATTGTAAGTGGCATCATAGTAGCGAGGCCCACTAAATTAATCGAGGTGCGCCATTTAGCTAAATTTTCATGGTCCTAGCAAAGTTAAAAGTGCGTAGTTGTTTTAGGTGCGCTACATTAAAAAGTTACGTTCTTACACTCAGATGCGCATTTTTGTGACACAAATTCAAATCAATGTATTGTGGACTGCGGGTGCATTTATGTGACGTGATTCAAGATGCGTTTTATGTGATGTTGAATCTTCCTAAAAAATATTAAATAAAAGCGGTTATAAAGTTAAAATTGAAACATAGGCTAAAACATGTGTTAAAATCAGATAATAGGCCAATTATAACAGTTGAGCGACCGTTCTAGAACAACAGAACTCGGGAATGCCTAACACCTTATCCTCGGTTAACGAAATTCGTTACCTAGATTTCTATGTTCACGGACTATAATAATGAGTCAATCTTTCCTCGATTCGGGATTTGAAACCGGTAACTTGGGACACCCTAAATTATCCCAAGGGGCGATTCTGATTTTTAATAAAAAATGATCCCGTTTCGGTTGTCACTTAAATTGGAAAAAACTCCTTTTGGGGGTATAGTAAAAGGAGGTGTGAAAGCTCTGGCGATTCTACTGAGGAACGAACCCAGAATCTCTGGTTCAGGGTTCAAGAATTCGAGCTTAGAATAATTATTGTATTTGACTTTATTTATTATCTGATTTTGTTACATGTTTGGGCCTAATATGCTAAATGTTATTTTTTACCTCTTTGATATTATCTTACTATATATATATAAACAGCTCTGAAACCCCTTTCTTCTCTCTCCTGAGGAATGCACGCCAGCGTGACTTTTTTCTGTTAGTGTCATATACCAAATAGAACGAGGTTCTGACAAGTTGCAAAGCCGGATGATTTTTTGGTTACCGGTACGCAACCCCCTTCCCCCCTCCTCGAGTTGTCCGCTCGGGTAAAATAGACTTAGAACAAATAAATCTAGAATAAATCAACCTCATGTCGGATCCTTAGTGGGAACGTTTGTTTGTATCATGTGCACTTGACTTAGGGGACTCAACACAAGCGTTGGGTCCGTATAGGACATGTGTACCCAAAATAACAGACCATCTTCATACGCTCTATATGCTACATTTTGTATTTATTCAAGGGTAAAATGGTCATTTTACGGACCAATGATAGTTGAGGGCAAATAAAAAAAGAAAAAAGAGAGGATGAAGTGTGAAGATAAAGAGAGTAGGGCTCGATCATGTTTTCTGTCACATTTATATTAAGAAAAAGAAAAAAAATCAAAAATCAAAAATCAAAAAAAATAGAGGAAAAGAAAATCCAAAAGATTTTACATGTTTCATCATTTTTTTCAAAAAAAAAAACATATTTTCTCTAAATTAGTTGTTATTTTTATTTCTCGCTCGTATCCAATCTACCCGAACGATGAAAATCTGATTCTCGTCTTTCGGGGCGTGATATGTAGGCAACCCACATATGCTCCGGTCTTCCTAGTAAATCTTAGCTTCTTGGCTTTGCAGGGTGTTAGCCAAATTTTGCACCTCTAGCCATTTTTTGGCCAAATAAGCCATTTTCCAAAAAATAGCCTAAATCATCACTTGCATGTTTCCAACATGAAGGGTTATTTTCTAACATAGCGTTCTAGGTCTTTAACCTATTTGGTTTTAATTTTCTAATACATGCGTGGATTTATTTATCGGAGTCTGAGCAAGACAGAGCCCAAGGACATCTAATCAGGATCGCTCATTCAGAAGCGGGTTAAAAAAAGATTTTCTTTTCTTTATTTTTTTGTTTTAAGTCTTTTTTTCTTTTTATGTTTTCTTTTACCTTTTAGTTTGGTATAGTAATGTCGAGTTTTATTATTAATATTATTGTATTTTCTATTTCGCATTTGAAAAGGCATGTAATTGTAATGACCCGACTGGTCGATTTAAGCTCTAGTGCATCGTTCAGCAGTATGAGGCCATGAGAAGATTCATTTCAGGTGATATGACTTGTACGCATGGTCGGAATAAGATTTCGGAAGTTCAGAGTTGATTTGGAAAGAGAAGTCTCATTTCGGAAGCTTAAAGTTGAAAGAATTACCAAAAATTGGATTTTTAAGTAAACAACCTCGGAATCAAGATTTAGAGGTTCCAGTAGGTTCGTATGACGATTTCGAACTAGGGCGTATGCCGGATTGGGTCTTGGATGACCCGGGGATATTTTGGCGCCTATTGTGGAAGTTAGCATTTTGGAAGAACTTTCATAAGTTTGGCTTGAAGTGTATTTCTGTGTTATCGATGTCCGTTTGGGATTTCGAGTCTGTGAATACCTTCGTATGTTGATTCTGGACTTGGGAGCGCGATCAGAAGTGAATTTGGAGGTTCGTAGGTTATTTTTGAGTCATTTGGCTAAAGATAAAAATTTGAAGGTTTTTGAGAAGTTTGACTGGTAGTGGACTTTTTGAAATCAGGGTCTGAATCTGATTTCGGAAGCGATAGTAGGTTGGTAACGTCAAATATGACTTGTTAGCAAAATTTGAAGTCAATCGAACGTGATTTGATAGGTTTGAACATAGAAAGTAGAAGTTTGAAATTTTAAAGTTCATTAAGCTTGAATCGTAGTGTGATTCATGGTTTTAGCATTGTTTGATGTGCTTTGAGGCTTCAAGTAAGTTCGTGTTATGTTATGGGACTGAGGTGTGTGATTAGACGGGGTCCCGGGGGCCTCGGGTGTGTTTCGGGTTGTATTGCGCTCTTATTTGATGTTTCAAAGTCGTTTTCTTTCGTAATAAAGGGGTACCACATTAATAAAATGAGATCTAAATTCAGTTTTTATTGAACCACTAGATCCATATCGTAAATATGGTGTCATAGCAAAAAGAATCATCAAATTTAGACATTGTATAAGGAAGTTATGCTCCTTTTTGTATCGGGAAAACTGTTGATTCTGGTATGGTCGCAATTGCAAACATATCCATCACAATTGTGATGCCTAGTTCGAAATTGCGAACAATTCGTCGCCAATGCAACCTTTTCCAGCCCTTCTTTGTTCACAATTGCAAAGGCTTTCATCTCTTTTTGCGAGGTTCGCCATTGCGAACTCTGCATCGCAAATGCGACATCTGCAGCTTGATTTTAGTTGTGTACTCAAGTTTTTGCTTCATGTTATCATATTTTGAACCATAGGTTCGAGAGTGGGCGATTGTAAGAGTGGATTTTCGTATCAGATCATTGGGTAAGTACCTCTAACTAATGTTCAATTATATTTTGTGATTACATCTTAGATTTAACATCAAAATTATGAGAATCAAAAGGAAAATTTTTGGTTTTAAAGTAAAACCTAGTCATTGAGATTTATGGATTTTGACCACGATTTTGGGCATAAAATTGAGAATAAATTATATATTTGAGTTCGTGAGGTCATGGGTAAACTTTATCTTCGGAAAATTTTTGAATCCGAGCACATGGGCCTGAGGGCAATTTTGTCAACTTTTTGTTTGGGGTTAGGAATTATTATAAATTTGACTATAATGACTAATTGAACATATATTAATGGGTTTATATAATTATTGGCTAGTTTTGGAGAATTTTTGAATCGTTTTGAGTCTTCGAAAGGGCGTGGAATGCCGGTTATGGAACTTCGGAGCGAGGTGAGTCTCCTTTCTAATCTTGTAAGAGGGAATTATCCCAATAGCTGGGTTAATTAGTTATGTGCTCCTATTTGTGGGGGCTACGTAGGCACGCGGTGACGAGAGTCCATACGTAGCTACTATTATCCTATTGTCTGGGTAGTCTAGGACCCAAAAGCTTGTTGTACTTGGATCATTTGTAAACTTATCGACAATTTGAATTGCGTAAATCACATCGAATGAATAAATGAATTTCAAAAAGGATTAAACATTATTTTCTTGATTGTTAAAAAGAATTTATATTTCTTTGGTTAATTATTTTTCCCTGATGAAGTCTTGATTGACTGCTTGAATACATTGTTCTATGTGTACCTGCGTTGCTTGGATGATTCGCGAGCGAGGTTCTTATTTATTTCTATTTGGCCGCGTCGCATGGATGATTCGCGAGCGGGGCGTTGTCTATTTATATTTGACCGCATCGCATGGATGAAACGCGAGCGGATAATAGATGCATTTATGGTTCAAAATGTTCGACCCTCGGCAGTGCATAATTTACTTTTATGTTGGATTGAGACGTACGTCCCACGATAATTATTTGCGCATGCTTGTGTTGCTGCCTTGAGATTATTTGAGATTTGTATTTGTTCTCCCCGACTTGAGATAATTGTCGCATAATGGATTACGAATCTGGAGGCCTTTAAGAAAAAGGAACTTTTACCTGTTTCATGACTTACTTAATTTACTGTTATTAGTAAATCCATGAATCATAGCGTTCATAATATATCAGTATTGGACCTCTAGTATATGTCGAAGATTACCATCTCGTCTCTACTTCTTCGAGATTAGACGGGATACTCATTGGGTACACGTTGTTTTCGTACTCATACTACACTTCTGTGCATTTTTGTTGCACAGGCCCCTGTATCTCTAGTGGCCTACTGGGCATAGCGGCATGGTTGACACGGAGACATAGGCGGGCTGCACGTTTCAAGACGACTGCAGCCAACAGAGTCTCTTTCATTTTTTCTCTATTTATTTCTGTCCAATATTATACTACGGACGGTTGTTGTACTTTATTATTTCATAGAAATTGCTCATGCACTTGTGACACCGGGTTCTGGGATAGTTTCTAAATATTTTATATTAATGGCTTATTAATTAATTTGAATTGAAGCAGCAATTTTTTTATTTATGAAAAAAAATTGAAGGAAAGTCATAGTTTTCAAGGTTGTTAAAAATGAGAACTTCATCAAGTAATTTGGTTGGCTTGCCTGACAGTAGTGTCCGGCGCCATCGCGACACTTAGTGGATTTTGGGTCGTGATAACATGTTATCAGAATACTAGGTTCCTAGGGTATCACGAGTCATGAGCAAGTCTAGTAGAGTTTTGCGGATCGGTATGAAGATGTCTGTACTTATCCTTGGGAGACTGCAGGTCTGCTAAGATTACTTCCCTTCTTGATTCCTTATAATGTGAATTGATTCCTCGAGGCTTATGCCTTTGTTTTTTTTCTACTCAATCATATGCGACGTAAATCGCTTGTTATAAATTCAGAAGTGAAGATTGTAAATAGTACTAAAGAGGTGGTGCGGGATGTTTCTCTCGGTATAGCTGATCGAATTATTATCGTCTCTTTGTGGAAGGATATTCTATTGTTTCAGCCCAGTATCGGTACTTATGAGGCTCTAAGGCTAGGCACAAGTGGCCACGATGCTTATTAACAATTGTAATTCCCGGCAGGGGAAAAGTAATTGGCCTAGGAATGTCCAGATTTGGGATGAAGGAGCAGCGAGGCCTCGTATTGCAAGCGTGGTGGAGTTTTCTCCTATGATGAGGTGTTGTTGTCCCTATTGAATGTACTAAGTTCTCCGGTGTTATAATCTTCTATTGTTCGCCTTGAACGTAGGAAATAGTGAGGTAGTATTGAACAAGCGACTGTCAGAGATCGCGTGGTGCGGTGGTTCAGGATTGAATCGGTGTTTCTAATGTCACCAGCTCGAGAAATATGATATCTATAAAGGTTCAAGTCAGTAGCGTTTTTGGGTAAAAAATCTATCAAGAAGGATTTTATTTGAGGCAACAACTGAACAGCAAAGGACGAGGAAGGACATGTGGGAAGCTTTAGGAGGTGTTCAATAAATTCTAATAAAGGCCAGATATATGAAGCGAAGGTCGAGTAGTTGATCAAGGAAGCAGGTATGGCAATAGTGGGAGAGTGGCAGAGTTGCATATGGGTTTTGTAGTAGGATGACCACGCACCTTAAGGAGAGTTCGGAGGGATTTGAGAATATTAGTGATTAGTGATTTGGGTCTACGGATTTAATCGGAAGTATGGTCTATTATGCTGTAGGAGGCTTGGTATAACGGAAATGCGTTGCTTGAAATGAAGAAGGATACAACATAACTTTGAATATGAAGGATGTTGCCACATATTTAATTGATGTCCACGAGGGGTGAAAGGACTTATGCAGCTAGAGGGTTAGCTCGTACTCGGGATGGGTTATTGATGTCATGGTGATTGTACCCTGTGCAGCAGCATAAGAAGATGTCAGAAAGGGATTTCCACAAGTGGGTTATTCCTTGTGAGCAGGTTAGCGGTCGCGTGGATTGCGAGGCTAAAGAATTATAATGATTATACGACGAAGGGATCGGTCGTGCGAATGTTGTTGATGATTCAGAGTATAAAAGGGGGGTTTCAACAGTAAGATACCGATAATTTTGGTGGTTAATTGTGTAATAGTGGCTTCGAGCTAAGTGGGAGAGTCTCACTGCCTATGATGAGGTTGCATGGTTAATTACTCATGCGATTTCTTATTATTACCATATTGATGGGTTATCTCAGCTACGAGAAAAGAACATAGGTGCTAAATTGAGCAAAGGAATTATTTAATGCGGGCTATCGTTGGCCTTTTTGGCTCATGTTCAGACTTGGGGAAGGATTCAGGATTGTTCTTTGTAAAGATGCGGATTCCAAGGTAATGATTTTGCTAGGTGCTTCACCAATGGGGTATTCATGGCTACAAGATTTATGGAATAGATTATATTTACGGCCAAGTCAGAGCGGGTGGCTTTCAACAAAGGTCCGAGTAAATTCCAAAGATAAAGTGTGATGCCTAATGATTTTGAGCCTATGGGTACGGTTCAGAATCAAGCATGATAGCAGCCTATGAGAAGAGGCACAAAATGTTCTATTATAGTTTGACTTGCGGTATAGCAATTGGGAGGTACGAAATGGTTCATGGGATTTGAGACCGCATGGTCTCGTGATTCAGGGTCACTCAGGAAAAGTGCGGATGGAGAGTGTTAAGTGTTGAATGGGGTTATCATTGTTTCAATGGCAATAAAGGACAAATTATAAGAAGTGGGATTGGTTATACATAGTCGAATTGGCATGTTGCTGGTAATGATCAGTTTTTTCAACATGATCAAGTTATGCAAGTGAATTGTAATGGTGCGTGCGAGGCTCGTCGGCCGCCATAGTTAGTGCTATTCAGAATGTATTCTACCATTGTGGCTTGTTATGTGGAGATGGATCCCAAAATAGCTATGGTGGTTTAGACCACTACTTAGAGATTTGCATTTTCTAAGGTCATGAGAAGTCACTTGTGTGTTGCTATGGTCCTCCTGAAGTGAGTTAAGTGGAAGTTTTATAGATAAAGTGTTAATCTAATTGTGATTCTGAAGCTATGATGAAAAACGAGTTCAATCGTATATTGGCATGTTGGGTGCAGTGAGTGGTATGGAATTTGAAGTGAAGATCAAGGTAGCAGTTCGATGTCGACAAGGATGTCACGAGCTTGGATAAGAAGGAAAGAAGTTTTGATGCTTAAGATAAATTGGTATTGTCTTCAGAGTCACAGTGTGAGGTGAGTATAGTTTTCTATATGCTATTTTTATATGCTTTGTTTCCTATTTTCTAAGGAAAGTCCATAGTAGTGCGTGAGTTGAATAGTTCCTTCGAGAATTCATTTTCCATTGTATCGTGTTCAATATGGTATCCTATTGGCACATTGTAGCATCATATGATGCTTTTGGTCATGTCGGGATGGCTTATTTCCTGAGCATTTCGTAGTGGGTGAGACGAGATCATCGAATTCTTGATTAGTGCAATATGATTATTTGAAGTATACTAAGGAGCTAAGACCATTATTTGGTTCAAAATGGGGTGATAGTTCTTATCAGGGGTATAGACCAAATGATTATTAATTCAGTAGTTGGCTATGAATTTCTACACATCTCCTCCGCTGTGTCGGTATTGAATGATTTAGAACGAGACCCATGTGTGTCATGTGGTGCCATAAAGATCAGATTCCTTGAAATTTGGCTAAATTGATAAGAGAATTCTCATTTCAAATGCTTAATGCTAAAAGAATTACCTAAGATTGGATTTTTAAGTAAACGACCTCGGAATTGAGATATGAAGGTTCCAGCAGGCTTGTATGACGATTTTGGAATTGGGCATATGCCAAGATCGGGTCTTGGATGACTCGACGGGCGTTTTGGTGCCTATTGTGGAAGTTAGCATTTTAAAAGAAATTTCATATGTTTGGCTTGAATTGAATTTTAGAATTATCGATGTTTATTTGGGATTTCGAGTCAGTGAATAGCTTTGTATGGTGATTCTTGAATTGGGAGCGCGATCGGAAGTGAATTCGAAGTTCCATAGGTCATTTTGGATTTATTTGGCTAAAGATAGAAATTTGAAGGTTTTTGATGAGTTTGGTCGGGAGTGGACTTTTTGATATCAGTGTTGGAATCCGATAGCGAAAGCAACAGTAGGTCCGTAACGTCAAATATGACTTGTCTGCAAAATTTGAAGTCAATCGAACGTGATTTGATAGGTCTAAACATCGAAAATAGAACATTGAAATTTTAAAGTTCATTAAGATTGAATCGGAGTGCGATTCATGGTTTTTGTGTTGTTTGACGTGATTTGAGGCTTCAAGCATGTCCGTGTTATGTTATAAGACTGAGTTGTGCGATCGGACGGGGTCCCGGGGGCCTCGAGTGTGTTTCGGGTTGTATTACGCTCTTATTTGATGTCTCAATGTCGTTCTCTTGGGAAATAAAGGGGTACCATATTAATAAAATGAGATCCAAATTCAGTTTATTTAACCATTATATAGGATCATAATTGAGGAGCCATAGCAAAAAGAATCATCTAATTTGGACATTGTATGAGAAAGTTATGCTCATTTTGTGTCGAAAAAACTGCTGCTTTTGGTATGGTCGCAATTGCGAACATATCCATCACAATTGCGATACCCAGTTCGCAATTGCGAACTATTTGTCGCAAATGCGACCTTTTTCAGCCCTTCTTTGTTCGCGATTGCGAAGGCTTTTTTCGCTTATGTGAGGGTTCGCAATTGCGAACCATGGATCGGAAATGCAACATCTGCAGCTTGATTTTAGCTGTGTAACTCGAGTTTTTGTTTCATTTTATCATATTTTGAATTCTAGGTCCGAGAGTGGGCAATTTTAAAAGTGGATTTTCGTATCAAATCATTGGGCAAGTTCCTTTAACTAATTTTTAATTATGTTTTGTGATTATACATTAGATTTAACATCAAAGTTCATGAGAATCTAAAGGAAAATTTGGGGTTTTAAAGAAAAACCTAGAAATTGAGATTTTTGAATTTTGACCATGATTTTGGACAAGAAATTGAGAATAAATTATATATTTGAGTTCGTAAGGTCATGGTTTAACTTTATCTTCGAAGTTTTTTGGAATCCGGGCACATGGGCTGAAGGGAATTTTGTCAACTTTTCATTGGGGGTTAGGAACTGTTATAAATTGGACTATAATGAGTAGTTGAACTATATTTATGGGTTTATATAATAATTGGCTTGTTTTGGAGAATTTTTGCATCGATTTTGAGTCTTCGAATGGGCGTGGAATTCCGGTTATAGAACTTCGAAGCAAGGTGAGTCTCCTTTCTAACCTTGTAAGAGGGAATTGTCCCCATAGGTGAGTTAATTGGTTATGTGCTACTATTTTTTGGGGCTAATTACGCACGAGGTGACGAGAATCCGTGCATAGCTACTATTATGCTATTGTCTGGGTAGTCTAGGACCCAAAAGCATGGTGTACTTGGATCATTTGTAAACTTATTGACAACATGAATTGCTTAAATCACATCGAATCAGTAAATTAATTTCAAAAAGGATTTATCATCACTTTCTTGATCGTTAAAGAGAATTGCTATTTCTTTGGGTAATTATTTTTCCCTGATGAAGTCTTGATTGTCTGTTTGAATGTGTGCTTCTATGTATTCCTGTGTCGCATGGATGATTCACGAGCGGGGTGCTTGTTTATTTCTATTTGATGTCGCATGGATGATTCACGAGCGGGGTATTGTTTATTTATATTGGAAAGTGTTGCATGGATGATTCGTGAGCGAGATAATAGATGATTTATGGTTCGAGCCGTTCGACCCTCATTGTAAAGTTTACTTATATGTTGGATTGGGTCGTACGTTCCAAGGTAATTATTTGCGCATACTTGTATTGCTTGCCTTGAGATTATTTGAGATTGATATGTGCTCTCCACGATTTGAGATAATTGTTGGGTAATGGATTACGAATCCGGAGGTTTTAATAAAAAGGAACTTCTGTGAATTATTTTTGCACATGAACCTGTATCTCAAGTGGCATACTGGGCTTAGAAGCATGGTTGATATGGAGGCTCAGGTGAGCTGTACTTTTCGAGACGACCCGCAGCCAGCAGAGTCTCTTTCATTTTTCTATTTATTTTTGTCCAACATTGTACTCCGGACGGTTGTTTACTTTATTATTTCATTTAAATTATTCATGCACTTGTGACACTAGATTCTAGGATATTTTAAAAATATTTTGTATTAATTTCTTATTATTTAATTTGAATGTATATAATTATCTTTTTATATATGAAAAAAATTGAAGGAAAATTATAACTTTTAAGGTTGTTAAAAATGAGAACTTCATCAAGTAATTTTGTTGGTTTACCTGACATTAGTGTCCAGCATCATCGAGATCCTTAGTGAATTTTGGGTCGTAACACTAATAAATTAAAATTCCAAAAAATAATATTTGCATTTTATATTCCCGTTAGGAATTATCTTTATAATAGTAATTATAGAAATAAAAAAATATATTTTTGAGGTAATTTTCCCTTAGGTCATTAATATCAAGAACTTAATATAAAAACTATTTTTATTTTTCCTTTACTCTATTAGGACCAAAAATTCGATTTTTTTTCTTTTAATACCGCTTAAATGTTTTCTATAAGATATTAATTCCAAAAAAATTCTTTGGAGGTTATTCTTTAGGAAATCAATGAAATGGAAAAAACAGTTCTTTTTACTAGAACTTTAGGACATTGTATATAGAGAAAAAAGAGATATAGTTTATCTTTGGTTTATCTTTAAGGTTTCTCCCTCAGGCAATCAAAAAAGTTTATTTTATCGTTTTCACTACTTCTTTCTGAATCCTGCATCAGGATATTAAATGAAAATTCAAAATATTTTTCTGTTGTTTATTCTTTAGGTCTCCTTCCTAAAAAAATAATCAAAAATGTTTTTCTCATGTAGGGTTTTTTCCTTAATAATTTCCCATAGAATGTTTGCTTCAAATAGGAAACAGAAAAGAACAAAAATATTTTCTCGTTAAGCTTGAGATTAGAACATGTTGTAGATTGTTGAGTCTAGAAAATTAAAAAAAAAGAGATTTGTTTCTTTTACTTCCCTTACTTCGTCATAGTAGTCGTTAAGGTAAAAAGAAAGGAAAAGAAAGAAAAGAAAAGGAAATGAGAATGCTAGTGTATTTACTCTATTCCCGATCTCCCAGAACTACGCAAAGATCTGTTTATGCGGCGTCATGATATGTGGCAACCTACATAGGGTTCGATCGAATTATATTTTTATTATTAAAAGAAAAGGAAAAAGTATGGTGAAATCATGGGATGTGAGAAATGAGAGGGAAGCAAAGAGTGATAATCTGAATGAAGAAAAGGGGAAGGAAAATAAGCGAGCTACGAAAAGAAAAGAGAAGATTCAAATGGAACAATTGGGATGATGCCAAGTGACCTTACTACCCTCGAAGTCATTCTAGAACCATTAATCGTTGCTAGGTGGATTGCGCTTAGTGCGATATACTCTAACGGGATGACCCCATTCTGTTCCTTTTGATATCTTCATAGCATAAAGGGGGTTGGCTTGTGGTTCTCGAAGTAGTAACTCCTCTTCACAATATAAGGTCAAAAGGCAATGGTGGAGAACAACAAAATTGGGTTGGTTGATAGTGGTGCCCGAAAGCAGTTGGTTGAACAAGACACTGGTTTGGCTGATGACGTAAGATGTTAAGACAACACATGACAGACATGTATTAGGCCTGGATGACTAGGAAGGCGCCACGCCCACAACCACTTGGCTTCTTAGATTCTACCCTTACCCAAACTCCGATCATAGTGTCGGATGATCCCCCATACTCTCTAGCTTTTCCTGCTTATCACAGCTTTCCCAACCACCTTAGTAGCTCCCTCACTCATCCTCCAATTACCTCTCTCCAAAATTGCCCTCCTGCCATATCCACTATCCCCAACCATGAATACTCACTCAAAGCTCATGATGCCCAATACTACCCCGCAGAGGTTGCCCACAAGGCTCCTGACTCATACAAGAATTGCCCTCAGGATGAGCTTTATGCTAGAAGTAAAAAGTTCACAGGAAAAGAAGGGCAAGATGAGATACCCAGGAAGCTGAAAGGCATCGAACCGTCCTTAATGAACAAGCAAGGAATGGGAGACTAGGGTAACATGGATTACAAAGAATTGTGTGTGTCCCCTGATATTCGCCTGCCCGTGTGGTTTAAAGTGCCAAAATTTATCTTTTATGATGGGTGTGGAGATCCGGTAGCTCACCTGAGGGTTCATTGCAGTGAAATGAGAAGTGTTGGAGAGGAAGAAGACTTGTTGATGGCATATTTCAGTAAGACCTTGACTGGAGCAGCTTTGGAATGGCATAATCGTCAAGATGTAGGTAAGTGGCCTACTTTGGGTGACATGGCTAAAGATTATGTTCGACACTTTTAATACAAATTAGGCATTACGCCGGACCGCTACTCCCTATCTAAAATGTAAAAGAAGACTGAGGAAAGATTTAGGGAGTTTGGGCTCAGATTGAGGGAGCAAGCTGCTCAAGTCAGCCCTCCGATTGTTGAAGAAGAAATGGTTGAGATTTTCCTACAAGCCCAGGGGCCCACCTATTTCTGTCATTTATCCCTGCCTTAGGTAAACCTTTCAAAGATGTGGTAAAAATGGGGGAGGTGGTAGGAGAGGGAATCAAGTCAGGTAAAATCATGAGTTATTCGACATTAAGATACTGCGAAAGATATTTAGAACATCCAAATAAGTTTGGATGGAAGAAAGAAAAATAGAAAAAAGTTGGCCAGCTAGGCATTCCTACTCAATACGTTCAGCGTCGACATTGCCCATGGGTATCCTTGTGCACCAGATGACCCTCCTCAATGCTACGTCTCTCCATAGAACCCCCAATGTCATACATCACGTTCTCGGCACCCTTTCCACAATGCACCACCATATGCTCCACACTCACGAGGCCCACAATGGCCCACACCACTTCCCCAAATGTCTTACCTGCCCCTCAAGCATATCAGCCACCTTCCTGCAAAAGGTTCAATCGAGGCCAGAATATGCATTGAAAAGACTACTAAAAAAAAAGAAAAGGCTTTCACCCCTTTTGGGTAATCATATGCCAGTTTGTTCCAAATATTGAGGCAATTGGACATGTTGAAGCCAATTTAGATAAAAATTCCAAACCCTCTGCCAAAAAAGTTTGATTTTTCTCAAAGGTTCACATATTGCTCATATGCCCCATGTTACATTACAGAAAAGTGTTAGCACCTGAAAAAAGCAATTCATTAGCTTATTGATGCAGGTGACATTGTCGTGCGAAATCCAGATGCAGCAGACACTAACCAAAGTCCATCGCCTATTCGTAATGAGACGCATATTGTGGGTACGATTAATTTTAAAAAGGAATATGAGAATTCTTCTGAGATCCTTGGAGGTCCACATGCTATGAATCTTTCAGCGCTATCAGAGGTTGATCTTAAGAACGAGCCGGTAAAAGGGACCCAAACGCAATTTTCTAAAAGTCAATGTGATAAAGATTTGTGAAGGTCCCAGTAACGTTGATGCGGAACTCAGTGGATAAGATGCCGTGCTTGGTAATTCGAAAGACGCCCCATCGCTTGGTTAGCTGAGGAGGAATCTTGGTGGTTTATTTAGTTTTCATTCTGTTGTCCGGGTTATTTTTAGGTTTGTAATCCAGATATTGTCTTGTGACTCAAACCCTTCTATCCTTTTATTTTTCCCAGTTTGTTTAGTCGTATTAGCTCGGTTATTGTTGTCTAGGTTTGTTCCAGGGTTGTAACCCCATTTTAGTTTACTTGTTTTGATGTTCATACACAATGCCCCAACATTATGGCGCTCAATCATATCAAATTTAACATCGTGGTGCACAGCCATATAAAACTCAGTATCATTGCGCACAACCGTATCAAACTCAATATCATGGCGCACAGCCGTATCAAACTCAATATTATGGTGCACAGCCGTATCAAACACAATATTATGTCTGGAATCGAATTCCGAGGTCCCAAGTCCGAGAAATGAATTTTTATGTGAAATTATTTTCTGAAAATAATTAAAGAAAATGGAAACGAAATTTGATTAGAAGACTGGGGTATCAGGCCCGTATTTTGTTTCCGTTCCCGATGCAAGTCTTATATATGATCGGAGCACTTTCTATAAAGTTTGGTTGAGGACGTCGTTTGACATGTTTCAGACCCAAAATGAGAATTTTATGTCTTATGTAAAATTTGGAAGAAATTATGAGTTTTGAGACTCGATCCGATTTATATGATGTTATTTTTAAAATTTGATCGCACGGACACGTCCGTAGGATGTTTTTGAGGACGTGTGCATATTTGGTTTGGATCCTTGAAGGCTCGAGTAAGTTTCGAGTAGGTTCCGGAAAGTCTTAGACTTAAAAACACCAGATATTGCAGGTCAGGGAGAAGCTGCAAGTTCTAGCGCGCGCCCGTGGTTATCCTTGCGCGATCCGTGGTTTGAGCCCAGTAGCCGCGATCGTCCTCGTTTGGTTCGCGATGTGAGCCGTGGGCCGTGTTTGTCCTTGCGCGGTCCGCGCTGCATACTTCAGAGAACCAGCACCTTCAGTTCCACAAGTGCGGCCGAGGCCGCCCTAGCGCGGTCCGCGTAGTAAGCTATGTCGCCGCGGTCGTCCTCGCACGGTCTGTGTTTGAGGTCCAGAGAATATAAATACATGGGATATTTCAGTTGTTTCTCACTTTTAAAAAAACCAAAACCTAATAGGCGATTTTCTAAACAATACTTCTTCTTCAAAATGATTGGTAAGTGGTTTCTAACTCATTTCCTTCACTCCTTAACACCTTTTAACATAATTTCAACATCAAATCGAATATTTTAATGGGACATTTTGGGTATGTTGGGTAGGACCTAGGGCTTTGGTAAAATTGGGGGTTGGACCTCAATTTGAGGTTTGATTTCAAAACTAACCACATAATTGGATTTGTGGGGGAATGGGTAACCGGATTTTAGTTCGAACCTCGGGTTTTAACCATGTTGGAGTGAAGGGCATTTTGTTATTTTACATAAATTTGCATCATAGCTGTAAATTAAATAGTAGAATAAAGTTTCTTGAGATGTTATTTACGAGATGTAATTGAAATGAATAGATTTGGGCCATTTGGAGTCAGATACTCCTGGCGAAAGAGTGATTTCAAGTTGATTTTTGAGCCGACTGAGGTAACTTGTCTAACCATGTGTGGGGGATTTTCCCGTTAGGATATGATGTTTGTTAATTGAATGCTCCGTAGGTGAGGTGGCGAGCACGTACTTGAGAAAATTGTTGGAGAAATCCGTTTTTTCTTGAAGTATTTAAATTGAATTTCTTGCTTACCTGTTCATTTTAAATTGTGAGTTTATTCTATGCTAGTTTAGAGAGGCATGTTTGTTTGACTTGCTTGCCTAAGTATTTCACTGTCCTATTTGTACTTTTTGTAGTATGTTTTGCTAGTATTTTCTATTTCTTGTCACTAGGAGAGTTCTCCTAGCACTTGATATGTTTTGGACTGAGGGTGCGGGATACCAAGAGATCCTAGCACATGAGATTGTAAGATTTGATGATACCAAGAATCCCTAGTGAATATAATGAGGATACCAAGAGATCATTCGGATACCAACAGATCCCTAGAGAATATAATGAGGATGCCAAGAGATCCACGGGATACCAAGAGATCCCTAGCAAATAAAATGAGGATACCAAGAGATCCCTAGTGTATGTGGTGAGGATACCAAGAGATCCCCAACTATTATTTCCTATTGTGAGTGGTGTTCCTTATATTGCTTTGTTCTGTTTCCTATTGTTGTTTCCCTTATTTATCTTGTTTAGATTCTCGATGTACACCATATTTATATTGTTATTTCCTCATCTTGTTATGTATTTTGTTTTATCTCAGTAGGGCCCAGACCTTTCCTCGTCACTACCCAATCAAGGTTAGGCTTGGCACTTACACAGTACCGTTGTGGTGTACTCATGCCTCTTCTGCGTATGTTTTTTATGTGTAGATCTAGGTACCTCATCTCAGGCGCACTATCATACAGGTAGACAGATCTAGCGTAGACTTGAGGTATATCTGCAGCGTCCGCAGATAGAAGAGTTTCCTTCCTTATTGTATCTGCAGTGTTTAGATTCTATCATACTTTTGATGTAGACATTTTGGAGATTAGAGCATTTACAGTACCTTCCTTTAGCCTGTGTTTCCCGCGGGTTTCCGTGTTTTGGGATTGAGTTGTAGACTTCCGCATTTATTTTCAAGTTGTATATGCCAAGTGGCACTTATATACCATTTTCCTTTTAGTTTGCTCGGTTTTCAATTATTTATTCCGCAAGCTATGTTATTTTTCCCATTGTTAGGCTAACCTAGTTGTAGAAACTATGTGCCATCACGACATGTTCATAGAGGGTGAACTGGGGTCGTGATAAGTTGGTATCAAAGCTCTAGGTTCATAGGAGTAACGGGACACAGATTGGTTTATTAGAGTCTCGCTGATCGGTACATTGACGTCTGTAATTATCGACGATAGGCTATGTAACCATTTAAGAAAAATCTTCACTTCATTTATTTCCTTGTCGTGCGATATTTTTGACGTCAAATCTAAACTTCTATATTCTATTCTGTCACAGATTTTGAGGAAATACACTACTCGTGACAATCAGGCACCCGTGCCCCCTACCGCAACCATCCGAGGCGGGCGCCTAGGTAGATATCGAGGACGTGCACGTGGTGCAGCCAGAGCACATGTGCGAGATGCCGCCTAGGATCCACCAGCAGATCCAATCGGAGTCCAGGCACATGGCATGCCTACTTCTGCCACTACTACCCCAGCCTTTCAGGAGACATTAGCTCAGTTCATGTCCATGTACACCACCTTGGCTTAGGTAGGGTTTCTTCCCCTTGCTGCATCGACATCCGAGGCCGGGGAGGAGCACAAAATCCTGACGTACGCACTCTTGAGCAGCGAGTGCAGGTTGAGCAGGCCCCAGAGATCATTCCCATTCCGCCTACAGTGCCAGTTCAGCCCGTGGATGGGGAAGCTACTTCTAAGGATCGGTAGCAGAGGTTGGAGAGATTCAAGAAGTATGATCCTCCCGTTTTCGATGGACTAGCGACATATGATGCTATGGGATTTCTAGAGGAGTGCCACTGTATTCTTTGCACTATGGGCATAGTAGAGTCCAGTGGGGCTTCCTTTACTGCCTTCCAGTTTTGAGGAGTCGACTATGATTGGTGGCGCACCTATGAGATAGACAGTGCATTCGAGGGTGCTTCACTGACTTGGACCTAGTTCTCGGATATATTTATGAGAGAGTTTGTTCCCCAGAGTCTTAGGGACGCATGGCGTGCAGAGTTTTAGCATTTGTGCTAGGGTGCTATAACCGTTTTGGAGTATGCAATCTGTTATACCAGATTGGCCAGGCACGCACAGGCTTTGGTTGCTACAGTCCGTGAGGGAGTTCACATGTTCATCCAGGGTCTTATCCCCCCATCAAATCAAGCATGGCTCGAGAGTTGGAGATGGCCATTCCTTATCAGCAGGTAGTGAGCATTGTTAGGAGGATCGAGAGTATGCTCGCCAGGGAGTGAGGGGAGAGGGAGGCCGAGAGGTCTCGAGAGTCTAGCCACTAGTCTGGTGCCCGTACAGGTCGGCATGGTAGGGGTTTTGTGGGTCACCACATTCATTTATCTCTTCCAGCAGCCAGCAGCGCTGAAGCTCCGCTTGTACCTCATGAGCCTTACTATGCACCTACAGTTCTAGCGCGCCTTCCTGCGCAGGGTATTTCCAGAAGTAAATTTAGTAGACCTAGTCCTAGTCAGTCACAGCCACCGCACCCTCTCAGAGCTTATTTTGAGTGTGGAGGCACCCGCCATGTAGTGAGGGATTGCCCTAGACTTGGGAGGAGTGCAACCCCACAGCCTTCTCAGTCACAGCATGCTCAACAGAGTTCTCAGGCAATGATCACAGCTCTATTTGCCGCCCCACCCGCTCAGCTAGCTATAGGTAGAGGCCGCGGAGGTAGAGTTCCACCTTGAGGGGGAGGCCAGGCTAGATATTATGCCCATTCTGCTCGTGCCGAGGTTGTTGCCTCTGATTCTATTATCACAGGTGTTATATTGGTTTGTCACAGATAGGCATCGATTCTATTCGATCCGGGCTCTACTTATTCTTTTGTGTCTTCTTACTTTGCTCCGCATTTGGGTGTGCCTCGGGATTCTTTGAGTGCCCCCGTCTATGTTTCTACTTCTGTGGTAGATTCTCTTTTGTGGACCACGTCAATCGGTCATATTTAGTTACTATCAGTGGTTTTGAGACCAGAGAAGATTTAGTGTTACTCGGTATGGTTGATTTTGACATTATTTTGGGCATGGACTAGTTGTCGCCCCATTTTCCTAGTCTTGATTGTCAAGCCAAGACCGTGACACTAACTATGCCAGGTATTCCGCGTGTTAAGTGGAATGATACTTTATATCACACTCCCAGTAGAGTTATCTATTTTCTTAAAGCTCAGCGTATGGTTGAGAAGGGGTGTGCACTGTATTTAGCCTATGTGAGAGATGTCAGTGTGGATACCTGTCATGACCCCAATCCCGGTCGTGATGACGCCCAACACACTGCTAGGCAAGCCTGACCAATTCAACAACCTTATCCCTTTTTATACAGTTCATGATTCATTTAACATAAATAATTACTAAGTCATAACACTGAAACTCTGAAATATAGTTAAAACATGCGGAAAACTGAAGTAGAAATACTACTACACAGCGCGAAGAATCCAATGTAAAAAGTATGAGCCTCTAATACACGGGTGTAAACCTAATACTTATTGCTCTAAATAAATGCAGAAATAAAGCAATAAGGTAAAAGGAAGACCAGGACTGCGGACATCATGCAGCTACCTTGATGCTCCCGAATAACTGCTCAGGAGAGAAGTCCTCACTCAGCCTCAGATGTACCGAACGCAAGGTGCAGGGAGTAATGTGAGTACTCCGACCCAGTGAGTAATAAACATAATTAAAGACCGAGAATAAGTGGATAGCCACAAAATAATTCTATTAATACAGCAACCTAAACCAGATAGTATTAAATCAGTAGACCCATAACAACAATTATGGAAATGCTACAACAGATAAGTAAGAAAATGACATGCAAACTTTAAATACAACACATAGTCCAATACTCTCTAGTACCCACTGCAGCGTGCAGTCCGCTCCCTTTATTTATCGTCGACGGCGCTCTTTGGGGGTGTGCAGACTCCGGGAGGGGCCCCTCACGGCCCAAGCACAATATAAGCCATCTCGTGGCATCAACTAGGCCCACGACATCATATATATATCAATATAATACTGTTGCGGCACATAGCCCGATCCCATGCTCAATCCAGAATCACATAAGCCCCTCGGGCACAAAATATTTAATTCTTCAGGCTAAACTTAATTAGAAAAATTATTTAAGTTTCAAGTTTGAGAAAAGATGGCTGAGCTTGAAAAATAGTACTAAATGCCAGGATTGAGTTCAATAATACGTAAAAATGGAAAGAAACCAATATTAGCAATCCCTGATGGATTAAATCAATTGGCATGAAGCCCAATCATAGCAATCAGCTCAAATATAATAATAATAATTAAATTTTAATTAAATACGCAGTATATTCATCTATCGGGATGGACCAAGTCACAATCCCCAACAGTGCTCTACCCCATGCTCGCTATCTGGCATGCGAGTCACCTCAATATAGCACTACGATGTACAAATCAAAGGTTTCAAACCCTCATAACATCATTTACATCTATTACTCACCTCAAGCCGGCCAAAATCCTAGCTTACTATGACCTTGCCTTTCAAATCTACCTCCTCGTGCGTCGAATTTAACCAAAACAACAACAAATACATCACAATATGCCAATGAAACAATACCCAATCGAAAACAATCGAAAAATAACAAATTATCGAAATTAGCAAAACCTGAGCCTCGGGCCCACTTCTCAAGCTTCAGAAAATTTTACATCAACAGATTCCTTATCTCGCCACGAGTCTAACCATACGAAAATTATCCAATTCAGACACCATTTGAACCTTCAAATCATGATTTTACATTTTTGAAAGATTCCACAATTTTCTTCCCAAATTCTATCCCAATTCATGAATTAAATGATGAATTCAATGATAGATTTATGTACTCTAGCCAAATCTAAGTTAGAATCACTAACCCTGATGAATTCCTTGAAAAACCTTCGAAGAATCGCCAAAATTTGAGCTCTCTAGGTCAAAATATCAAATAAAATCCAAAACCTCGTATTTATATAGTAACCCCTCAGATTTCCATCTCCACGGCCACACAAAACCAGTGTCGTCCGCAACTAAATGACCACGGTCGCGTAGGTTTTCTCTACAGTGACAGGCCTTAGTATATTGGACATAACATTCGCTAAGATGTACAAATGCCTATTATAATATGTTTTTGAAAACTAGATTCAAAGTGCTACAACTTTTGTTTTTGAATCATCCTAAATTCCTTGTAGATCAAAAGATATGAGCTTTCGAAGTTGGACCGACGACCTGCAAATCTTCATGTCCGCGGCCACGGTCACTTTTACTAGCCCCGCGCTAATTTGACCGCGCCCCACACTAAAATGACTGCCCCTCTCATTTTCTATGTTTCAGAATGTCCGTACTCGCTCAGAACTCAATCGAAACACACCCGAGGCCCCCGATACCTCAACCAAAACACCAACGCATCCTAATATATTATTCAACCTCATTCCAATCATCAAATCAACTCAAACAACACCAAAACCATCAAATTATATCAAATTCAAGCGTAATATCTTCTAAAACTTCCGAAACAAGATTTTAAGCAGCAGTCCAACCAAAACAACGTCCGAAAAATCTAAAAATTTTCACGCACATCCCAAATCACCTAATGAAGCTACAAAAACTCTCGGAATTCCATTCCGATCCCCTGATCAAAATCTCACCTATCAACTGGAATTCACCAAAATACTAACTTTGCCAATTCAAGCCTAATTCTATGCTAGACCTCCAAAAGCACTTTTGATCGCACTCCGAAATCACAAATCATCCCTCGAAGCTATCTAAATCATCGAAATTCACATCCGAGCCTCCTCGCACATAAGTCAACGTCCGGTTAACTTTTCCAAAACAAGCCATCCATAAAGAGACTAAGTGTCTCATTTCCTTCTCAATTCAATCGAAATCAAAATCGTTCACACAAAGCACTCATAATGAAGCATAAAGAAGCAGAAAATGGGAGAAACGAGGCAGTAACTCACATGATGACGGGTAGGATCATCACATCCTCCACAACTTAAAAAAATACTCATCCTCGAGCGAGTCAGAGTTGTTCTAGAAGGCAACCCATAGTTGAATAACTTTACCATGCATATACCCGGGGTGATCCCACGTCACCCAATATCATATATGTCCGACAACACCTTTTAACTGAAATTACATAGTCCAATCTAGCGCATAAATCGTAAAAGAACATTTCCACTTCTGAAACTATAGACAAGATCACAACCTCACATCTATATTTAGAATAAGCCCGAACCGGCTGTAATAACCCATACCTGCAATCTCAAGTGCAATTATATGATATACCACCTAACACCAACACTCGAAACGATAACTTCTATTCATAGCAGCTTCACACAATCCCCAAATATAAGTAGAAAACCTCTTATCAACTAATGTCTTATTCCAACACTTCGATGTACTGGTAATGATAAATGAAACATGCAACAAACCGTACCCATCTCTCAGGTCAACCATTAATGAAGTCACTTCCCTTTTGGCAAATACCACAGCAAATTTCCGAGCCAAACCTCGATATTATCCTTCCAACAAGCTGAAATCAAATCCGATCGTATTCATTAATGACCCCAACGATCACCTTGAATGCAACACACCAATCTGGTGACCTGACACATCAATACAGGCCTAAGCGACAACTTGTATAATTCGCACACCAATAAGAAACGATCTGAATATACTCAAAGCATGAAAATGACCCCAAACGAAAGAGCTCTACCAAAAGCTCATCAGTACGATCACAACAAAACACTGAGCCCCGTCTCACATCATAGAAATAGAACACATGAAAATACCCGGAAAGGTCATATCTCCACGTAGCCTGGCTACAATGTGCGATCCTATCCAAACACTGCTACACATGGCACACCTCAAGTGACTATGCTCGAAATCGACAACCACACGCCATTTGACATCTGGACCCAAAGTACATCAACATACCCACGGTGAGACAAATAGCATATACCGTTCAACCTGATAGGTCATAACCAATACTCTATTCACCGAGCAACGCCCAAATACTTTTCCCGCTCGATTTCCACTATGAATCGCCAATGGAACCACATCATATGTGCCCATAACCAATAAATCATAACACCTCGCAACAATGAAAAGCAACTCTTTGATCTCCCAGATCACAAACAAACTCAATAACGATCGAATCGGCCTATCAATGCAAATCGGGGCCAACCAAGCCGACTCAAATTTGAACACGCAGACACATTGACCTACCCACGAACTCATCATCAAGGAAGCCTGAAGCTGCTCCTTCCACTACTACAGCTCTTACCAGAGCCATACGATACGGTGCCCGACACCAAATCAATACCGAAATCCATAACCTCGCCCGACGACATGCCCGACAATAAGAAATACCTCCAAAAAGTCCCTCAACACCAGAACTTAATCAATGGTAGAAGCCTCTGCACTGAAATGCATCACGAAGATCCAAATAAGAAAAGGAATCCTCCCTAGCCGTCCGTTAGTCATTGAAATACAACCCACTATACTAGAACATAATGCGACGCACCTCGTCACTCTGTACATAATTAAAAGTCTCATATGATGCCACAAAGTGCCGATAGGCTACCAATTAAAATGTGGTACAAAAGGAACATGAACTCTAGAAGGAACTGCCTACCTTACGCACTAATACGTGCTCTCTTTAAAAAAATAGGAAGCAAGGCAAACAAAAAAAGAGCATATAAAAAACTACGATCAATATCACACTATTTCGGTGTGCAACCCGATCAAACTAACGCACTCATAGCGGCGTGCCACCCGATCCACACGTAACACTCACCTAAAGAGGTGTACATCGAGCTAAGTTGTTCACTAATATTAAATACCGAATTTCGGTCACAAGCCTGCTAAATGCACAATACCATCCCTGAGGGGACATGTAGCACTATAAGGTACAAAAACTCAAGCTCAACTGAGGTGCGATATACAATCTAAGTCTCGAGAGCCATTTTGCTCATAAAAATCATTACTCACATGGTGCACTGAATCACTGCATAAAATATCTGACAACGAAATAACACCCTGACTCCTCCTCTAAATGGATCGTATCACTGAAGAGAACCTGTTTGGCCTGACATAGAACCCATATTCCCAGTTGAATCCATCCACCAACCTCCAGCCATTTCCGATTGCACTAAACTAGGTTAGTTACCTTCAAAGGTCCCTAAAATCTCATCTTCCACTCGTAACACATAAGAACATCCATCATAGTTGAAGAAATCATCCGTAGTCTACAACTCAATAGACTGAGTGTCCTCCAGGTATATTTTCTCAATTCAACGCTATTATCACAACCTTCATACTTGGTTCACGTCTTCAACCAATCAAGTGACTAACTGCCATACTTACACAATCTTCCTTTGGGACACCATCCCACAACCTACCATTACGAATAACTGGGTCGTACCTCCAAACCACCGACCATACTAACATTGAAAAATGATCAAGAATCATTAACCAGGGCGCAAAGCCTTTTCATAAAATACCATTCTCAAGTGACACTGAAGACAATACCGTTTTACCTTAAACGTCGAGACTTCTTCCAGCTCAACCAGCACGACTACAACCACCTTAGCGCGGTCCGCAATGAGCTGCGTGGCCACGGTCATCCTCGCACGGTTCACGCTGGAGGTTTAGAGAGTATATATACATGGGATTTTTCAGCTATTTTCACTTTTCAAAAAAAAAATCCAAAACTTAAGAGGTGATTTTCTATGCGATACTTCTTCTTCAAAACTATTGGTAAGGGGTTTCTAACTTATTTTATTCACTCCTTAACACCTTTTAACATAATTTAACATCAAATCGAAGGATTTAATGGGTTAATTCGGGTATATTGGGTAGGACATAGGGTTTTTCTAAATTGAGGGTTGGACCTTAATTTGAGGTCCAATTTTAAAACTAATCACATAATTGCATTCGTGGGGGAATGAGTAACCAGATTTTAGTTCCAACCTCGGATTTTGACCACGTTGTCCCGAGGGATATTTTGGTCATTTACCTAAAATTTCGTCTTAGTTGTAAATTTAATAGAAGAACTAGTTGCTTGAGATATTATTTATTAGATGTAATTTGAATTAATAGATTTGGACCATTTGGAGTCAGATACTCGTGGAAAAAGAGTGATTTCAAGTTGATTTTTGGAGCCCATTGAGGTAAGTGGCTTTTCTAACCTTATGTGGGGGACCTTCCCCTTAAGATACGATGTTTGTTATTTGAATGCCTAGTAAGTGAGGTGACAAGCGCGTACATGAGTAAACTGTTAGAAAATCTATTTTTACCTGAAGCATTTAAATTGAATTTTTTTGCTTACCTGTTCATTATAAATTGTGAGTTCATTTTGTGCTAGATTAGATAGGCATATTCATTTGACTTGCTGCCGAAGTATTAAACTATCCTATTTGTATTCCGCGTAGTATGTTTGGCCAGTATTTTCTATCTCTTGTAGGGGTTAGTATCTTTCCTAATGTTTGGGTTGCTATTGTGTGTTTATAAATTAGGACTACGGGTTGGCTTCCCGAGACATCCCCCCTGCACTTGATATGTTCTAGACTGAGGGTGCGGATACCAAGAGATCCCTGGCACATGTGATTTTGAAAATGAGGATACCTAGAGATCCCTAGTGAATATAATGAGGATACCAAGAGATCCTCGGGATATCAAGAGATCCCTAGTGAAAATAATGAGGATACCAAGAGTCCATAGTGAATATAATGAGGATACCATGAGATCCTCAGGATACCAAGACTTCCCTAGTTAATATAATAAGGATACTAAAGAGATTCTCATGATACCAAGAGATCCCTAATGAATATAATGAGGATACCAAGAGATCCTCGGGATACCTAGAGATCCCTAGTGGATATAATGAGGATACCAAGTGATCCTCGGGATACTAGGAGATCCCTAGTGAATATAAGGAGGATACCAAGAGATCCCTAGGGGATATAATGAGGATACCAAGAGATCCCCGGTTATTATTTCTTATTGTGAGTAGTGTTCTTTGTATTGTTTTGCTCCGTTTTCCTATTGCTATTGCCCTTACTTATCCTGTTTAGATTTTTGCTGTAGATTTTACCTATAATTATTTTTCTTTATCTCATCATATATTACATTTATCTCAGTAGGGCCTTGACCTTTCTCATCACTACCCAACCAAGGTTAGTTTTGGCACTTACTAAGTACCGCTGTGGTGTACTCATGCCTCTTCTGCGCATGTTTTCCATGTGCAGATCCAGGTACCTCATCTCAGACACACTATCACCAAGGCGGAGAGATCTAGCGAAAACTCGAGGTATATCTGTTGCGTCCACAAATCAAAGAGTTTCCTTCCTATTCTATCCCATAGTTAGCTAGTTTGTTCTTGTTTTTTTATTGATGTAGACATTTACGCAGTTATATCCGTACTATATACTTTCTATAGCCTGTGTTGCCTGTTAGATTCCGAGTTTTGGGATTATATTTTATAATTGTGGTGTGAAGTTTATGTGCAAAGGAAAAATTATATACATTTATTTAAGTTACTTAGTTCTTATGTTATTATTATCGTGAATGTTGTTATTTCCGCAATATTAGGCTTACCTAGTCCTTGTGACTACGTGCTGTCTTGACGTGTTCACGGATGGTTAACTAGGGTCGTGACAAATTGGTATCAGACTTCTAGGTTCATAGGAGTTATGAAACACGGGATGGTTTATTAAAGTCTCGTTGATCGTTACAGAGACATCTGTACTTATCTACAAGAGGTTATGTAACCATTTAGGAAGAATCCTCACTTCATTGATTTCTTTGTCGTGAGATATTTTAGCATCAAATCTAAACTTCTATCTTCTATTCTTTCACATATGATGAAGACATGCTTTACTCGCGACAATCAGGCTCCCGCGCCCCCTACCGTAGCTGTCCGAGGCCGGGGCCGGGATAGAGGTTGAGGAGGCGCACATGGTGCGGTCAGGGCACCTGCAGAAGCTACCGCCGAGGCACCACCAACAGATCCAGCTGGAGTCCAGGCACCTGGTACGCCTACTACTGCCACTACTAAGCCAGCCATGTAGGAGACATTAGCTCAGTTCATGTCCATGTACACCACCTTGGCATAGGCAGGGTTGCTTCGCTTTGCTGCAGCCACATCCAAGGCTCGGAGAGGAGCACAGAATCCCACTGTCTGCATTCCTGAGCAGCGAGTGCAGGTTGAGCAGTACCCAGGGATCATTTCCATTATGCCTACAGTGCCAGTTTAGCCCGTAGATGGGGTAGCTACTTCTGAGGATGAGCATCATAGGTTAGAGAGGTTCAAGAAGTATGATCCTCCGATTTTTAGTGGATTTGAAATAGATGACGCCTTGAGATTTGTAGAGAAGTGCCACCCTATTCTTTGTACTATGGGCATAGTGGAGTCCAACAGGGTTTCCTTTACTGCCTTCCAGCTTCGGAGAGCTACCTTTGATTGGTGGCGCACTTATGAGATAGACTGTTCGGTCGAGGCTGCTTCACTCACTTGGACCCAGTTCTCAGATATGTTTATGAGAGCGCTTGTTCCTCAGAGCCTTGGAGATGCATGGCATGCAGAGTTTGGGCATTTGCGCTAGGATTCTATGACCGCTTCAGAGTATGTTATCCGTTATACCAGATTGGCCATGCATGTACCGGCTTTGTTTGCTACGGTCTGCAAAAGAGTTTGCAGGTTCATCAAGGGTCTTATCCCACCCATTAGATCTGGCATGGCTTCGGAGTTTGAGATGGACATTCCCTATCAGTAGTTAGTGGGTATTGCTAGAAGGATCGAGAGTATGCTCGCCAGGGAGCAAGGGGAGAGGGAGGCCAAGAGGTCTCAAGAGTCGAGCCACTACGCTGGTGCCCATACAGGTGAACATGATAGGGGTTCTGTGGGTCTCCCCATTCATTCAGCTCTTCGAGTAGCCAACAGTGCTCCAGCTCCGCCTGTACTTCAGGAGCCATTCTATGCACCTCCATTTTCTAGCGTGCCAATTTTCAGAGGTCAGTCCAACAGACCTAGCCCTAGTTAGTCACCACTACCGCACTATCCCAAAGCTTTTTATAAGTGTTGCAATACCCACCATATGGTGAGGGATTGCCCTAGACTTGGAAGGAGTGCACCCCCACGGATTTCTCAATCGCAGTGTGCTCAACAGAGTTCTCAGGCCATGATCATAGCTCCAATTTTCTCCCCAACTGCTCATCCAACTAGAGGTTGAGGCCAAGGAGGTACAGGTCACCCTCGAGGGGGAGTCCAGGCCAGATATTATGCCCTTCCTGCTCGTGTCGAGGCTGTTGCCTCTGATCTTTTATCACAGGTATTATGTTGGTTTGTCACAAAGAGGCATAAGTTCTATTCGATCCGAGCTCTACTTTTTATTATGTGTCTTCTTAGTTTGCTCCACATTTGGGAGTGCCTCGACATTCTTTGAGTGCCCCCATCTATGTTTCTACTCCTGTAGGAGCTTCTTGTGGACCGCGTCTATCGGTCATGTTTAGTTACTATTCATGGTTTGGAGACCAGATCGGATTTATTGTTACTCAGTATGGTTGATTTTAACATTTTTTAGGGCATGGACTGGTTGTCCCCCCATTATGCTATTCTTGATTGTCAGGCCAAGACCGTGACGCTGGCTATGCCAGGTATTCCGCGTATTAAGAGGAGTGGCACTTTAGATCACACTCCTAGTAGAGTTATCTCTTTCCTTAAAGCTCAACTTATGGTTGAGAAGGGGTTGCTTCAACAGATAGAGATTCCGGAGTGAAGTGGGAGCGTATCACCATGGATTTTGTATCGGGACTCCCATGGACCTTAAAGAAGTTTGACGCCATTTGGGTCATTATGGATCGGCTGACCAACTCCTCTCATTTTATCCCTATGTGTACCACTTATTCATCCGAGTAGTTGGCGGAGATTTACATCCGGGAGATCGTCCGTCTTCATGGCATTCCAGTTTGTATTATTTCATACAGAGGTACTCACTTCACATCGTGGTTCTGGAAGGCCGTGCAGCAGGAGTTGGGTACTCGGGTAGAGTTGAGTACAAAATTTCACACCCAGATGGACGGACAGCTCGAGCGCACAATCCAGATCCTTGAGGACATGCTCTGTGCGTGTGTGATTGATTTTGGAGTGTCTTGGGATCAATTCTTGCCATTAGCGGAGTTTGCCTACAACAACAGCTACCCGTCCAGCGTCCAGATGGATCCGTACAAGGCTTTATATGGTATACGGTGTCAATCACCGCTTGGATGGTTTGAGCTGGGAGAGCCTCGGTTGCTAGATATAGATTTGGTTCAGGAGGCCTTGCACAAGGTCAAGATCATTTATGACAGGCTTCGTTCAGCTCACTCTAGGTAGAAGAGTTATGCTGATCGCAAGGTCCGAGATGTAGCATTTATGGATGGGGAGAGGGTGTTGCTCCGAGTATCACCAATGAAGGGCGTGATGAGATTTGGGAAGAAGGGCAAGCTTAGCCCTAGGTACATTGGTCCATTCGAGATTCTTTATAGACTGGGAGTGGTGGCTTATAGACTCCCAATTCCGCCTGTCTAATCAACCGTTAATTAAGTTTTCCATGTGTCCATGCTCCAGAGGTATCAAGGGGATCCAGCCCACGTGTTACATTTCAGCACTATCGAATTGGACAAGGACTTGTCCTATGACGAGGAGCCGGTAGCTATTCTAGACTGTAAGGTTCGTCAGTTAAGGTCCTAAATTTTCCTTCTGTTCATGTCAAATGGAGAGGTCAGCCTCATGAAGCATCGACCTGGGAGTCCGAGGCTGATATGCGGAGCCGTTATCCTCACCATTTTCCGGACTCAGGCACTTCTTTCTTTTGTCCGTTTGAGGACGAACGATTATTTTAGTGGTGGAGGATGTGACGACCCAATGGGATCATCACTTATTTATTTTCTGTTCTGTACTTCCGAGGCCTTAAAACCCCCTCTCGGTTTGCCTTGATTTGTGTAGTCGAAAAGCTTAGATATGGATTCTGTGAGAAAAATGCTAATGTTTTATATTAAATTGAACAACTTTGTCTTCGATCAATGTTTTGGGTAAATGGACCCGAATCCTTGATTTGACGGTTTCGGAGGGTCCGTAATAAAATATGGGACTTGAGTGTATGCCTGGAATCGGATTCTGAGGTCCCAAATTCGAGAAATGAATTTTTATGTGAAATTGTTTTTTGGAAATAATTAAAGAAAACATAAACGAAATGTGACCATAAGACTTGGGTATCCAGCCCGTATTTTGGTTTCAGTGCCCGGTAAAAGTCTTATATATGATTGGAGCACTTTCGGTAAAGTTTGGTTGAAAACGGACTTCATTTGACGTGTTTCGGACCCGAAATGGGAATTTTATGTCATATGAAAAATTTAGAATAAATCATGAGTTTTGAGACTCGATCCGATGTCTAAGATGTTACTTTGGCGATTTTATCGCATGGACAAGTCTGTAGGGTGGTTTTCAGGTTATGTGCATATTTGGGTTGGAGCCCCGAGGGCTCGAGTGGGTTTCGAGTCTTTTCCGGGAGGTCTTAGACTTCAAACACAAGATATTGCAGGTTGGGTGCGAGCTGCAGGTTCCAGCGTGGCCGCGGTTGTGATCTTGCGGTCCGTACCATGAGCCAAGCGGCCGTGATTATCATCGCACGGTCCGCGCTGCCAGCTTCAGAGAACCCTCAGCCCTCAGTTGCCCTAGCGCGGCTATGTCTTTTTTTGCGTCGTCCGTGGCGTGAGCCGTGCGGCCGCAGTCACCTTCGCGCGGTCCACGCTGCCACCTTCATAGGACCTGCAACTTCCAGCTCCACCAACATGGCCGCAGCCGCCTTAGCGCGGTCTGCGGTGACTCGTGCAGCCGTGTTCATACACGCTCGATTCGCGCTGGAGGTTTAGAGAGTGAAAATACAGGGGATTTTTCAGTTATTTCTCACTTTTCAAAAAAAATACCCAAAACCTAAGAGGAAATTTTCTAAGCGATTTCTTCTTCAAAACCATTGGTAAGTCGTTTCTAATTCATTTTCTTCACTCCTTAACACCTTTTAACATAATTTGAACATCAAATCGAAGGTTTTAATGGGTAAATTTGGGTATATTGGGTAGGACCTAGGGTTTTGCTAAATTGGAGGTTGGACCTCAATTCGAGGTCCGATTTCAAAACTAATCATATAATTGCATTCGTGGGGGAATGGTAACCGGATTATAGTTCGAACCTCGGGTTTTGACTACGTTTTCCCGAGGGGCGTTTTGGTATTATTACCTAAAAAAATTTCTTAGCTGTAAATTTAATAGTAGAATTAGTTGCTTGATATATTATTTACAAGATGTAATTTGAATGAACAGATTTGGGAAATTTGGAGTCGGATACTTGGCAAATAAGTGATTTCAAGTTGAATTTTGGAGCCCATTGAGGTAAGTGGCATGTCTAACCTTGTGTGGGGGACCTTCCCCTTAGGATACGATGTTTGTTAATTGCATACCTAGTACGTGAGGTGACGAGAGCGTACTTGAGCCAATTGTTGGAAAATCCATTTTTACTTGAAGCATTTAAATTGAATTTTCTTGCTTAACTGTGCATTTCAAATTGTGAGTTTATGCTATGCTAGATTAGAGAGGCATATTCGTTTTACTTGCTGCCTAAGTATGAAACTGTCCTATTTGTATTTCGCGTAGTATGTTTGGCCTATATTTTCTATCTCTAGTAGGGGTTACTATCTTTCCTATTGTTTGGGTTGCTATTGTGTGTTTTTAATTTGGGACTACTGGTTGGCCTCCCGTGAGATCCCCCTGCACTGGATATGTTCTGGACTGAGGGTGCGAGATACCAAGAGATCCCTGGCATATGAGATTGTAAAAATTATGATACTAAGAGATCCTTTGAATACCAAGAGATCCCTAGTGAATATAATGAGGATACCAAGAGGTCCTCGAGATACCAAGATATCCCTAGTGAATATAATGAGGATACCAAGAGATCTTCGGGATACAAAAAGATCCCTAGTTAATATAATGAGGATACAAAGAGATCCTCGAGATACCAAGAGATCCCTAGTGAATATAATGAGGATACTAAGAGATCCTCGGGATACCAAGAGATCCCTAGTGGATATAATGAGGATATCAAGAGATCCTCGGGATACCAGGAGATCCCTAGTGAATGTAAAGAGGATACCAAGAGATTCTCGGGATACCAAGAGATCCGTAGCGAATATAATGAGGATACCAAGAGATCCCCGATTATTATTTCCTATTGTAAGTAGTGTTCCTTGTATTGTTCTATTCCGTTTTCCTATTGCTATTGCCCTTACTTATCCTGTTTAGATTTTCGCTGTAGATTTTACCTATACTATTTTTTCTTTGTCTCATCATATATTATATTTATCTTAGTAGGGCCTTGACCTTCCTCGTCACTACCCAACCGAGGTTAGTCTGGGCACTTGCTGAGTACCGATGTGGTGTACTCATTCCTATTTTGTGCATTATTTCCATCTGCAGATCCAGGTACCTCATCTCAGGCGCATTATCATCGAGGCGGAGAGATCTAGCGGAGACTCGAGGTATATCTGTAGCGTTCGTAGACCGCAGAGTTTCCTTCCTATTCTATCTTGCAGTTAGCTAGTTTTTCCTATTTTTCATTTATGTAGACATTTCCAGAGTTAGAGCCGTACTATTTACTTTCTATAGCCTATGTTGCCCGTGAGATTCTGGGTTTGGGATTCTGTTTCATAATTGTGGTGTGAAGTGTATGTGCCAAATACCAAATTGTATACATTTCTTTAAGTTACTTAGTTCTTAAGCTATTATTGTTGTGAATGTTGTTAATTTCGCATTGTTATGCTTACCTAGTCCTCATGACTGGGTACCGTCATGACGTGTTAACGGATGGTGAGCTAGGGTCGTGACATACAACTTGTTAATTCTTTTCTCTCCAATATAACAGAGCATACAATTCTGTCACGACCCTAGTTCACCAATCGTGAACCTGTCATGACGGCACCTAGTCTTCGCAACTAGGTAAGCCTGATACATTGCGGAAATTTGACAGTCTTTGCGGAAGCAATAGTTTAAAACATAAATGACGTAAGATAATGTATGGAGTGCCGCCTGGCACATACATGTAAACTCAATATAACATAAAAACCTCCATGACCCGGAAACCCATGGGCAATGCAGGCAAAAAGTACGTATAATACAAGGCTCTAACATCCAGAAGTGTCTACAACGAGAAAATACACGGATAAAACTACTAGCTAAGGGTAAAGTAGAGGGATACTCTTCGGCTATGCGGACGCGGAAGATGTATACCGCAGATCTCCGAGTATAGCTCCTAATCACCGATAGCGCACCGAAACATGTGTACCTACATCTGCACAACAAAAGTGTACAGAAGAGTAGCATGAGTACACAACAGCAGTACTTATTAAGTGCCAAGCCTAACCTCGATGGAGTAGTGATGAGGAAGGTCGAGGCCCTACTGAGAGGAATTTAAGAAATAATGTAAAAATAAATAATAGAAGATACCGCAATAAAACCGAATATCTAACAAGACCGTAACAAAAAACATAGTGGCTACAAGTACAAACTACAAACACTAAGCAATTCACTCAGCAGTCAGGATCTTTACATGGAGCTCCGCGAATCGAAACCGCAGTGCACCTTATCAAAATCCAAGGATCCCCAGGAATTGAACACACAGTCCTTTATTCCAATAACAGAGGATCTCCAGGAATTGAACCCGCAGTCCTTTTTATCAATATTAAAGGATCTTCCGGGAATTTAACCCGTAGTCCTTTATACCAATAACAGAGGATCTCTGGGAATGGAACCCCCAATCCTTTATATCAGTATCAGAGGATATTCTGGGAATTGAACCCGTAGTCCGTCATGCAAAAAACTCGAGGATCTCCCAGGAATATAACCCGTAGTCCAACATACCAATAACAGAGGGATCTCCCGGGAATTGAACCCGTAGTCCCAAACGTATACATTTCACGACAAGTCAACTTTTAAAAGAAAGAAACCAAATATAGCAACAATGTAAAGGTCTAGGCCTAGCATGCTCACAAAGAGGGCAGGTATTTTCAATTTAGTCCGATAGAGAAAATAAATTACTAAATACTTTTCCTAATCTAAGCAAGTTAAATTACATGTTTAACAGTTAAATACATGAAGAATAAGAGTCTAAATAAGTTAAGTAAGGTGAATTTTCAGCAATTAGAACAAGTACACGCCCGTTACCTCGCACACAAGGTGCTTAAACAACAATAAATATATCCTAAGGGGAGAGGTCCCCACGCAAGGTTAGACAAGCCACTTACTTCAATTTTGTACAAAACCGCTAAGGAACAACGCCTTTGCCACGAGTATCCGACTTCGAGAGGCCCAAATCTATTCAAACAAATTACATATTGTAAATAACATCGCAAGAAACAGATTGCATTATTAAAATTAAAGTTAAGGCGCGAGAACAAGTAAAATGACCAAAATACCCCTTACGCCAACGTGTAGGAAATAAATAATTGTCACATTTTCACAAATCTCGTACTCTCACGAGTCTCACCATATAAAAATCTCTCAACTCGGAGGTCAAATGCTCCCTCAAAAATCCAATTGGTAAGCCAAAGAACTTTCACCCATTACCTCCATTTTTGGACCTTAATTTGAATTTAAAAGATGAATTTAACCACTAAATGATGAATTAAAGCTACAAAGGATCATAGAAACATTACCCAATAGTGTCCTCTTCAAAACCCTCCAAAAATCGCCTTGGTCTGACCTAAAATTTGATTTTTCAACATATGAACGTAAGCGTTGGATAAAACCCTTTTCTCTTCAGCGATTTCCGCTTTTGCGGCACCAGGGACTGCTTCTGTGATCCCACTTTCGCGGTCAAAAAGCCGCTTCAGCAGTTTCAATTAAAACTCAATTTCTGCGTCTGAAAAAATGGCCCCATCCGCGATGGCCACTAATGTGGCTCCCTATCCGCTTCTGTGGTCCCAGACTCCGTCCGCGATCCCATGGTCGCGTCTGCGGTAACCGCTTACGCGGTATCCCTTCTGTAGACGCGAAAACAACAGAAGCAGCAGATATATTTCTTCCAAAAATCCAAAAATCACTCTATCGAGCATCTAAACAAGCCCGGGGCCCCCGAGACCTCAACCAAATTTACAAACCTATCACTTAACATCATTCAGACTTGCACCAATTCTTAGATCACCTAAAACAACGCCGGAAACACCATTTGATAAATGATCCTAAAATCTCCAAAACTTAGCCAAACTCTCATTTGACTCAAAACATATCCAAAAAACGACTAAATGACCTGAAAATTTGCAAACATCTACTAAATCACCTACCAAAGCCACTACAACTCTCGAAATTCTATTCCAACCCTCAGATCAAAAATTCACTATCGGACCGGAACATCAAATTTCTAACTTTCGGCATTCATATCCTAATTGAGCTTCGCACATCCAAAATACATTCTGAACACGCTCCCTACACAAAAATCACCTAACAGAGCTAACAAAACCATCAGTTTAGCATTCCGAGGTAGTCTTGACACTGTTATGATTATGGACCATTTTGTGACACTTTAACTCTCATTTAGGGACTAAGTGTCCCAGAACGCTCCGAATTCTATTACCGAACATCCTGGAAAACCAAAATAGCAGAAATGAACATAGGGGAAGCAGAAAATGGGGAAATGGGGCATAAATTCTAAAGACGACCAGCCGGGTCGTCACATCCTGCCACACTTTAACATTCGTTCGTCCTCGAATGAGCATGGGGAACATACCTGAACTAGCAAAAAGATGAGGGTATCGGCTGCGCATATCCCACTTGGTCTCCTAAGTCGCCTCCTTGGTCGGCTGACCCCGACACTGCACCCTTACTGAAGCTATATCCTTTGACCTGAGCTTTCGAACCTGTCTATCCAATATTACCGCTGGCTCCTCAACATAGGACAAGTCATTGTCCAACTGGACTGAAGTGAACTCCAACACGTGAGACGGGTGACCATGATACCTCCGAAGCATCGAAACATGAAATACTAGATGAGCCCCGGTCAAACTGGGAGGTAAAGCGAGCTCATACGCAACCTTTCAAACCTGCCTCAAAATCTCAAATGGACCCATGTACCTATGGCTCAGCTTTCCTTTCTTTCCAAATCTCATGACACCTTTCATTAGCAAGACCTGAAGCAAAACCCGCTTACCAACCATAAATGAAACATCACGAACCTTCCGGTCCGCATAACTCTTCTTACTGGACTGAGCCGCACGGAGTCTATCCTGAATCACCATAACCTTCTCTACCGCACCCTGAACCAAGTTAGTGCCCAATAACATCTCCTACCGTATAAGGCCTCATATGGCACCGTCTGAATACTGGAGTGATAACTTTTGTTGTATGCAAACTCCGCCAATTTCAAGAACTCATCCCAAGACCCTCTAAACTCAATCGCGTACGCACGGAGCATACCCTCAAGAATCTGAATAGTGCGCTCGGACTGTCTATCCGTCTGAGGGTGAAAGGCTGTGCTTATGGTCACCCGAGTACCCAACTCATACTGGACGGCTCTCCAAAATCATGATGTAAACACTAAACCCCTGTTTGAGAAGATAGAAACTGGAATGCCATGCAGGCGGACAATCTCACTGAGATAAATCCTCGCTAACCGCTCTGCGGAGTAAGAAGTGCACACTGAATGAAATGAGCGGACTTGGTCAGTCGATCCACAACAACCCAAATAGAATCAAACTTCCTCGCCGTCAGAGGGAGGATAGTCACAAAATCCATGGTGATATTCCCTCATTTCCACTACGGAATCTCCATCTGCTGGAGTAACCCTCCCGGTCTCTGATGCTCAGCCTTTACCTACAGACAATTGAGGCATCTAGCCACAAACCCTACAATGTCTTTCTTCTTTCGCCTCCACCAGTAATGTTGCCTCAGATCTTGATACATCTTCGCGACACCCGGATGAATGGAATACCGCGAGCTTTGGGCCTCTGTCAATATCAACTCCCGAATACCATCAACATCAGGCACACAAATATGACCATGCATCTTCAATACCTTGTCATCTCCAATAGTCACATCCCTAGCATCACCATGCTGAACCGTGTCACTGAGGACAAGCAAATGAGGATCATCATACTGTCGCTCCCTGATACGATCAAAAAATGAAGACCGAGAAACTACGCAGGCTACAACCCGACTGGGCTCCGAAAAGTCCAACCTCACGAGCTGTATTGCTAAGGCCTGAACATCCATCACCATAGGTCTCTCTGAAGCTGGTAGATATGTTAAACTCCCCAAGCTCTCCCCCCGACATCTGAAGGCATCGGCCACTACATTGGCCTTGACCGGGTGATCAAGAATAGTAATATCATAATATTTCAGTAGCTCCAACTATCTCCTTTGGCGCAAGTTTAGATCCTTCTGCTTGAACAAGTGAAACTCCGATGATCAGTATAAATCACACAAGGCAAGCCATAAAACAATGACGCCAGATCTTTAAGGCATGAACAGTAGTAGCTAACTCAAGGTCATGGACAAGGATAATTCTTTTCATGCGCCTTCAATTGTCTGGACGCGTAGGCAATCACCATACTGTCCTGCATCAACACCGCTCCAAGTCAAACTCGCGAGGCATCACAATAAACCGTATAGGACCCCAAACCAGTAGGCGAAATCAGAATAGGGGCTGAAGTCGAAGCCGTCTTGAGCTTTTGGAAGCTCGCCTCACACTCGTCCGATCACTGAAAAGGAGCACCCTTCTGGGTCAATCTAGCCATAGGAGCTGCAATCGACGAGAACCCTTCCACAAAACGGCGGTAATACCCCGCTAGACCAAGGAAACTGCTGATCTCTGTAACTGAGGAGGGCCTGGGCACACTCTGCACGGCCTCCACCTTCTTCAGATCTACCCGAATGCCCTCACTCGATACCACGTGGACTAGAAATGCCAAGAAACTCAACCAAAACTCACATTTTGAAAACATTGCATATAATTTCTTTTCTCGAAGGGTTTGAAGAACTACCCTCAGGTGCTGCTCATGATCTTCCCGGCTCTGGGAGTAAACAAGAATATCATCTATGAAAACAATGACTAATGAGTCGAGATAGGGCCTGAATACACTGTGCATCAAATGCATAAAAGCTGTTGGGGCGTTGGTCAGCCCTAATGACATGACAAGGAACTCATAATGACCATACCGAGTCCTGAAAGCAGTCTTCGGGATATCCGGCTCCTGAATCTTTAGGTGGTGATAGCCTGAGCACAAATCAATCTTAGAAAACACCTGTGCGCCCTGAAGCTGGTCAAGTAGATCATTAATACGAGGTAAAGTATATCGGTTCTTCACTGTAACTTTGTTCAACTGATAATAATCGATACACATGCGCATAAAACCATTCTTTTTCTTCACGAACAATACTGGAGCAAACACTGGGTCGAATAAAACCCTTATCAAGCAATTCCTGCAACTAATCCTTCAACTCCTTCAACTCAGGAGCAGCCATGCGGTAAGGAGGAATAGATATGGCCTGAGTGCTTGGCAACAAATAAATACCAAAATAATTGTTCCTATAGGGCGGCATGCCCGGAAGATCTGCTGGGAACACATCGAAAAATTCTCATACTACTGCAACAGAGTTAATAGAAGGGGTATCAACACTAACATCTCTCACGTAGGCTAAATACGCAGCACACGCCTTCTCAACCATACGCTGAGCCTTAAGAAAAGATATAACTCTACTGGGAGTGTGATCAAATGTACCACTCTACTCAATACGAGGAATACCTGGCATAGCCAGCGTCACAATCTTAGCGTGACAATCAAGAATAGCATATTGGGGCGTCAACCAGTCCATGCCCAAGATAATATCAAAATCAACCATATCAAGTAATAAAAGATCTGCCATTATCTCAAAACCACGAACAGTAACCAAATACGACCGATACAAACGGTCCACAACAAGAGAATCCCCCGCGGGAGTGGAAACATAAACAGGAGAGCTCAAGGCCTCTCGGGCTATACCCAAATACGGAGCAAAATAAGATGTTACATAAGAATAAGTAGATCCTGGATGGAATAAAACCGATGCCTCTCTACTACTAACAAAAATAATACCTGTGATAACAGAATCAGAGGAGACAGCATCGACATGATCAGAAATGGCATAAAATCTAGCTCGACCCCTACCTCGAGGGTGGCCTCTATCTTCCTGATCCCCACCTTTCACTGGCTGGGTAGGTGGGGTGGCATCTGGAGCTAGAATAATGGCTGGCTGACCTTGTGGAGCATGCTAAGGCTGTGGAGTCTGAGAAGGAACACCCTACAACGTCTGGATCACTCTAACCAAGTTGTGAGTATCCCCGAACTCATAAGAAGCTCTAGGTGGGTGCGGCGGCTGTGAATGACTGGATCCACCCCTGCTGGACTAACCTCTGGTGGTGCCCTACGCAGGAGGCACACTAGAAACCGGGGGTGCATAATAAGGCTCCTTAGATCTGGGAGGAGCTGTAGTACTTCTGGGTGAAGGAAGAGCTAAGTGAACTGGGCGACCCATATAGCCCCTACTATGGCGTTCTGCTCCTAAAGTACGGGTGCCAGAAAAATGACCAGACTCTCGAGACCACTTGGCCTCTCTCTCCTCTCGCTCCCTAGCAAGCATACCCTCTATCCTCCTGACTATACTCACCACCTGCTGATAGGGTATATCCATCTCCAACTCTCGCGCCATGCAAGACCTGATGGAAGGAATAAGACCCTCGATAAACCTACGAACCCTCTCACGAACTGTAGCCGCCAAAGCAGGCCCATGCCTGGCCAATATCGTATAACGAATGGCATACTTTGAGACAGTCATAGGGCCCTGTTGAAAGTGCTCGACCTCCAAGCGCCATGCATCTCGGAGGCATTGGGGAAACAAACTCCCTCTAAGATGTATCTAAGAATAGAGTCCAACTCAGGGAGGAAGCCTCATCTGGATTTTCTAACTCAAAGGTGCTCCACCAGTCATAGGCAGCTCCCCGAGGCTAGACAGTTGCAAAAGAGACCCAACTAGAAGCAATGTTACCCATAGTGCGAAAATACGATAACAATCCTCCAGAAACCCCAAGGCGTCATCGGTAGCCAGCCCGCTGAAAATAGGAGGGTTATACTTCTTGAACCGCTCCAATCTGCGTTGCTCATCCTCCGAAGCAGGTGCCCCATCCTCGGGCTGAACTGGTACTGCAGGCTGGGCAGGAATAACATCTGGAATCTGCCCCATATGCACCCTCTTCTCTGGGGTGCGGGCTGCGGGAGTCTGGGCTCCTCCCCCGCCCTAGGACATACCTGCAGGAAGTGGAAGTAGCCCGACCTACAAAAGGGTGGTGTACATACTCATAAACTGCGCCAATGCCTCCTGAACAACCGGAGTAGTAGTGGCTGTGGGCGTCTCTGGTGCCTGGGTTCTGACTGGGTCTGCAGGTGGCACCTCGGTGTCTGCTAGTGCAGGTGCTCTGGCTACACGTCGCGCATGTCCAAGACACCTGCCATGGCCCCTGCCTCTAGCGGCTGTAGGAGGGGGTGCGGGTGCCTGATCGTCTCGGGTCATGAGTGTCCTTACCATTCGTGAGAGAATAGGAAAACAATAGATTAGAATCGAGGTCAAGAAAATAGCACGACAAGAATTCAAATGAAGTGAATTTTTTCCCTAAACAGTTACATAGCCTCTCGTAGATAAGTACAGACGTCTCCGTACCGATCAGCGAGACTCTAAATAACCGGCATGTGTCCCGTGACTCCTATGAAGCTAGAGCTCTGATACCAACTTGTCACGACCCTAGCTCACCAATCGTAAACCTGTCATGACGGCACCCAGTCTTCGCGACTAGGTAAGCCTGACACATTGCGGAAATTCAACAGTCTTTGAGGAAGCAATAGTTTAAAACATAAATGATGTAAGATAATGTATGGAGTACCGCCTGGAACATACATTTCAACTCAATATAACATAAAAACCTCCAAGACCCGGAAACTGACGGGCAACACATGATAAGAGTAAAGTATAACACATGGCTCTAACATCCAGATGTGTCTACAACGAGAAAATACATGGATAAAACTACTAGCAAAGGATAGAGTAGAGGGAGACTCTTCGGCTCTGCAGACGTGACATATGTATATCTCAGATCTCCGAGAAATATCTCCTAATCACTGATAGCGTGCCGAAACTGATGTACCTGGATTTGCACAACAAATGAGTGCAGAGGAGTAGCATGAGTACACCACAGTGGTACTCAGTAAGTGCCAAGCCTAACCTCGATGGAGTAGTAACGAGGAAGGTCGAGGCCCTACTGAGAGGAATATCAGAAATAATGTAAAAATAAATAACAGAAGATAACGCAATAAAACCGAATATCTAACAAGACCGTAAAAAAAACAAAGCGGCTACAAGTACAAACTACAAACACAAAGCAATTCACTCACCAGTCAGGATCTCCACGTGGAGCTCCGGGAATCGAACCAGCAGTCCCCCTTATCAATAGCTGAGGATCCCCGGGAATCGAATCTGCAGTCCTTCATATCATTTCCAGAGGATCTCCGGGAATTGAACCTGCAGTCCTTTATACCAATAACAGAGGATCTCCGGGAATTGAACCCGCTGTCCTTTTTATGTATATCAGAGGAACTTCCGGGAATTTAACCCGCAATCCTTTATACCAAGAACAGAGGATCTCCGAGAATTGAACCCGCACTACTTTATGTCAATATCTGAGGATCTTCTGAGAATTGAACCCATAGTCCGTCATGCCATAATCCGACGATCTCTCGGGAATTTAACCCGTAGTCCAACATACTAATAACAGGGGGATCTCGTGGAAATTGAACCCGTAGTACCAAAGGTAAACACTTCACGACAAGTCAATATTTAATAGAAAGAAACCAAATATAGCAACAATGTGAAGGTCTAGGCCTAGCATGCTCACAAAGAGGGACGATATTTGCAATTTAGTCAGATAGAGTAAATAAATTACTAACATGCTTTTCCTAAGCTAAGCAAGTAGAATCACATTTTTATAAGTTAAATACACGAAGAAACACAGTCTAAATAAGTCAAGTAAGGTGAATTTTCTGAAATTAGCACAAGTATACACCCGTCACCTCGCGCACAAGGCCCTGAACAACAATTAATATATCCTAAGGGGAGAGGTCCCCCACACAAGGTTAGACAAGCCACTTACTTCAATTTGGTACAAAACCGCTAAGAAACAACGCCTTTTCTACGAGTATCTGACTCCGAGTGGCCCCAATCTATTCAAACAAATTATATATTGTAAATAACATCGCAAGCAACTGATTACATTATTAAAATTAAAGCTATGGCGCAATAATAGGTAAAATGACCAAAATGCGCCTCAAGCCAACGTCTAGGAATCGAATAATTTTCCCATTTTAAGAAATCTCATACTCTCACGAGTATAACCATATACTAATCTCTCAAATCGGAGGTCAAATGCTCCCTCAAAAACTCAATTGATTAGCCAAAGAACTTTCACCCATTTCCTCAATTTTTGGACTTTAATTTGAAATAAAAAGATGAATTTAACAACTAAATGATAAATTAAAGCTAGAAAGGATCATAGAAACATTACCCAATAGTCTCCTCTTCCAAACCCTCCCTAAATCGCCTTGGTCCGAGCTAAAATTTGATTTTTCAACTTATGAACTTAAGCCTCGGATAAAACACTTTTCTCCACAGTGATTTCTACTTTTGCGGCTCCAGGGACCATTTATGCGGTCCCGCTTTTGCGGTCAAAAAGCTACTTCATCAGTTTCAATGAAAACTCAGTTCTCGCTTCCGCGGACAAACGCCCGCATTCGCGATGGCCGATTATGCGGCTCCCTTTCCGCTTCTACGGTCCTAGACCGAGTCTGCGATCCCATGGTTGCGTCTGCGGTAACCGCTTAAGCAGTCTCCCTTCCGAAGACGCAGAAGAAATAGAAGCAACAAAAATAATTCTTCCAAAAATCACTCCGTCAAGTATCCGAAACAAGCCCGGTGCTCCCTAGACCCCAACCAAACATACAAACCTATCCCTTAATATCATTCGGACTTGCACCAATCCTTAGATAACCTTAAACAACGTTGGAAACACCATTTGATCAATGATTTGCATCTCAAATCTCCAAAATTTAGCCAAACTCTCGTTCGACTCAAAACCTATCCAAAACATGTATGAATGACCTGAAAATTTGCAGACATATCCTAAATCACCTAACGAAACCACTGCAACTCTCGGAAATCTATTCCGACCCTCAGATCAAAAATTCACTATCGGACCGGAACTTCAAATTTCTAACTTTCAGCATTCATAGCCTAATTGAGCTTCGTACATACAAAATACATTCTGAACACGCTCCCCACCCCAAAATCAGCTAACGGAGCTAACAGATACATCAGTCTTCCATTACGAGTTTGTCTTGACACTATTCGGATTATGGACCATTTTCCAACACTTAATCTCTCAATTAGGGACTAAGTGTCCCAAAACACTCCGAATTTTATTACCAAACATCCGGCAAACCAAAATAGCAGCAATGAACTTAGGGGAAGCAGAAAATGGGAAACGTGGCATAAATTTCAAAGACGACCAGTCGGGTCGTCACAAATCCAAAGGTATGTATGATTTACATGATCATCTCTTTTCCTCTTATGACATGAAACACGCATAATGGAATTAGCATTCACATTAGGTATGACACAAACATCATGTTGGAGATAGCCATGCACATATAAATTATCACCATAATTAATAGAGCAAATACCACTGCGTATAATAATGTGAAAACCACATTTGTCTAACATAAAAGCTGAAATTATGTTCGAAACAAATTTAGAAACGTAGTAATAATCATCCAACATGAGTACTTTCCCTGTAGGCATTATTAAATAAATTATTCCTACAACTACGACCGCAAATTTTTCACCATTTTCGACTTGTAGATTAAATTCTCCTTTCTTTAGCTCCCTACTTATCTTGAACCCTCACAATGTATTTCATGTGTTATAACCACTGCCCGTATCTGATACCCACAGTGAAGAATTAATAGTAGCTAAAGAAACCTTGAAAATATTTTTCATTAACGTTTCACCTTGTTTCTCGTTCTTTAGATTCTCCTTGTAGTTTCTCTTCCAATGCTCTTTCTTTTTGTAGTGAAAATATTCAGCATCATGTGCTAACTACAAGATCAAATCTTCAAAAATCTCTTTACCAAGATATTACCCCAACTTCTCATATTCTTCGGTAAGAACAATCACATAATTGACAAGGGGTGACTATATATTACTCATCCTCCGGAGTTCAGAACGCATTGAAGCGAGAATGATGTGTTTAATAACAAGGCCTTCTTCCAAGTGTTTCTGATAAAGCTTGGTGCCTTGAACACATTCTCTGGTTGGATTATCTCTGCAGGCTTATCGATCACATCAATGAGCTTTTTCATGCATGAGAACAATTCTCAAATTTCTATACCAGTCATCAAAGTTATGTCTTACCAATTTGTTGGTCTCAAGTATTTCACGCAGTGATATAAAAGACATATTGAGAAATCAAAACTATAGAAACAGGCAATAATATAATAACATATCTGCAAATATCATAAAGACATGGACTTTTATTTAAATGATATTTTCACTAATTATTTTAACTATTTACCTTTATTTATTGTTTACGAAATCTTTATTTCTGTTAGTGGAGTAAAAGAATCCTTTAACAATATTTACGAGCCCCTCGGAAGTCAAGTCGTTTGTCACATATATTTTAATGGTAGGTAATCTTACCAATTGTATCCCCTTACAATTTCGTTAAATAGCTCTATGTCAAATAGTCCCCTGTTAGTCAGGTCGATCCTATTGGCATAGTTGAGTTTAACCATCATGAGAATAAAGAATTTATTAAATTTTATACTCCCCCGGGTGGTCCAGGCGTCTATTGTAAAATTGAATAATTCTTTCAATCCATACATCTAATGCATAAATGATTATAACATATTCTCAAACTATAAGTCTCCTGGTAGTCAGACCGCTCCTTATAAACAAAAATAAGTAAAATTATTTACCTTGATGGATAGTTCTATAATATAATATCTTATATTTAATTATTTAAGAACTCAAATTTTAGTAAGAGGGGATTGTTACTAAAATAATTTTTAATAACAAGAAGATCAATCTTTTAAGCATGTGAATTTAGTTAAAGTTGACTACATGCTTAGTCGTAAATTGTTTTACATCACATATAATAAATAATTTTAAATTATGTAATTAACAAGCATGTGACATAAAAATAAAATTCAACGTTATTCTAACATGCTTAATCTATATATCACATATATCACAAAAAAGTAATTCATGCAAGAATATCATTATTATTTAACATCTCATGAACTAATAATAATTAAAAATAACAATAGAATCATGTAACCTATTATAGATTTCCATCCTATCTAGTACATAATTTAAAATTCATGTTAAGAACTATTTCAATAGTTATATGAATGCATATTCTATGCATAATACAATAAGATCAACATTAAAACGATTTGACTATTGCACAAGATACATAAATTATGGTTTGAACTCTTCAAATATAATATTAAAATATTTCATAAATAAATTTTTGATACAATAAACCATGGCTACGATACTACTGAAAAATCTCATATAGGTGTTCATAACATGCAGCGGAAGACAATAACAATTCTACGTAGATCTTAGTATTTAATATTTATTTACATGTCAATAGATCAAATCTAAGACGTATCTGGTGAATGAAGTCTATTTTCAAATTCATCCATAGTGCGAAGACACTATGCGTATCTATACCGAGACCGATCCTTACTATCAACTCATTGATCAATAAAACACGCGAACAAATTAAATGAAAAAACTTGTGCTGAAATCTTTCTCAAAGATTTAGCCTAGAAATAAACAGAACAAGGAAACTAATTTCCTTGTCAAAAATATATAACCTCTTAAATATTTGTGCGGCTCATGCACTACGATCCCTTTTTCGTATTCTCTTATATTTGACGATATTTATATATACACGAACTTGTAACACAGTCCAAATCGGAGAAGGAAACGTTAGAGGCGTTGGTTTTTTCCTTCTCAAAGTCCATTCCAATATGTATATATATATATGTACATATATATATATATGTATGTATGTATGTATGTATATACATACATACATACATACATATATATATATGTATATATACATATATATATATATATATATATAATATATATATATATATATATATATATGTATATATATATGTATATATATATATATATGTATATATATATGTATATTAATTAAGAGATATAATTTATTTTTCTATTCCACATAGAAAACTTTAATTTGTATACAATATTTATTATATTCTATGTGCTAGTAAAAAATATAATAATATTTTATTTTGACTAATAACTTTATCTATTTGACTAATTAAACCTTTTAATACAACTGTCAAATAATAAGTTAATTAATCCTTTAGCAAAGATCAAAACACTCGTTAGCGTGCGACACCATAGGTACAATTCTAAGCCAGTAGTAAATTGATCATATCAATATACTAATCAAGGATGACGTCTAGCAACACTCCTTAACGACCGGATAGAATGAAGTATACAATTTACTCTCAAGAACCTGCAGAAGAATAATGTAGTAATTCCTTTTGTCCTTATAAGTCTGGATCACCTTAGGATATGATTCAATTTTCAAATCCTAATAGGCGACGAACTATGTGTTCATGTCACGTATAATCGACCATTAAATGACTTAAGAAACTCTTTTATTCTTTCATTCAAATGCCGTGGCCAAAGTCTTAAATTTTTATCGTTTAGACCTCATATATATATATATATATATATATATATATATATATATATATATATATATATATATATATATATATATATATGTATATATATATATATATATGTATATATATATATATGTACATATATATATATATGTACATATATATATATGTATGTACATATATATATATGTATGTACATATATATATATGTATGTATGTATATATATATATATATATATGTATGTATATATATATGTATATTAATTAAGAGATATAATTTATTTTTCTATTCCACACAGAAAACTTTAATTTGTATACAATATTTATTATATTCTATGTGCTAGTAAAAAATATAATAATATTTTATTTTGACTAATAACTTTATCTATTTGACTAATTAAACCTTTTAATACACCTGTCAAATAATAAGTTAATTAATCCTTTAGCAAAGATCAAAACACTCGTTAGCGTGCGACACCATAGGTACAATTCTAAGCCAGTAGTAAATTGATCATATCAATATACTAATCAAGGATAACGTCTAGCAACACTCCTTAACGACCGGATAGAATGAAGTATACAATTTACTCTCAAGAACCTGCGGAAGAATAATGTAGTAATTCCTTTTGTCCTTATAAGTCTGGATCACCTTAGGATATGATTCAATTTTCAAATCCTAATAGGCGACGAACTATGTGTTCATGTCACGTATAATCGACCATTAAATGACTTAAGAAACTCTTTTATTCTTTCATTCAATTGCCGTGGCCAAAGTCTTAATTTTTATCGTTTAGAATTCATGACAACACGAAGCTTAAACTCATTACCAAGAGTTAATAGATTTCGTCTTGATCAATCACTAACTCTACAAATATTTAATCATACCCAATATTCTTTCAACTATTGCCCTAGGGCCATAGGTGTCTGGTATCAAAGCTGTTGTGAATACAAACACGTTGGCAGCTGACAAAGATGACAGGGAGGATGCCACTAGTGACCATCACATGGATCTGCCACGTAGGAGTTCTAGATCAGTAATTCCTCCTATTAAACTTGGGGATTACATTTGGAAAGGAGAAGGGGCACGTAAGTAAAATGACACGGTTTGTTAGAAAGATAAAAACAATAGTAGTGCGGCATTGCAAGGAGGGAAAAAATGTTATGAGTGATTTATGGTTTTCTAACCACTTTACTTTTGTTTCCTGGTCTCCTTATTCTACCTATCTTAGCTACTTTCCTTTTGCATTTTTATTTGTAGTTAAGCCAATATAATGTGGTAAGTTACTGCCTAATTTGTAATTGTTCTCCAGTTAACTAATATAAATTAGATAGTTTGGCTGCTGTTTCATTAAGTAAGAGTTGGTATTACATTGGCGCTTTCATTCCATAGGTCTGTGATGGAAGACCAACATCAACTCAAGGCTCTCATTCCCAACTCGGTGAAGGAAGTGAAGGATTCCGTTTTTAAAGAACTCGATGAGATTTATGGGATTCTCCTAGAGGTTGTCGAAAATAGAGCTCTGATGGGTTGGGGACTGGGGGAATCTACTCTTCGTCACCAGCCGACTTCGGTGGAGTATGGTCACTTTTGCAGCAAGAATCCAGAGGCTTGGCTATTTCAAGCGGATTGTTTGCTCATTATGGAATTGCGGATGATGAGCCGCTCACTATTTCATCATTTTACCTCGATGGCGATGCCTTAGAATGGAGTCAATGGTTTTACGGAATAAGCAATTGGCGGGTTGGGAGCATTTTGCAGAGAAGGTACGGATTTGGTTCCTTCCTGAGGGGCTCGAATCTACTGAAGGACGGTTGGCCAAGATCCGGCAAATCACCACCGTATCTGAGTTACAAAGTCGCTCTGATAGATAGCAAACGAGACTACTGACATCTCTGATAAGCTTTTGGTAAGTCTTTTTGTTTCTAGGCTGCGTACTGATATTAAGAGTTATGTTTTAGCTTATCGGCCCACTACATATGAGGATGTTGTACATTTAGACCATATTTACAAGCAACGTATCCTAGCTGAAAAAGGACCACCTCGCCCCATATTTGCCAATAGAACTTCGCCCCTTTTAGCCAACCCTCATGCAGTCCCAAATAAAATTTCCTCCACCTCTGTCGGCCCTTCCAATTCACCACCGCAACCCCCCCCCCCCCCCCCCCCCCTCGAAACGATTATCCCATGCTGAACTTCAGAGCCGGCGAGAGCGGCGACTTTGTTATTATTGTGAAGAAAAGTATACCGCAGGTCATAAATGTAAATCGCCTCCTCAATTATTGCTCCTCACCAATGAGCCGAAGGTGGTTTTATCCATGCTAGAATCCTTCCTTTTCAATGAAGTATTGGCAGAGGAGTTGCAATGTTTGGAGATACTGGAGCATTATACTATCTCGTATCACGCTTTTACTGGTGGTCATTCCCGATCTACACTTCTATTGACTGGGCAAATTAATGGCTCCTCTTTTCAAATCTTAGTGGATGGAGGAAGTACCCATAACTTCGTCCAATAGCGAGCTACGAAGTACTTACTGTCTGTTGACTCCATTTCCCCTATCGCTATTATGATGGGTAGCGATCATGGACTCAGATGTGAAGGAGTGGCAGGGCAGACCACCCTTTTACTTCAGAGGAGCACAGTGGTAGAAGATTTTTATGTCCTGCCATTCGAGGGCTCTAATGTGGTATTAGGGATATCATGGCTTGCCCAATTAGGTCTTGTACTTACTAATTATGCCACAAGGGAATTTGTGTTCAACTGGAATGGGTCTCGAGTGAAGTGGCAAGGGGAACCCTCTATTGATATTCAACCGATACAGTTACATTGGTTGTGAAGGATGGCTGCCACCGATGCTATTGCTTCATTCTTTCATCTGGAAATTCTTTGTGGGGAGGTTGCATCTGTGGTGGCACAAAGTGTAGAGTTAACATCCCTTTTGGACTCTTTTGAGGATGTTTTTCAAAAACCAGTGGGCTTACAACCCTCACGTGCCCAAGATCATGCTATACATTTCATTTTGGGTGCGCAACCTGTTAATGTGAAGCCTACAGGTACCCCTATTTTAAAAAGCAAAACAACTAGTTGCCGATATGCTCAAGGAAGGTGTGATTCGATCAAGCACTAGCCCATTCTCTTCTCCAGTGCAGCTGGTCCGTAAGAAGGATGGCACATGGAGATTTTGTGCCGAATATAGAGAATTGAATGCACTAACCATCCGTGATCGCTTCCTAAACCCTACCATAGACGAATTGCTTGATGAGTTATTTGGGGAACAATTTTTTCCAAGCTGGACTTGCTTTCTGGGTATCACCAGATAAGAGTTAAGCCCGAAGATGTGGCTAAGACCGCATTTGGCACTCATGAAGGTTATTAAGAGTTCCTCGTCATGCCTTTTGGACTTACTAACGTCCCCTCTACACTCCAGACGCTAATGAATGGCATTTTCAGACCATATTTACGATGCTTTGTCTTAGTATTTTTCGATGATATATTGGTCCATAGTCCAGATTGGGAGGCACATCTAGAGCATTTGGAACTTGTTCTATCCTTTCTTGGAAAGCATCATGTGGTCGCCAAAAGATCCAAGTGTCTGTTTGGTCAGAAGTCGGCGGATTATTTGGGGCATATTATGTCTGTTCAAGGTTGTCCGTTGATCCTGCCAAGATTGCTACAATTCAACAATGGCCTGCGACACCTGTTTTGGTTTTTCCAAATTTCAACCAGAAATACCAAGTAGAATAGATGCTTCGAGGCAAGGCATTGGGGCTATCTTAACATAAAAGGATCATCCTATGGCCTATTTCAGGCAAAGGTTGAGTCCGCGAATGCAAAATTCCTCGACTTATCACAGAGAAATGTTTTCAATAACTCATGATATGAGTAAATGGCGACAATATTTGTTGGGTAGAAAATTTACCATTTATACGGATCAACAGTCCTTGAATAATCTCACAAATCAGACCATTCAAACACTTGAGCAACAGAAATGGCTCACAAAGTTTGTGGGTTATGATTTTTGCATCGTGTATCGGCCCGGCAAGAAAAACACTGTCGCTGATGCCCTATCTCGTACTCCTGGTGCTTCTTTAATGGTTCTGTATGTCAACACCTTTGCAATCAAACAAGAATTGAAATCTCTAAATCAGTCCCACCCCGAGTTATTGGTTGTACAACAGCGTTCACAGCAACGGAAAAAAGGTCTTCTGCTTTACAAAGGAAGGTTGGTAGTTCATTCAGATTCACAACTCCACCGTAAGCTCATGTTCGAATTCCACTCTTCAGCCATTGGCAGCCATGTGAGGTAAGCCCGAACCTATCACTGATTAGCTTCCAAATTTTTTGGAAACACATGCGATGAGATGTTAAGTATTTTGTAGCTGCATGCCAAGTTTGTCAGCAAATGAAGGATACTCATTTGCATCCAGCGGGGTTGTTACAACCCCTTCCTATTATTGACCAAGTGTTGAGGATATTGCAATGGATTTTATCACTTGTCTTCCTAGTTCAAAAGGGAAGACTACAATCATGACAATAATTGATCGTTTATCCAAATATGGGCACTTTATTCCATTGCCATCTACATCTTCTACTCAGTTGGTTGTAGAAGCTTTTGTCGTGGGTTTAATTCAGCTTCATGGTCCACCAAGAACTATTGTAATTGACCGAGACCCCAGGTTCTTACACTATTTTTGGCAAGAGCTCAATCGCTTACAACGATCTACTTTGGCTATGAGTACTGCCTATCACCCCAAATCGGATGGGCAGTGTTAAGCTCTAAACAAATGTGTCGAGCAGTACCTCCGCTGTTATTTGTACAACACAGCCGTGGGCAGAATATTTGTACAACACAGCCTACCAAACATCAACAGGGATGACTCCGTTCCATGCCTTGTTTGGTTGTGAACCGCCGACTATTTCCCGTTATATACTAGGTAGCACTGCTAGTGAGTTTGTGGAGACTTATTAAGTGCTGCAGTTGCTCAAGCACAACTTTGCCAAGGCACAAACACACGTGAAAACTCTAGCAGACAAGTCGAGGACCGAGGTTGCCTTTGAGATTGGGGATTGGGCTTACATCAATTTAAAAACCTATAGGCATGTATCCTTTCATTTGCAAAAGGATCACAAATTAGGTAGACGATACTTTGGTTCTTTCCAGGTCCTCAAAAGGATCGTCTTAGTGGCATATAAGTTGGAGCTTCCAGAGGCGGCTAAGATTCATCTTGTTTTTCATGTCTCCACGCTCAACCATAGTGTGGGAAACCCAGACAAAAAAATTACGCCGCTAAATCTACTTGATTTCAGCAATGACTCTTCCAGCTCGATCCAAACCTTGAGGACAAGGTTGTTTTTCAGGGACGGAGGAATGTTGTGAATAAAAACACTTTGGCAGTTGACAAAGATAACAGGGAAAATGCCACTAGTGACCATCACATGGATCTACTACGTAGGGGTTTTAGAACAGTAATTCCTCCGGTAAAACTTGGGGATTACGTTTAAAAAGGAGGAGGGCATGTAAGTAAAATGACAGAGTTTGTTAGAAAGATAAAAGCAACAGTAGTGCGGCATTGCGAGGAGGGAAAAATTTTTATGAGTGATTTCTGGTTTTCTCATATCTTTTCTTCTATTTCCTCGTCTTCTTCCTCTACCTATCTTAGCTACTTTCCTTTTGCATTGTTATTTGTTATTCAGCCAATTCACTGTTGCAAGTTACTGTCCAATATGTAATTGTTCTCTAATTAACTAATATCAACTACATAGTTTGGCTACTGTTTCATTGAGTAAGAGTTGTTATTACAAAAGTACAATAAATAACCTGTCAATTGCCATGACGATGTCAGGTCAAAGGAAACAGTTACATCATATTTTTCAAGAGAATCTCTTATTGACAGTATAATGTAATTCTAACAATTAGGAATTATCCAATGAGTCGGTTCAATGATCATATCTCTATATGCATCTATCTATGTAATTTTGGTTAATGAGATCAACTAGTTTTTATCCCATAAAGACAATCATAGAAATATTGACCTAGCCGAATTACTAATGTCCAAATTAATAATCCTACGATCAAGAACAAATTTAGATTAAATTATAAGAAATTTTACTCTCATTATCGTTATTTCCATCACAATGTAAAATCTCAAAATTTAACTATGACATTATCAAATTAATCAAGCAATAATAACTGTGAGAAAAGAACATTAAATGCCAGATATATTTTATATTAAATAACGTTCACAAAAATATATTCAAATCATCAAATATAATATTGGATCTAGAGTATATCTACTATATCCCTAACAATAACTGGAGTGTCTGTTAGAAAGGTTCTTACAATATTAGTCCAATCAAATAGACATTGTTTTTATTTTCACCCGATGTTCAATATTTATATTGGACCCCGACTAATCAGTACTCAGTAGTTTGATTTTTTTTTTGTATGCTTTTATATGGCAACATCTCAGTGTAATTAAATCATTTGTTCTTATTATTGTGAAAATTAAATAGAAAACAGTACGAATTTGATCTATATATATTTGTTAAATCAATTGCATGGGGCGCCCCTTTTTAAACTGTAGCCGCCTTGTCTTTCTGTTTGCATCCGTACCTTTTTTTATTAAAAGCCATTTGAAAAGACTTTTTTCCCCCTATTTATTAAAAGACTGCTTTATTTTCAAGTATACGCTAGACCTCGACTTTTCCTGTCTTTCACTCCCGTTATTCACATTTTTTGAGTTGTTCTTCTTCTGAAATCAAACGGTTTTTGTTGTTGTTTTGAATTTTTAATTGCTAGTTGTCGTTGTTCCCACATTAGGATTTACTCACAGGTACATTGAATTAACTTTCTCGGGTTTATTTTATGATTTAATTTCTGGTTTTGGTTTTAATAAAATACTTTCTTAGTGTCTAGTTTGATAATTGCATTAGTTTTACTTGTGCGATTGTGTTTTTAGATTTTTTGAATGAGATGTTTATGTTGTTAATGAAAATTCTATAAATTCTTTTATGATTATAAGTTCAAATTTTTAAAAATTTTTAGAGTTAAAGACATGACAATGATTCCGTAGATAGGAGCTGAATTTTTTTTTACTGTTTTGCCATTATTTTGGATTTGAATTTGTGTTTGTACTAGTCAAGTTAGCTTTAGGAGCTGAAGTTTTTGTTTTTGTAATTGATGAAGTCAAACTTTAGGAGCAGAAGTTTTTGTTTTCTAACTATCGAACTTCAGGTTTAGAGCTGAAGTATTTTTTTTATACCTGTCGAAGTTTTTAAATAATAACTAAAATACTTCCGAAGTTTTTTGGTGCAATATGAATTTTTAATTTACCCAGTGTACGAGGAAAACTTCACCTCATACTTCTGAAGTTATTAATTAATAAATAAAAAACTTCAACACTTATGTCGGAGTTTTTTGGCCCACTATGAAATTTTAACTTACCCAATGTACGAGGAAAACTTCAGCTCCTACTTCTGAAGTTTTTAATAAATAACTAAAAAACTTCAACACTTATGCCGAAATTTTTTGGCCCAATATGAAATTTTAACTTACCTAGTGTCACGATCCGGAATTTCTACCATCGGTAGTCGTGATGACGCCTACTATTGAGAGCTAGGCAAGCCAACCTTTAACTGCCTTTTTCATGACCAATTTGTTCCTTTTAGAAATTAACGGTAATACCATGAAACAACGTAGTAAAATGAATAAGCGGAGTCTTAAATTAAAGAATTTGAACAATAATGCGAAAAAATCAACATAATCTCTACCCAAGAACTGGTGTCACATACTCACGAACCACTAAGAGTACTACACAACCGTTTGAAAAGAATATAACATTGTTTGTCTCGGAATACATGAGATGACAAAATGAAAAGCAAGATAGATGAGACTCCGGGCCTGCAGATGTCTTTAAGGCTACCTCGGTGTCTCGATGGACTGAAGGCTAGCTCCTGATCTAATACTACTGCTCAAATGCTACTCCAGCACCTGGGTCTCTGCAAAAGAGTACAGAGTGTAGCATCAGCACAACCGACCCCATGTGCTGGTAAGTGTCGGGCTTAACCCCGGTGGGTTGTGACAAAGCTAACCAGGCTCCAGATAAGCCGGTACAATTATATAATATATGGCGGAAAAGTGAACAAGTAATAAGAAATTAAGGCTGGGGAAGGAGAACATGCTGTGGGGATGACAGATAAAAAGAATATCAAGAACGATAAGGAAAAAAACTCTAATTTAACTACTAACGCAGGTAAAGAGAAGTAAAAATAACTTTCAATTTCAGTTTCAATCTTGTTGCAGGCGTGCAACCCGATCCCATTTCTCATATCTCCTGGTAGACGTACCACTCGATCCCATTTTAATATATCACGTGGTAGGCATACCACCATATCCCATTTCATTACATCTCGTGGTAGGCGTACCAACCAATCCCATTTCATTACATCTCATGGTAGGAGTACCACCCGCCCCCATTTCATTACATCTCGTGGTAGGCACACCACGCTATCCTATTTCATTGTCTTGTGGTAGGTGTACCACCCGCCCCTATTTCAATATCTTGTGGTAGGCGTACCACCTGCTCCCATTTATATATATTGTGGTAGGCGTACCATCTTCTCTCATTTCAATATCTTGTGGTTGGTGTACCACCCGCTCCCATTTCATTATATCTCGTGGTAGGTGTACCATCCGATCCCATTTCATTATCTTGTGGTAGGTGTATCACCCGCCCCTATTTCAATATCTTGTTGTAGGCATACCACCCACTCCCATTTTGTGGTAGGCGTACCACCCGCTCCAATTTTAATATCTTGTGGTAGGCGACCACCCGCTCCCATTTCAATATCTTGTTGTAGGCGTACCACCTGCTCCCATTTCAATATCTTATGGTAGTCGTATCACCCGCTCCAATTTTAACATCTTGTTGTAGAAGTACCAATCGCTCCCATTTCAATATCTTTTGGTAGGCGTACCACCCGCTCCCATTTCAATATCTTGTGGTATAAGTACCAATCGCTCCCATTTCAATATCTTGTGGTAGGCGTACCACCCGCTCCCATTTCAATATCTTATGGTAGGCGTACCACCCGATCCCATTTCATGTTATCACATAATCACAAGAAATCCAGCAAGGGAAAAACAATATAGAAACAATCATCCAAACAAGGGAAAATCAACTATAACCAACCTTAAATTAGTTTTATTAATGAAGATACTCAATCACAATTTAGATCTACGAGGATAAGAAAATCTTTGCCCGATATGGTAGATCATTAGTTAGGGCATCCATGATGTCATTTAAGAATACAACAACATCCAATTTAAGACCCACGGTCATGCTTAACACTAGTGTATACATTGTCATCGCCATGCATATACGTCGTACTCAACAAAGAGCAATTAGCACATAAGACTCAACTCCTAATCCCTCAAGCTAGGGTTAGACCGAATAGTTACCTCAATGACTTGAATTAAACTTACGCCTCAATTATAGCTTTTCCCCTTGGTTCCACCACCAATTCGCTCGAATATAATCATAAATTACTTAATCTCATTAACAAATGCAAAATGAATCAACTCCGATGCATGAAAATAAGTTTTACCCCGAAAGGTAAAAAATGTCCCCAGGCCCACGTGGTCGGAACTCGAGGTTCAGACCAAAACCCGATTACCCACTCCAGTGCACAGGCTTGCTGAAGGCCTGTAGGTTTTTGCCCAGTACGGGCCGCACAACACCCACCGCGGACTGCACAAAGGCGGCCGCAGCCGCGCTGGCCCCTCCGCGGACGCAAGCATTTTCTCGCGAGCCGCACTAGAGAGTTCTGAGACCTGTCAATTTTTTGAACCTACAACATCTGATCTTTTTGAGCCTAAGGCATCTCAAAACCTACTCGAAGCTTACCCGAGCCAATCCAAGTATACGCACAACCTCAAAAACATCTGACAAACATATTCGTGTGATCAAATCACCAATATAACATCATGAACATAGAATTGAACTTCAATATCAATGAAATTTCTCAAATCTCCCTTTTAAGCATAAATTCCCAATTAGGATCCGGATCACGTCAACGACGTCCTATTTTAACTAAACTTTACAGAAAGTGCTTAAATCATATATAAGGCTTGTACCGGACGCCAGAACTAAAATACGGGCCTGATACCATAGTCTTCTAATCGAATTTCATTTCCATTTTTCATAATTATTTCCAGAAAAATAATTCTACCCAAAAATTCATTTCTCAAGCTTGGGAACTCGGAATTCGATTTCGAACATACGTCAAAGTCCCATATTTTCCTACGGACCCTCCGGGACCAACAAATCACGGGTTCGAGTCCGTTTACTCAAAAACGTTACCGAAGTCAAATTTAATCATTTTAATATAAAAATTTAGCTTTTTTCTCACATAATTCATATATAAGCTTTCCGGTTACACGCCTTGAGTATTCACGCAACTCGATGCAACCCTAAATTAGGTTGTGAAGGCCTTGAAGACACAGAACGGATAAGGGAACATCTCCTACTGGTGAAGTTTCTAAGTAATAACTAAAAAAACTTCAGCACCCATGCCAAAGTTTTTTTGTTAAAAGCCATTTGAAAAGACTATTTTGTCCTTGTTTATTAAAAGACTACTTTTTTATTAAAAGACTACTTTCTCTTCAAGTAATATATGCAAGCCCTTTAGTGTTTCTATATCTCTCTCCCACTATTTGCGTTTTTTGATTTTTTTCTTCTCTGAAATCAAACGGTTTTCGTTGTTAATTTTCAATTGCTAGTCGTCATTGTTCCCACATTACGATTTAATCATAGGTACAATACATTGGCTTTCTCGATTTTACTTTACGATTGATATTCCGATTTTTGTTTTGATAGTTATGTATTTATTATAAAATATTTTCTTAGGGTTTAGTTTGATAAGTGCATTAGTTTTGCTTTTGCGATAGTGTTTTTAGGTTTTTTTTAACGAGGTGTTTATGTTATTGATGAAAATTTTATAAATTCTTCTGTGATTAGAAGTTAAAATTTTTTAATAATTTTAGAGTTAAAGAGATGATAATGATACCTTAGATAGGAACTGATGTTTTTTCATGTTTTATAATTATTTTTTTTATTTGAATTTGTGTTTTGTTTTTTTGTAAAAACTACATGTTTTTTTGTTGAATGTTTGTAACTGGTGAAGTTAGCATTAGGAGCTGAAGTTTTATGTTTGTAACTGGTGAAGTCCAGCTTTAGGAGCTGAAGTTTTTGTGTTGTTAAACCAGAACTTCAGCTTTAGAGCTGAAGTTTTGTTTTATAAATGTCAAAAGTTTTAAATAATAACTAAAAACCTTCAGCACATATGTCGAGGTTTTTTAGGTGCAATATGAATTTTTATTTAGCTAGTGTACGAGGAAAACATCAGCTCGTACTGCTGAAGGTTTTATGTAATAACTAAAAAATTTTAGCTCTAGAGCTGATGTTTTTATTTTATACCTGTCGAACTTCAGCCTTCTTAGGTATTGAAATTTTAACTAATATTTTTGATAATTTCCGTATGTTATTTTTTATATCATTGACTTTTATTGAATATATGACTCCTAAAGCACCTAAATATCATAATGCAGCTAAAGAAAGAAAAGCACCTAGACCACCTGTAATTTCCCCAGGTCCTTATGTCCCTGTTCCTCCACCCACAAGACCAGGATAAAGATGTTTTGAGTTTGGAGATTGGTTTAACTGTAACTGTTACTGGAAGGAGAACCATGATTTGAAATTTTTTATTGAAAATTTATTGATTCCTACATCGCAGGCTAAGCTTAAAAATGGTACATTTAGATACATTATGGTTATGGAGAATTTCAAATACATAATGAAGTTGGTTCATTATCTCTGTCTTTCTCGAATATTCACGAATGATTGAGACTCCATTAGTTTTAAGATTTTTGTCCAGGATGTTTCCTTCACCCTTGAAGATTTTCACATTATGTGTGGCTTGCCGATCACAACACATAATGTAGAAAAACCAATTTACCGAGAGACCAATATTCTGAAGCGTTATTTTGGTAAGTCAGAGGGTGTAACTTTGAAGGATATTCAAATTTTTATGACTCGAAATGAAATTACAAAGAATCTATCAATCATTTACACGTATGCAAGAGTGATGATGATGTAGTTAAGCTTATTGAAATTCTTATTATAGAATCTATTCTCTTTAGGAAATATACCGAGTCATGTGTGATGGAGGAGTATGTATCTATCGTTGAAAACGATAAGCTTTGTGTTGAATATCCTTGGGGTAATGTGGCTTATGAGAAGCTCATTAATTCACTGAAACATGTATTGGATAAGCAGAACAAATCCCATGGTACTGAGTATAAACTTGCTGGATTTCCATATCCTTTATGTGTTTGGTTCTGTGAGAATTTTCCAGATGTTCGGGAGAAGTATATAAGAGAAGATGAATACCTTGATACTCTGCAAGTCCCCAAGATGTTACGTTATCTAAGCGTGGGGGAGCCTAAATTTCCCGAACTTTATTTTATGTTCAGTAAACATGAAGTAAGTTACCTTTTTTTTGTCTTTGTATTAATATGTTGATGTATTAGTTTTTTTCTCCTCATAATATACTTTTTGTATTAATCAGAGATATTGTGAATTTAGGGTATTGGATATAATTCCTGTTGGAAACACGTTCTCAAGGCTTTATACTAATACGTGTGTTCTTATGTGTAGGTTTTGATGAATGACAAACAAGCGCAAATTGATATATGACGAAGTTCAAGTACAAGCGCACAATTGGTGGATAACGAGATTCAAGCACAAGACAAAGTTTTATAGTTTAAATGAGTCGTTCTTAATTGTGATCTTGATCCGACAACTTGACTCATGACATGGCTTCTCTCGTAAAATTATTTTTACAAAATCATGCATATTTAATTTAATGCTAAATGATTTCAAATCATGCATATTTACTTCAGTCAAAATGGTTTTTAAACATGCCTCTAAAATCTGGACTAAGATAATCGATTATGTACTTATGATAATCGATTATGTTAAGCCAAGACTGCATGACAATCGATTGTGAACTAATGATAATCGATTGTGTTAAGGCAGTGAGCATCAGGTTTTTCAAACCTGCATGACAATCGATTGTGAACCTTATGACAATCGATTGTGATGAGGCAGTGTACATCAAAGTTTTTCAAAACTCAGAATAATCGATTGTGAAGCTAATGACAATCGATTGTCAAGAGACAGTGTCCATCAGATTTTTCAAAGTCACAAAATAATCGATTGTGAACATAGGACAATCGATTGTGTTGAGGCAGTGTCTTCCAAACTTTTTCAAAGTTATTAAATAATCGATTGTGAGTATATAACAATCGATTGTCACGAGGCAGTGTCTAAAATGATTTTCAAAGTCTGATAAATTATCGATTGTTAACATTGCACAATCGATTGTGAAGCTGACCGTTGTCGTAATATTTTCAAATACCGTCAGGTAATCGATTGTTGATTTTGTACAATCGATTGTTGAAATTAAAATCTGGAAAATATTTTTTGAACGTTGCTGAATAATCGATTGTTGATTTTGTACAATCGATTGTTGAAATTAAAATCTGGAAAAGATTTTTTGAACGTTGCTGAATAATCGATTATTGATTCTGTATAATCGATTGTTTTACGTAAAATCTGGAAATAATTTTTTGAACGTTGCCAATAATTGATTGTTGATCTTGGATAATCGATCGTTAAGCGTAAAATCTGGGATTGATTTCTGGAACGATTGGCAAGCAATCGATTGTGGCTTCTTGACAATCGATTGTCACTCAGTAAAATCAGCAACTCTTAGTTGACAATTAGACAACGGTAATGCCAAGTTTTTCAACTATAAATACAGCTTCATTTCAGTGTTTTAAACACAACAACATACAACAACTGATCATTCTATTGCTATAAGCTTGCATACTATTGTTTATCATTTTATATTCATTTCATAAAGCTTTTGAGAGCCAAAGTCTTGTCCATAGTTGTTGTGATCTTGAGCTTACTTCTTTTACTCATATCTACTCATTAAGGAGTATTGTTTGAGTGTTTAGTGTTTTGTACACTTGTAAGAGAATTGTGATTCTCTTGTTGTAAGGAACTTGTGTTTCCGTGGTTGAAGTCTTGGAGTGTTGTATCTCTGAGCAAGATTGTTGAGGCTTGTGTCCTCAGATTGTAAAGGTTGGTTAGGCACCCGTAAGCTTAACAGTGAAGTCTTGGAGTGTTGTATCTCCGAGCAAAGGTGTTAAGGCTTGTGTCCTTAAGTTGTAAAGGTTTGTTGAGCACCCGTAAGCTTGACAAGTTAGTGGAAAATCTCGAGAGAGTCTCTTGGGGACTGGACTAGCCACTTGTTGTGGTGAACCAGAATACATCGGTGCGTTCTTTCCTTTTGGTTTATTTAACGCACTTATTTATTTCCTGCAAATTTCAAATTCCGCAAGTTTACGCTAAATTTTATTATAACGCTATTCACCCCCCTCTAGCGTTAAGCGTATTATCTAACAATTGGTATCAGAGCCCAACTCTCTGAAGACTTAACAGTTTAAGAGAACCATCCATGGCTTCTACTCGTGACTCTTTTGCAGGAATTGATGAAGGACAATGCTCCACACGACCACCTCTATTCAACGGTACAAACTATACGTACTGGAAGGAGAGGATGAAAATCTTCGTTCAAGCAAACAATTTTCTTCTTTGGAAGGTGATAACAAAGGGAAATCAAATTCCAACCAAAAAGGTTGAAAACGAATGGGTTCCCAAGTCCGAAGAAGAATATGATGCGGATGATATCCGAAAGGTGCAATATAATGCTGAAGCAATAAATTTACTACATTGTGTTGTAAATGCTGACGATTACAGGAAAATATCGTGTTGCACAACGGCTAAGGAAATGTGGGACAAGCTGGAAATTACGTACGAAGGTACGGACCAGGTAAGGGAAGCCAAAATTGATTTCCTAACCCATGCTTATGAATTATTTCACATGAAGGAAAATGAAAAGGTGAATGAAATGTTTGAACGATTTTTAATAATTGTAAATGATCTACATGCTCTCAAGAAGACATTCACGGATAGAGAACTTGTTCGAAAAATTCTTAGAAGTCTCACTCCACCATGGCGATCAAAGGCCGATGCAATCCAAGAATCCATTGGCGGTTGATGAGGACGGAGACAACGAGTTTGGACTCGTTATCAAAAGATTTCAAAAGTTCATGCGAAAGGAGTATGGACGAAAGGGCAAAAAGCAAGGCGAGCAAATAAAGTGCTATGAATGCGGTGAAACCGGGCACATCAAATCAAATTGCCCAAACATCAAAAAGGAGAAGAAACCTTTTAAGAAGCAACGTGCATACATCTCTTGGGGAGGAGGCTCCGGAGATGAGTCAAGCGAAGAAGAAGAAGACGAAGCCGCAAACCTTTGTCTTATGGCGCAAGAAGACAAGCAAGATGAGGCATGTCAAATCTCTTCTAAAAACTTCTTTACTCTTGAAGAAATGCGAACTGCTTTTGATGAGCTATATACTGAATTTATTAAGGCTTCAAAAACTGTCAAGAGCATAAAAGAAAATGCATCTCTAAAAGAAATAGATTTTCAAAAACAGCTTTCTTTGAAAGAAAAGGATTTAGAAAAACTGGTTTTAGAAAATGAGAAGCTGAAAGAGGAAAACAAGTTTTTCGGAAAAAGAAGCGCCGACAAGCCCGAAAGTTCTATTAAAAATTGTTCTTCTTGCATGCATCTCAAAAATGAGGTAGATAGACTTAAAGGTACCTTAGATAAGTTTAATTCTTCCCACAAAAATTTGAATAAGGTCCTTGTTAATTTGAAATCAACCAAGCATGGCATAGGCTTTAAGAATGAGCCTAAAGAAAAGGTTGACGCCAAACCCCAACCACCTAAGGCTCAACCTAGGATTAATAAAACAAATGCTTATCGTAGAAATAGCAATCCTAGAACAAATATGCATGCTAGACCAAATGTTGAACATTTTAGAAGACCTAGAAATGACTTACCACCTACAAATGATGCATATTCTAGGAAAAACACTAGAAGGAGTTTTGAACCTTTTAGAACATCTAGACATGACCATTACTCTAGAAATGCTGCTCATTTTAGAACTAATAGTAGGAGAAATGGTTCTCATGAAATGCGCAATAGTCATAATGAAAATAGAGTAATTCATTTTCGTCCATCAAGTTACTATGAACCTAGAAGGATGCATAACCCCAACGTGACTTGTCATTATTGTAGACGTATCGGTCATATTGCTGCTGCATGTTTTACACGACATAGACATATCACTCAATCGCATCATTATGATATGCCTAACCCCCAAGGACCCAAAATGGCATGGGTACCGAAAGATCATTAATTTGTTTTGCAGGTGTGCTTGAAAGGCTACAGTATTGTAGTAGATGCACCGAGCACGACACCTCATTGCATCAAGAGGAAATTTCGGTTAGTAATCATTTTTGACAAAAACCGAATTGTTGATATGTGCTAGCAACCAATATTGACTTATTTGTTGTTAATTTGGTTCCCTTATTGTTGAATCTTTGATAAGCTTAGTCGTAATAGTTGATGTGCGTTAACAATTGAGATATCCTTGTCAACAATCAATATCAATTAGCTTTGTTGATTCATATGTTGAAAACGTGTTGTTAAATGACAATTGGTGTCAATTAGTTTACTTGTTAGTTATCTGCTTTTAAAAGATCAAAACTGTTGATATGTATTAACAGTTAGCTTGATAAAATCATTTCATTCATGATTTGATAATTGCTATCTGTGGTTTAAATAACTCTTAGTATACTGTGTGGTGTGTATTATCTATTAGCATATTCTTCAAAAAGTCTTCACTCACATTTTTTAATGAATGCTATCATCAGCTTTGAAAAATAATTGAGATGTCTCATGTTTCTAACAATTGACAAAAATCCTTCTGTTAAAAATCGTCTCTTGATGAACACATCCTTTGGTCTGGATAATGGTTGGTATGTTCTTCAAAATTCGATGTATGGTTGATCTGTTAACAGTCAATACTCGTTTGTAATGTGCTTTACTAAAAATAACAATTTGTATCACTGTTACTAAAATAACTTTTGGTACACGTGTTATGTCATCCAACAAATGGGTTTATCATTGTTTTATAACAATTGGTATATCTATGTTGGTATGTCTTGATAAATTTCTGATTAAGGGGAAATAGATTGCATGAAGTTTACTATCTTCTTGATGACAGAATTTCAAAACAACTCTCTATATTGGCAATGTTATTTTCTTTAAACTCTCATGCCACTAATATCTTGCATTCCAAATCTTGTGGAAAATGATATCTTAGAAAATATTTGTATTACTTTGGAGCAACTAATAAGTGTCATGCAAGGAATCTGTAAATGGCATTTGAGATATCATTGATAGACAAGCTTAATCTCTTCTTGGAGCTGCAAATTAAGCAAATGAAAGAGGGAACTTTCATTTGTCCATCTAAATGTCGCAAGGAGTTGCCAAATCAATTCGAAAAGAGCAACACCAAACCAATGGTCACTTCAATGAATTTAGATGACCATCTTGACAGAAATGTGAAAGGTAAGACGAGCAATACCAAGAACTACACAGGTATGATTGTTCCTCACTTTACCTTATTGCTAGTAGACCTGATAAAATATTTAGCGTTTAATGTTGTGCTAAATATAAATCATGTCCAAATGAAGTATTGAATGCGGGTAAACGTTGATCTAAATGGATACATATTAGGTTGCATTTATATTTTAATTACTGACTTGAGCGTCGGAGACGTTTAATTCTATTTTGCAGGTATCACCCTAAAGGTAGGGGGAATTATTACGTTTTGGCACAAAACAATCGATTGTTCCAAGCAAATAATCGATTATCTTACTGTGCAGAAAATCGATTAGCAGTATCACTAATCGATTGTTTATGGTTTATGTTTATTATGCAGTTTTGTTAAATAATTGATTCTTTAACTGCAAAATCGATTTCCGTCTCAGCCATTCAGCAATGCTTTTCCAAAACAATCGATTGTTTCAAAATATAATCGATTATTCTCAAAATCAGAAAATTTCTGTGCTCACTAACATAACAATCGATTACCATATTTTGACAATCGATTATTTCATGTCAGTAATTCAAAATTTTTTACCGTTTGGTTCTGCAATCGAATTGTGTCAGTTCCGAGATTCAGTCAAATCTTAATGACAATCGATTATCTCATTCCAACAATCGATTGTCTAACGTTCAGTAAGATTTATTTTCATCGTTTCTGACTGTTTCAGCTTTCAATTTTCTGCAGATTTCTTCCATTAATGAAATGCTTTTCTCCCCTCTATAAATAGGCTCCATATATGTTTATTTTTATTCACTCAAGCATCAACTTTAGCTCTCAAACTATCAAAATTCTTTCAAGTCTCTTGCATATTCCAGCAATACTCAGTGAAAATGTCGGGCCGTCACTCCAAACGTTCCCGTTCTGGTAGGCATGGTGCATCCTCCTCTGCTGCTCCAAACTATCCCTACCAAGATGGTTCCGTTCTATATTTTAATTCTGACATCGAGCTTACTCGATTATTAACAAAATTTGAAAAGCGCGACATTCTTCCTCCTCGCTTTTCAACCAACAAGTATCTTGAATCTTATGGCCCTGCTGCAAATATGCTCAAAAATTGTCAACTTCTTGACTTCCTACTTCTTACCCATCCTTACATAAATACTACATTGATTCAAGCATTTAACTCCAACCTTCATGAGGATGATGACGGTGAGCTTGTGACAAATATAAATGGTGTTCAAATTCTTCTTTCCGATGAAAAATTTCATACCATTGCCCGTCTTCCTCATAATGGTGAAGACATTTTTCGGTACATCGGAGAGGCCCTTTTTGATGAAACAGCCCTCCTACATCAAACCGGACTTACTTCTTATGATCCAAATCTTTCTTCCCGTCGTCCTACAATTACGGGAATGGATCCCAATTATTGGTTGATTTTCTATTTCATCACCCGAGTCCTCAAGCCTCGTAAGCATAACCATACTACATTTTCCCAAGAGGACACCAAGCTCATGCATGCCATAATAACCGGAGCTAACATCAATTGGTGTCGGTTCGTCAAGATTCACATGCGTGACACTATCGGAGATGATAGGCCTCTTCCTTATGCTCTCCTCATCATGAATTTTCTTGAAGCCTCCGGATTCATCACTTCCAACGGTCCTCTCAAAAAGAGTACCAAAAAATGGGAAATTTCAGAATCCTCCTTTCATCATGACGGTGATCATGCAGCGCCTGCTCCTCCTCCAACCCGTCGAACTCGTCCGCCTCAAGAGCCCACTCTCCAATCCATTTCCGACCAAATTGCTTCCTTGACCACCTCTGTTGCTCAATTGACAAATGAGATCCATGGATATTTTGACCATGTTCATTATCCATATGCCGGTCTTGTTCCCTTTGAAGCAGTGCCGGACGATGAGGCGGGAAATGATGATGAATGATTTTTTTTTATTGTGATATGTTTTATTGTCCCCTCCTTATGTAATTGTTTTTTCTTTCCAATAAATAAACAAGTTTTATTTACATCTTTGGCATCTTCTTATATTATTTTTGCTAATGGCAAAAGGGGGAAGATAATGGGTATGCACTCTCAATATTTATAAGCTTAAATTGAGGGGGAATTCATATATTGAGGGGGAACTAATCGCATACTTATTGCATATCTTTACTTGTCTTGAATCGTCATTATAAATTGTTTAAGTTGCATATCCCGCTTAAAGTTTGCCATAATCAAAAAGGGGGAAATTGTTGGAAACACGTTCTCAAGGCTTTATACTACAACGTGTGTTCTTATGTGTAGGTTTTGATGAATGACAAACAAGCGCAAATTGATATATGACGAAGTTCAAGCACAAGCGCACAATTGGTGGATAACGAGATTCAAGCACAAGACAAAGTTTCATAGTTTAAATGAGTCGTTCTTAATTGTGATCTTGATCCGACAACTTGACTCATGACATGGCTTCTCTCGTAAAATTATTTTTACAAAATCATGCATATTTAATTTAATGCTAAATGATTTTAAATCATGCATATTTACTTCAGTCAAAATGATTTTTAAACATGCCTCTAAAATTTGGACTAAGATAATCGATTATGTACTTATGATAATCGATTATGTTAAGCCAAGACTGCATGACAATCGATTGTGAACTAATGATAATCGATTGTGTTAAGGCAGTGAGCATCAGGTTTTTCAGACCTGCATGACAATCGATTGTGAACCTTATGACAATCAATTGTGATGAGGCAGTGTACATCAAAGTTTTTCAAAACTCAGAATAATCGATTGTGAAGCTAATGACAATCGACCGTGAAGAGACAGTGTCCATCAGATTTTTCAAAGTCACAAAATAATCGATTGTGAACATAGGACAATCGGTTGTGTTGAGGCAGTGTCTTCCAGACTTTTTCAAAGTTATTAAATAATCGATTCTGAGTATATAACAATCGATTGTTACGAGGCAGTGTCTAAAATGATTTTCAAAGTCTGATAAATAATCGATTGTTAACATTGCACAATCGATTGTGAAGTTGATCGTTGTCATAATATTTTCAAATACCGTAGGTAATCGATTGTTGATTTTGTACAATCGATTGTTGAAATTAAAATCTGAAAAAGATTTTTTGAACGTTGCTGAATAATCGATTGTTGATTTTGTACAATCGATTGTTGAAATTAAAATCTGGAAAAGATTTTTTGAACGTTGCTGAATAATCGATTATTGATTCTGTACAATCGATTGTTTTACGTAAAATCTGGAAATGATTTTTTGAATGTTGCCAATAATCGATTGTTAATCTTGGATAATCGATTGTTAAGCGTAAAAGCTGGGATTGATTTCTGGAACGATTGGCAAACAATCGATTGTGGCTTCTTGACAATCGATTGTCACTCAGTAAAATCAGCAACTCTTAATTGACAATTAGACAATGGTAATGCCAAGTTTTTCTACTATAAATACAGCTTCATTTCAGTGTTTTAAACACATCAACATACAACAACTGATCATTCTATTGCTATAAGCTTGCATACTATTGTTTATCATTTTATATTCATTTCATAAAGCTTTTGAGAGCCAAAGTCTTGTCCATAGTTGTTGTGATCTTGAGCTTACTTCTTTTACTCATATCTACTCATTAAGGAGTGTATTGTTTGAGTGTTTAGTGTTTTGTACACTTGTAAGAGAATTGTGATTCTCTTGTTGTAAGGAACTTGTGTTTCCGTGGTTGAAGTCTTGGAGTGTTGTATCTCCGAGCAAGATTGTTGAGGCTTGTGTCCTCAGATTGTAAAGGTTGGTTAGGCACCCGTAAGCTTAACAGTGAAGTCTTGGAGTGTTGTATCTCCGAGCAAAGGTGTTAAGGCTTGTGTCCTTAAGTTGTAAAGGTTTGTTGAGCACCCGTAAGCTTGACAAGTTAGTGGAAAATCTCGAGAGAGTCTCTCGGGGACTGGACTAGCCACTTGTTGTGGTGAACCAGAATACATCGGTGCGTTCTTTCCTTTTTCTTTACTTAACGCACTTATTTATTTCTTGTAAATTTCAAATTCCGCAAGTTTACGCTAAATTTTATTATAACGCTATTCACCCCCCTCTAGCGTTAAGCGTATTATCTAACAATTCCTACAAATGAGGAATTGAAGTCAATTCCTTTAATTTGGACATTACCATGCAGCCGGATTCGTTCAAATGTAGTTGATGTAATTCCTTCAACTGGTGAATGACCACGTACTCTGAGTCGATCAAAAGAAGTCAGTCGAACTCATGCCACTGGTGAATCTCCATGTAGTTTGAATCAATCAGAAGAACCAAATCCAACTCCTTTTATTGGTAAAGCATCTCATACCAAGAGTCGTTCTACCTCTTCTACATCTGACTTTGATGACAATGAATTACTTGAGACAATATGCTCTATAAGTTTTTATCTGAAGTTTTTTGTTTTTGTTTTTGTAAAAGTACAACATGTGTTTTGAGATGAACTTTTCTTCTATATCTGATTTTTTATTGTGTATTTATTCTAGAGGTTAATGACGGAGGTTCAAAGGTATGCATAAAAAAGAAAGAAGCATGATTATGAATGAAGTTTTCGATAAGTTTAAAAAGGTGGAGCGATCTGCTATTGTTGATGCAGTTTTTGAAAGTGAAGGTAAGTTAATTTATCGTGAAATATTTTATTTAACCTAATGTTATTCAGATTAATCATTATTAGTAATTTTTTTCTAGGACTATTTCGATGATAAATTTGAACAATTGTATACGGTGGTCAATAAATCAAACACAATAGATGATGTCAATTATGATTTTAGTAAGCATCGAGAATATAGTAGGATGAATGAATCTTACGAATATGCATCGGCTTTTGAAGGAGATCAACATGTTCAAGAGCAAGTTGAAGATGATGCATTGTATAAAGCTGTAGATGATAATGCTACACAAAATGAAGCGGTTATTGAAGGCGATGGACAAGGTGAAGATGATGAAGTTATTGGAAAAGGAAATTTGTTTGGTGATGGAGATCAAGCACCTGTTTGTAATTTAGAAGTGAAAGGGAGTGATGTGTCTAGCACTATTAGGAAAAAGGATTGGTATGAAGGATTACTAGCTACTTGCAAAGAACATCTAGGTGGTGGTACACAAGAAATTGTTACTACAGATACAAATTGTGAAGTTTATAATATTTAAATGATATCTCAGATAAGAGCATGAAGTTTTGTTTCACCTTTTTGTGTTTTTTTGAGTACATCATGTTTTTTGGTGAATTTTTTGTTTTGTAACTGGTACTTCAGCTATGGAGCTGAAATTTTTATTTTTGGTAACTGTTAAACTTCAACTATAGAGGTGAAGTTTTTTTTTGTAACTGTCAAAGTTTTTCTTTGTTACTGGCTAACTTTAGCATTCTTTGAGTTGTAGTTTTAACTATTCTTTTATAATATCCTGTAGTGAAATTTTCACTACAGGTATAAATATTTTCTATGTTGAAAGACTAGTTGATCTATTTCCCCTCTTTATGAATATGCGGTGGAAGTTGAAACTAGCCGTGCTTCAATTGACACAACTCAAAAACTCTCTGATGATGCAAAATTGAATGAATGTATTGTTGAGAAAGCGTTCCGGAGAATACTTAAATGCTTGTTGACGTTGGTCCACAATTGACTGAAGCTATAAATGTTGATATCGACAACGACATGCTGCTAGGGGAAACCACAGCAGAAGACAAACGTCAAGGTATTTGATAGATCATGAATTTATTATATTTGATTGAAGTATATTTTTAATAGTTTAAAATTTTACATACTTTATTTTCTGTTTAATATTTTTGAATGATTTTTCAGAAAGACTCGCTGCAGATCAAAAAGAATTTGGTGATCTTGTGCATCAATACGAAAAAATAAAAGTAGATATATTCACACGTGTTGCCTCACAAACGTGTCGAATTGTGTTTGTATTAGTCTATAAAATTTAGTTAGTATCATTTATTTATTTATTTATTTGCATGAAGATACATAATCTATTGGAATGCAAACACCATCTGTGTCGCAACACTTAGACCATGTAACTATTTTCTACGATTTGATTACAATCGGTTTTTTTTGCCTAATGTATGTTTTATATCAGTTTTATTTATGTTTATGTTTTTCTTGCCTTTGCAGATATCATCTGATGCATCAGAACTCTTCCAAAACATAAGAGAAGGAATATTCTTGTTCTCCTATGCGTGACCCCAGTGATTTTTGCAACTTCAATTTATGTTCATTTTCACTTGGCACTACACAAGGGAGTGATTCAGGAGGTAATTCTGCTGATATTGTTGTTCGTGAAGAGATACAAGAACTTCGTGAACAGTTGGGAGTTGATCAAGCATGTGCCATGATGGCTGTAGTTTTTCCCCTACTGCTGAACAACAACAATTAGTTGTGGTAGAACAGCAGGAACATCAAATAAAATAAAAACCAGATAAAAAAGGGAATAGGCTCTGTATGAGAGTATTTGGTTGTGATCTCGTTGCGTAGTTTATAAAAATAAAAAAAAAAGCAAAGGGGTGAGGATCGGAAAGTAGGAAGGAATACATGAAGGCGTCCATTCCATTATCTTAATCAAGATAGTGGATTGATGGAAAGATTTAAGAAGTGGTTGGAGATGGATGCCAATCAATATGATTCCAATCCGTTCAGATTAGCTAGATTTGATATTCCAAAATCATTCTTTACCGAGCTTATGGATCCTGAGTCTGATCTTGTGGATGAAGTAAGTTATTAAGTTCTTTTTGTATTCGTTTTCAACTGTATTTCCCAAAATTTCAGCTTATTCTTTATAGTATAGTTTTTACACTGTAGTTTTTAAAACATCAGCTTCATTGTGACGACCCGACCTGTTGTCACGTAAGTTACAACTTCATTTTCCATGTTTCAGCTTATTTATGCTTCATTATCCGTATCTTATGTAGTAGAGTTGGTCTGGAGAGGTTTTGGTAGAAAATAAGACACTTAGTCTCTTTAAGGAAGGTTTGGTTTGGAGAAGTCAACTGGATGTTGACTTATTAGTTAGAGGGTTAGGATGTAATTTCCGGTGATTTTGTAAGCTTCACTGGATTATTGTGACTTAGGAGCATGATCAGAATTTATATTGGAGGTCCGGAGTAGAATTAGGCTTTAACTGGCGGAGTTAGTAATTTGGCAAATTCCAGTTGATGGGTGAGATTTGATCCGAGGGTCATAACGGAATTCCGAGAGTTGTTATATCTTTTTAAGATTATTTGTGGTGTGTTTGCAAAATTTCAGGTCATTCGAAGGTATTTTGGTCGGGTTTTTGATTAAATGCGCAATTCGGAAGTTTTAGAAGAACTTATGTTTGAATACAATGTAATTTGATGGTTTTGGTGTATTTTGTGGTGTTTTGATGATTTGAGCAAGTTTGAATGATGTTTTAGGATGGGTTGGCACTTTTGGTTGAGGTCTTTAGGGTTTTGTAGTGATTTCGGATGGCCATCGGGATGGATTTTGAAGTTGTTCATTGCTGGTGTTTCGTGATACCTCGTATTTTCGCATTTATGGAAAAGGGGCTAAAGATGCAGTTCCGCAAATGCGAAGGGTTTGGGAGCAGATGCAGGTGTTGGTCAGTTGTAGAACTACCTCATATGTGGAAGGATTCCGCAGGTGCGGTATTTGACCGTATAAGCGGTCTGTGTGTGTGAGGGAGGTTCCGCAAAAGTGGGTGGTTGACCGCATAAGTGGTGTCTGCATGAGCTATGTTTGACCAAAAAAAGCAATCCTTAGCCGAATGAATACCTTAAAAAGCGGATATATAACTGCAGAAGAGGTAGTCGCAAATGTGTTAAGGCAACCGCAGATGGGTTTTAAAACCTCATTTTGTTCCGCGAGCTAAGGGTTATTTCCACAATTTTTGATCGACCTTGAGAGCTTTCAGATGGGAATTGAAGAGGGCTTTGATTGGGATTGATTGGAGGTGAGTCCTACGATATGAAAACATGATTTAATTGTAGAATAAACCTAGAAATTCATGAAAACTAAGCAAAAATGGGAAGAACTAGGTCTTTAGTTTTAATATTTCAAATTGGGTTTTGATGGGACATTTGAGCTCAGATTTGGGAGTTTTTTGTATGTACAGACTCGTGGCGAGATAAGTAATCCGTTGATGTAATATTTTCTGGAATTCGAGAGGCTCGAGTTTTGCTAATTTCGAGATTTTTGTTATTTCTCGATTCTTTTCGATTGGATATTGTTTCAATGGCATATTGTGAAGTATTCATTGTGGTATTTATTAGTTTCTATCCGCGAGGAGGTCGATTTGAGAGGCAAGGACTAAGAAAACTAGGATTTTGGCTGGCTTGAGGTGAGTAATGATAGTAAATAAATCCTGAGGGTTTGAAACCCTGGATTTGCACAACGTAGTGCTATATTGAGGTGAAACACACACTTTATGATGAGCGCAAGATTTATTTACTACTGGGGATTGTGACTTGGTCCGTCCCTTTTGATATTTTACCGCGTATTTGGCTAAGCGTTTCTGTTATCATTATGATTTGGGAATTATTGCCATGTTTTGGGCTTACTGCCGACTATTTGAATCCTTCGGGGATTGTTATCACTGTTTCCTCACTTTTTTGATACGTTACTTGCACTCAGTCCTATTGATTAATACTATTTTACAAACTCAGCCCATTTTTAGTTGACCTCTGAGACTATAATGATATTTCATTGTCGTTTGGGCTAAGAACTATTACTTTATTGATGCCGAGGGGCATATGATGGTTTTGGAGTGAGTGAGGCTTTCAGGCCTCGAGTGTTATGTGAGGAGGCTTTCAGGCCTTGAGTGTTATGTGAGGAGTCTTTCAAGACTCGAGTGTTATGTGAGGAGGCTTTATGGCCTCGAGTATGAAGCGAGAAGGATTTCAAGCCTTATGTTGACATAGTACTTGGGTCGTTAGGGGCCCCTCCGGAGTCTGCACACCCAAGTTGAGCTCGGCTACCCATGTGATATGAGAGTGAGCCCGAGGGGTTTATACTATCCTGAGTCACTGAGATTGAGCCCAAGGGGCTGTTATTGTACTAAACGGTCGATACTGGGCCTGAGGGGCAGTTTTACTATTTACTACCTATTTGCGGTTTCACCTGATTTACCTATCATTAAAAAAAAGAGATTTCATTTGGCTCTTCACAGATTATGTTTCTTAAAGAGTTTTACTGCATGATATAGAATTGCATTGTGCAGTTATGTGTTTTCTTACCTTCGGTTATTATTTATTATTATTTCTCACTAGGTAGGAGTACTCACATACTCCCTGCACCATGTGTGCAAATTCAGGCGTAGTAGAGTCTGCACTTGAGCACAGATATTCCTTCAAGATCAGGCAGCGAGATCGGAGATTCTAGGTAGCTATAGACGTCCGCAGACCCTTGACTCCCTTATTTTATGTTATTTCAGTTCATTAAGACTTTTGAATCTGATATTCTACTTCGTAGACTTATAGCAACTCCGAAGTAGCTCATGACTTGTGACACCCCGGTTTGGGCTGTGTCGGGTTTGTTGTCTTACTATTATCGTTGTTTTCCGCATTATGAATGATTTACCCATGTTTGGGTTTATTAAATGTTAATTAAAATTGTGAAAAGATGTGTTGAGTTGTTCTGGCTGACCTTGTATTCACGAGAGGCGCCATCACGGCCGGGTTTGACATTTGGGTTAGTGACATTTATTCATAGTAAACTGTTGAAGATTCTTAGCTTATTTGCTAAACTTCAGCTTAACACTTCAAACTGAATATGCTTAAGTTTTTGTCATGCTGTTTGTAGTTGTGTAATGTGTTTTTTCTAAACTTCATAGTGATAACTTCACATGTTATCATTTGTTGTTATTGATTTGCAGCATCTTGATGTGGGCATATATTACTTGCGCAACAAATATTGTTATCACCTTCCACGCTATTCAAAATCAAGATGTGCTGTAACAGATTTACTCTTCGACCAGTATATGACTATCCAATAGTTTTCATCCTTCAAAAGAAAAGATGAAGATAATTAATAAAAGGAAGCAAAAGAGAATGGAGGATAAAAACAGAGCAAACCAAAGAGAAAAAGGATTTCCAAACAACAACTTCAAGAAGAAGAAGAAAAAGTGGTTATTAAGCCACAAACGGACTATAGTTGGTATGAAGAAGAATCAACAAATGAAAAGGTAAAAAGCTATGTAAAAGGCCTTGACCTTTCGTGTGGTATCTCATGGGCATCTGCCAAAAAGTATTCTTTCCATTTTGTCTTAAGCCAAGGGATGGCCAGAAATCTACACACTACTTTTTTGGAATTTTGGACTTTGAAGAAAAAACTATATATGTGTATGATTCCAAGGGCAGTGTAACATACGATCATGCGCTTGAAATTGTAAGAATATATGCCCGATTGATCCCACACTTTCTCAAATGGTTGAATTTTGGGGAATATAATTATTTTATGGAAATAGTCCTCTATAAAAATTTAAAATTAGGTGGATGAACACATCAGAACAGACTAACACGTACGTGTTTCACATATGTTAAATGCATCTTATGTTTATTAATTTTTTACCCTTGTGTTAACTATTCATTACTTTCTTTCTCTTGTGTTTATTGCAGTGTTGATTGTTGTATATTTGCTCTCAAGTTTATTGATATGCGGTTGAAGAGAGAAGATGTTTTCAATTTCAATCAAAGTCAGAAATTGATATTCAAGAGAGAATTTGCTGCCAATCTTTGGGTTCATGGAAAGTGGAAAAAGATAGCAGCTATGGAACTCTAAAAGAATAAGAAGGAGATGATTATGATGATTTTGAAGAGACTCTTTGTGAATTTTTTTATTAGAGGATTGGTTGAGCATAATTTGGATATTTTGAATATACAGTAGTTATTTTTTCAGTTCTCTTTTTTTGTCTTACAAATATGTTTGTGTCTTTTATCATGAATTTTAAGTACATTTTTTGTTTGGAAAAACTTAAGCATGACTTCTACTTTTTAAGCATATTGGTCTAAAGCTTTACGACAAAATATTTTAATTCACGATGAAAAATTTAGCTTATTATGTGCTGAAGTTTTTAGCAATGAACTAATAACTTCAGCACATGCGACTGAAGTTTTTGAAAAAGCTTTACGACAAAACTATATAATTCACGATGAAAAACTTCAACTTATGATGAGCTGAAGTTTTTAGAAATGAACTAAATAACTTCAGCACATGGGGCTGAAGTTTTTTGGAAAAGTTTTAAGACAAAAAGATTAGAATGTTTTGGTATTTTGTTTAACTTGATTCTTATCTTTTTTGCATTTTCTAGCTACTTTTTGTCATTTATCACCCATATCACCTACTTTTTGTGGCCTTATTGTTTACTATTTTTCTATTTCATTTACCACGTACTTGTTTTGGTAAATTCTTATCTTGTTACATTCAATTTCTCTGAACAAAACACAGTTAACAATCTCTTCAGCATTTATACATAATAAATTGATTAGGTGCACTCTTTAGCTATTTTAACAATCTCTTTAGTTGACAATTTCATAGTCATCCATAGACTTCTATCATATTTCCTTAAATTTGTGTCCAAAGAAAAACAAGAAAATGTTGGCTAAGAGATGCTTATTGAGTGTAGTAAGGAGTTCGTGGTAAGGAAAGATAGTGAAGGAGAAGTCGAAATACTTCATATGTTAATGTCACGACCCTAGTTCACCATCCGTGAACACGTCACGAGGACTAGGTAAGCCTAACAGTGTGGAAATAACAACATTCACGACAATAATAACTTAAGAACTAAGTAACTTATGAAATGTATATAATTTGTCGCTTGGCACATACACTTCACACCAAAATTATGAAGCAGAATCCCAAAACCCAGAATCTCACAGGCAACATAGCAGTAGAAAGTATATAGTACGCCTCTAACTCCGAAAATGTCTACATCAATGAAAAACAGAAACAAGCTAGCTAACAATAGGATAGAATAGGAAGGAAAATCTTCAGTCTGCGGACGCTGTAGATATACCTAGAGTCTCCGCTAGATCTCTCCGCCTTGGTAATAGTGCGCATAAGATGAGGTACCTGGATCTGCACATGAAAAATATGGGCAGAAGAGGCATGAGTACACCAGAACGGTACTCAGTAAGTGCCAAGCTTGACCTCGGTTGCCTAGTGACGAGGTAGGTCAAGGCCCTACTGAGATAAATATAATATATGATGACATAAAGAAGAAAAATAGTATAGGTAAAATCTACAGTGAAAATATAAAGAGGATAAGTAAGGGCAATAATAATAGGAAAACGAGGCAAAAATTAAACAAGGAACACTACTCAAAGAAGGAAATAATAATCGGGGATCTCTTGGTATCCTCATTATATCCGCTAGGGATATCTTGGTATCCCGAGGATCTCTTGGTATCCTCAGTATATCTACTAAGGATCTCTTGGTGTCCAGAGGATCTCTTGGTATTGTCATTAGATTCACAAGGGATTTCTTGGTATCCCGAGGATCTCTTGGTATCCTCATTATATTCACTAGGGATCTCTTGGTATCTCGAGGATCTCTTGGTATCCTAATTATATTCACTAGGGATCTCTTGGTATCCCGAGGATCTCTTGGTATCCTCATTACATCCACTAGGGATATCTTGGTATCCTCATTATATTCACTAGGGATCTCTTGGTATCCCGAAGATCTATTGGTATTCTCAAATATTGCAAAATCATGTGCCAGGGATCTCTTGGTCTCCCGCACTCTCAAGCAAGATCATATCAAGTGCAGGTGGATCTCCAAGGAGGCTAGATCATAGTCCTAATTTAAAAACAGACAATAGCAACCCACACATTAGGAAAGGTACATAATTCAGGACAAGAAATAGGAAAAACTAGTCAAGCATACTACGCGGAGGACATTTAGGAGAGTTTAAAACTTAGGAAAGCAAGTCAAATGAACATGCCCATCTAAACTATCATATAATAGTATCACAATTGAAAATGAACAAGTAAGCAACAAAATTCAATTTAAATACTTCAAGTAAAAACAGATTTTCCAACAATTTGCTCAAGCACGCACTCGTCACCTCACGTACGAGGCATTTAATTAACAAAACATCATATCCTAAGGGGAAGGTCCCCCACACATGGTTAGACAAGCCACTTACCTCAATCGGCTCCAAAATAAACTTGTAATCACTCTTTTGCCACTAGGATCCGACTCCAAATGGCCCAAATATATTAATTTCAATTACATCTCGTAAATAACATCTCAAGCAACTAATTATAATATTAAAATTACAACTAAGACGAAATTTTAGGTGAAGTGACCAAAATGCCCCTCGGGCCAATGTGGTCAAAAACCCGAGGTTCGAACAAAAATCCGGTTACGCATTCCCTGACAAATCCAATTATGTTATTAGTTTTGAAATCTGACGTCGAATTGAGGTCCAACTTCCGATATAGCAAAACCATAGGTCCTACCCAATATACCCGAATTTACCCATTAAAACCTTTGATTTGATGTTGAAATTATGCTAAAAGGTGTTAAGGAGTAAAGTAAATGAGTTAGAAACCACGTACCAATCGTTTTGAGGAAGAAATATTGTTTAGAAAATCGCCTCTTAGGTTTTGGGTTTTTGAAAAGTGAGAATAACTGAAAAATCCCATGTATATATACTCTTTGAACCTCTAGCATGGATCGCGCGAGGATGACCGCGACTGCATGGTTTGATGCGGACCGTGGTAAGGCAGCTGTGGCCGCGATGGGTAGCTGGAAGTTGCAGGTCCTCTGAAGGTGGTAGCGCGGACCGCGCGAATTTGACCGCAGCCGCGTGGCTCACTCTGCGGACCGTGCAAAAATGACCGCGGCTGCGCTAGGATAACTGAGGGTTGCATGACCTCTGAAGCGGGAAGCATGGGCCGTGCGAGGATGGCCGCAGCGGCGTGGCTTATTCCGTGGACCGCGCGATCACGACCGCGGCCCTACTGGAACCTGCAGCTCGCACCCAACCTGCAATATCTGGTGTTTTATGTCTAAGACCTCCCGGAACCTACTAGAATCCAACCCGAGCCTTTGGGGCTCCAAACCAAATATGCACACAACCTCAAAAACACCCTACGGACTTGCCCGTGCGATCAAATCACCAAAATAAAATCTCAAACATCGGATCGAGCCTCAAAACTCATGTTTTCTTCCATAATTTTCATAAGACATAAAATTCCCATTTCGCGTCAGAAACACGTCAAACGACGTGCATTTTAAACCAAACTTCATTGAAAGTGCTCCAATCATATATAATACTTGCACCGGGCACCGAAACAAAAATACAGGCCCGATACCAAAGTCTTCTAATCACATTTCGTTTTCGTTTTCTTTAATTATTCCTAGAAAACGATTTCACATAAAAATTCAATTCTCGGACATGGGACCTTGGAATCTGATTCTAGGCATAGGCTCAAGTCCCATATTTTCCTACGGACCCTCCGGGACCGTCAAATCATGGGTCTGGGTCCGTTTACCCAAAACGTTGACCATAGTCAAAATTGTTAAATTTAATATAAAAAATTAGCATTTTTCTCACAAAATCCATATCTAAGCTTTTCGACAGTGCGCTGGGTCTGCACACGCAAATCGAGGCAACCCGAGTGGGGGGTTTAAGGCCTCAAAAGTATAGAAAGGAAAATAAATAAGTGATTACCCAAGTGGGTCGTCACATCCTCCACTACAAAACAACGTTTCGTCCCGAACGGACAAAAGAAAGAAGTTCATGAGTCCGGAAAATGGTGTGGATAACAGTTCCACATATCAAAATCAAACTCCCAGGTCAATGCCTCAAGAGGCTGACCTCTCCATTGGACACGAATTGAAGGAAATCGCTTGAACCTCAACTGACAAACGTTCTGGTCTAGAATGGCTACCGGCTCCTCCTCATAGGAAAGTCCTTGTCCAATTGGACAGTGCTAAAATCTAACACGTGGGCTGGATCGTTTTGATACCTCCGGATCATGGACACATGGAAAACTTGATTCACGACTGATAAGCTAGGCGGTAATGCGAGTCTATAAGCAACCTCTCCTACTCTATCAAGAATCTCAAACAGACCAGTGTATCGGTGATACTTAGAGCAACACCCGCTCCCCAACCATAAATGGTACATCTCGTACCTTGCGATCCGCATAACTCTTCTGCCTAGAGTGAGCTGAACGAAGCATGTCCTGAATGATCTTGATCTTGTCTAAGGCCTCCTGAACCAAATCTGTACCTAGAAATGGAGCCTCCCCTGGATCAAACCATCCAATCGATGATCGACATCATCTACCATATAAAGCCTTGTAGGAGCCATCTGGATGCTCGATTGGTAGCTGTTGTTGTAGGAAAACTATGCTAATGACAAGAATTGATCCCATGACCCTCCAAAATCAATCACACATGCATGGAGCATGTCCTCAAGGATTTAGATAGTGCGGTCGGACTATCCATCCATCTGGGGGAGAAATGGTGTACTCAACTCGACCCAAGTACCCAACTCCTACTGCACAGCCTTCCAGAACCACGATGTGAACTGAGTACCTCTAACTTAAATAATAGAAACTAGAATGCCATGAAAACGGACAATCTACCGGATATAAATCTCTGCGAACCGCTTTGATGAATAAATGGTACACACAGGGATAAAATGAATGGACTTGGTAAATCGATCCACAATGACCCAAATGGCGTCAAACTTCTTCAAGGTCCGTGGCAGTCCCTATACTAAATACATGGTGATGCGCTCCCACTTCCACCCCGGAATCTCTATCTGTTGAAGCAACCCACCTAGTCTCTCGTGTTCCTACTTAACCTGCTGATAGTTCAGGCATCTAGCTACATTCCAACTATATCCTTCTTCATCCGCCTCCACCAATAATGCTGCCTCAAGTCCTAATACATCTTTGCGGCACCTAGATGGAATGAATGTCGCGAACCATAGGCCTCCGCTAGAATCAACTCCTGTAGCCCATCAACATCATGCACATAAACATGGACCTGTATCCTCAACACCCTGTCATCTACAGTGGTCATGTCTCTGGCATCACCACGCTAAACCCTTTCCTTAAGAGCAAGAAAATGGGGATCATCTTACTACCTCCCCTTAATGCGATCAAATAAGGAAGAGCGGAAAACAACACAACCTAAAACCTAGCTGGGCTCCAAAAGATCCAATCTCATAAAATGAATGGATAAGGCATGAACATCCATCGCCATAGGCCTCTCTGAAGCTGGTAAATACGCCAAATTCTCTGCCCGGTGACTCAAAGAATCCGCTACCATATTGGCTTTGCCCGAGTGATATAGAATAGTGATATCATAATCTTTCAGCAACTCTAACCACATCCTTTGGTGCAAATTTAGATCCTTCTACTTGAACAAATGTTGCAAACTCCTATGATCAGTATAAATCTCGCAAGGCACACCGTATAAGTAATGACGCCAGATCTTCAAAGCATCAACAATTGCAGCTAACTAAAGGTCATGGAAAGGGTAGTTCTTCTCACGTATCTTCATTTGTTGGGATGCGTAGGCAATCACCCTACCGTCCTACATCAACACTGCTCCAAGGCCAACTCTGGAGGCTTCACAGTAGACAGTATAAGGCCCCGAGCCGGTAGGCAATATAAAAATCAAGGATGTAGTCAAAGCCGTTTTGAGCTTGTGGAAGCTCACCTGACACTCCTCTGTCCACTGAAAGGGGCGTCGTTTTGGTGAACCTAGTCATAGGGGATGCAATCGATGAAAACCCCTCCACAAAGTGACAGTAATAATCTGCCAAACCAAGGAAACTGCGAATCTCTGTAGCTGAGGAGGGCATGGGCCAACTCTACACGACCTCTATCTTCCTCGGATCTACCTAAATGCCCTCGCTCGAAATCACGTGGCCTAAGAATGCCACTGAGTCCAATAAAAACTCACATTTTTGAGAACTTCACATATAACAGCTTCTCCCTCAAGATCTAAAGCACGATCCCTAGGTGCTGCTCATGATCTTCCCGACTCCAGGAATACACTAGAATATCGTCAATAAAACTATAATGAATGAGTCGAGATACAGCCTAAACACACTGTGCATCAAATTCATAGAAGCCGCTGGAGCATTGGTAAGCCTAAATGACATGACAAGAAACTCGTAATGACCATACGAAGTCTTGAAGGCAGTCTTCGGGATTTCTCCCGAATCTTAAACTGATTGTACCCTGAAAGCAAATCAATCTTAGAAAACACTAGTTCGTACTGAAGCTGGTCAAACAGATCATCAATACGAGGTAACGGATAGCGATTCTTTGCTGTAACCTTGTTCAACTGGCAGCAATCAATGCACATACGCATAGAACCATCATTTTTCTTCAAAAAGAAAATAGGAGCACCCCACAGCGAAACACTAGGTCAAATAAAACCATTATCAAGCAGTTCCTGCAACTAATCCTTCAACTTTTTCAACTGACGGGGAGCCATTCGATACGGAGGAACGGAAATGGGCTGAGTGCCCCCCAACAAATCAATGCCAAAATCAATGTCCCTATCAGGTGGCATGCCCGGAATATCAGATGGAAACACATCGGGATAATCCCATACTAATGGAGTACTCACAATCATCACCACCATCATCATCACAACCACCACCATCACCACTACCACCATCATCATCATCAACGTCACTATTATTATCATCATAATTATCACAGTACTCCTCAATTTCTCTAAATATCTCATCATCATCACAATCGGAGATAACTATAAGGAAGTCGGACAAAATTCCACTCAATCCAAGAAGATCAATGTCAGACTCCAAACCGACCCGATCATGATGGCGCCTCTCGTGAAGATAAGGCTAGCCATAACAAACTTCACATTAACCTTTTAATCATTAAGAGTCATTTTTTAGCCTTTAACTAGAGCAATATTTCGTAATATAAATCTGAAGGAAACAATTTAGAATTTCTACACAAGCCCGATATCGAGGTGACATTATTCAAGAGCATCTATCAAGGTCTGAATACAACAAGAAGTCTATAATAATGTACTAAATATAGTAATAGCAATGTAAGTAAAAAGAGCTGTGCTGCTGACGTCATGCAACCACCTGCTAACTCTAATGACTCGACGTCTGAGCCAATCAACATCCGCTACCGGGTTCTGATATACCTGCATGTGCACACGAAGTTCAGGGATCAATGTGAGTACTCCAACCCAAGCATGCCACCCGATAGAGACATTGATTTTGGCATTGATTTGTTGCCGGACACTTAGCCCATTTCTGTTCCTCCATATCATATGGCTTCTCATGAGTTGAAGGAATTGAAGGATCAGTTGCAAGAAATTCTTGATAAGGGTTTCATTCGACCCCGTGTTTCACCGTAGGGTGCTCCTGTTTTGTCTGTGAAGAAGAATGATGGTTCTATGTGTATCTGCATTGATTATTGCTAGTTGAACAAGGTTACAATGAAGAACCGTTATCCTTTGCATCGTATTGATGATCTGCTTGACCATCTTCAGGGCGCACATGTATTTTCTAAATTTGACTTATGCTCAAGTTACCATCAGTTGAAGATTCGGGATCCAGACAACCCGAATAGTGCCTTCAGGACTCGGTATGGTCATTACGAGTTCCTTGTTATGTGATTTGGGCTGACCTATGCCCCAGCAACTTTTATGCATTTGATGTATAGTGTGTTCAGGCCATATCTCGAGTCGTTCATTATTGTTTTTATTGATGATACTCTAGTGTATTCCTGGAGTTGGGAAGAGCATGAGCAGCACCTGAGGATCGTGCTTCAGGTCTTGAGAGAGAAGAAGTTATATGCGAAGTTCTCAAAATGTGAGTTTTGGTTGTAAGTAGTCGAAGAGCTTATTTGTTCTTATTGCTATGAAAAAAATCACATTTTAATTATATCATACGATAAAGAAAGTGTAAATTCACACCAAGGATTATTGAAGGATGGAGTATTTTTCAATTTGTATCTTGGAGTATGGATGAGGTGCCGGAGAAGACAAGCAAGTTGTTATTTTATGCCGAACTTATTTACATCGACTGCATTTGGTAGACTTGAATGGTACTGATGATTCAGTCGCAGGTATATGCCTCTTCTTTTGTCTTCTTCCTTGTAAAATCTTTACATCGGAGGTTTTGTGATCTTAGATTGTATAATTTATGGTATATCCCATGATTTTTGATCTCCCACGGTATTCACATGTCCTTTATATGTTTTAACCATATTTCACTTGAGTACCAATTTGAGAAGTAATCAGATTTCTACAAATATCTCTTATTAATAGCATCAATTGATGTGGACAAGGCAATTAATCGAGATTGAATTCCAGACAGTCACAAGTTCTCTTCTTTATGTCCACAATAAATTCAATTCCTTCACTATTTATTGTAAACAGCATTGAGTCAAGGTTGAGTTCACCTAACAAGAAATAAAAAATTAAGACAAAATATATTAGTGTATTTTTGTTTCAAAAAGAAAAAAAAATGATTTTTTAAAGGTAAGCATAAAGCAGTGAACAAATATAAAAAGCTGAAGTTAATGAATATACTCACAAATATTTTTCAAGCTAAGTCCATCTTCTTAGTCATCTCTTCTTCTGTCCATACTGATACCCTGTGAAAAGTTTCGTTTGTCTTTTTCTCCGTTCATAAAACCACTCTCCCAACTTTTCTTGGATAAAATCTAACATCGTTAAAATAGACATTTCTCTCCCTTTTAGTAAAACGGAATTCATTGATTATACCATCTTTGTTGTTAGCACATCATAACGTCACCGTCGGAACCACGATCGAGCCTATCTTTCACGAGGCTCTTCTAACGTAATTGTATGTTTTCTTGTCAATACTTTTGAGTTGGGACAATAAGTGATTAAAATCTTCACGTCTGTATGACTTTGCAGCACTTTGAAAAAGATTTATTACAGTGGCCTTTGCATGTCTTTTCTTTAAATTTTTCTCAAAGTGATAGAGGCAGATACCATTGTGAGAATTAGTAAAAACTTTTCTAATCCTATTTGTGATCGATTGGTTTCTATCAGACAAGAAAACCAGTTCACGACCGATTTAAATTGCTTTTCTCATTTCCCCGAAGAACCAAATGTATGCCCCATTTTTTATGAATCTGCTACACCAAGACATAGAGGAAATATTTGATTGTTTGCATATTTGATACAGAAACAAATAGAACACCATGATACTTTGACTTAAAAAACACTGCATCTACTGCAATAACGGGTCTAGAGTAACACCAACCAGCTACTGATACCACAGGAGCAAAGAACATGTAAGCAAATCTGTACGTTGAAACACAAAAAAACAAATCATAAGGTGTGAAGTTTTTCAAATAGTAACATTTGAAACTTCAAGCTGATGGTTAGTATTGTTTTGCTAACCTATTCTCTGCATCTCTTTTTATACTTGTGAACGTTCCTGGGTATTTGGAAACCATCATGTGTAGATATGAAAGAAGAATCTGATAGTTCTTTTTGGTGTTCCCCTTTTTCAAGCATTAGCTTTTTGAATAGCACGCCATGCCTTGTGATAACCAATGTCAATTCCAAATTTCTTTTTCATTTCATTTTCTACAAATGCTGGTGTATCCTCTATCTTTTTGTCTCGAACATGTTCTATAATTTGTTCACTTATAAAACTTGATGTAGTATGCTTCTTATCTAATTTTTTTGCTTCAACCGAGCATTCATGGATGTTATGAAATTTTATCACCCAGAAACAATATGGAATTTTTTATTCTGGTAGCACGTATATTCCAGCCACATTTGTCCACGATGCAATTCAGTTTGTATCTTTTGGAACATGATCTAAGAGCAGTGAATTCAACTTTTTGGTTTATCTCCAAGGTGCAGAAAAATTTAGTCATGTTTTGTTTGTTCTCAACGATTGATCCAACTCTTATTTCCTCAGGCAATGCATCATGCCTAAGTGTTTTACATGGTGGAGATTCTTTAACCTTTCACCTCACTTGTTTTCTTGAATTCTAAGAAGCACAACAACATTCAGCAATTTCTTCAATTCTATCTGATATTATCGGTATTGTCACAACCCAAACCCAAATCCGGTCGTGATGGCGCCTCTCGTAAAGACGAGGTCAGCCAACTAACCTAATTCGTCTGTTCGAAAATAATTAAACCTGAATAATCAACTTAAATATGACTTGATAATATTAATTAGCGGTGATACAACCAAACACAGCCCTAATCGGGGTGTCACAAGTCACGAGAATCTATCAACATGTAAATCCAATACAAAGGCTAAAATATACAAAACTGGAATAATGAACAAAAGGGAGAAATATGGTGGTGCGAACGTTGGCAGTCGTCACCTCCTTACTCATATAACTCTGCCTCTAATCAGCAAAAACCCGCTACCGGGTAAAGATATACATGCATCTGCACACGAGGTTTAGGGAGTAAAGTGAGTACTCCAACTCAGTGAGTAATAAAGGTAAATAACAACTGAGCGGTAACAAATAACGTATGATAAATCATTATGCTATATAGAAGCAGTGTAAATCCTTTTTAAAAAGATAATGAAGCTATGAGATCTTTAGTGAAACACCTTTGCTCAGTTTAAAACCTCTTTTAATAATGAAAATTTTCAGCAGTCATGCAAACGAATGCAAAAAAATTGTGCAAATAAGCACAGAATTTCTGCCTGCAGGCACAACACTCAATTATCTAGGAATTCTAGAGTATCAGGTCTATATAGCAAGAAGTAACACAAAACAATAGATAATAGCAAACATGTAAGATAACGCAAACATATCAAACAGTACCATTATCACTGCGGCATGCAGCTCGCTCCACATATCGCTGTGGCGTGCAGCCTGATCCATTTATCATCGACAACGCTTAATGAGGGTGTGCAGACTCCGAGAGGGGCTCTTTATGGACCAACCACGATATAAGACATCTCGTGGCATCAACTCGGCCCTCAGCCTCATATCAACATCAATATAATACTGCTGCAGCGAGCAGCCCGATCCCATGCTCAGTCCAGAATCACATAAGCCCCTCAGGCACAATAATATATAAATATTCAGCCAAAAATTCATTAGAAATATTATTTAAGTTTCAAATTTGAGAAAATATGGTTGAGTTTGAAAAATAATATTAAATACGAAGGCTGCGTTCCATAATACGTAAAAATGGTAGGAAACCAGCAGTAGCAATCCCTGAAGGATTCAATCAGTTGGCACGAAACGCATAAATAATACAATCAACTACAAATCATAATGATAATAGGTGATATTCAGTCAAATACACAGTAAATTCATCTATCGAGACGGACCAAGTCACAATCCCTAAAGGTGCTCTACCCTAAAAATATCATTTACAGTTGTGAGCACATGATATTTGCCTCGTTAAAATTACTCCTACAGAATTCTGAGAGTTAGGATTTCTCCTTTTATTATTCAATTTTTAGGATTTAATTGTGCATATTTTGTGTGTATTATTATTTGTGCATGCATGATAAGTCATAAAAAATATAAAAAATTTCATGAGCATCTTAGGTTTTGATTTTTAGTTATTAGATTTGTATTACAAAATATAAAAATCAAAGAAACTTTTATTTGATTTGATTTTTATATTTATTTTACAAAATATAAAAAATTGCATGAGAATTGTTTTTACAACCGTTCATAAACCCTCATCCAACGGCCCTGGTTCAGTCTTCACTATGAAATAAAAGTGTCCGAATCATTATCAAACCCTAGAGAACAACTTCCCCTTCCTCGTATCAATCGTCTCTGCTGACAATGTGCCTTACAGCCGCCGGCCTGAAATCATCACCTGTGGCGGCGAAGCTCCAACACCTCCCAAGTATACACCCACGAAAAACAGTTTCCTCCTCTTTCTAATACCGTAAAAACCAGCTCTCAACAATGAGCCAAACCTTTCGAATAAATGAATTAGTGGTCGCCGTCTATGCCGTGTCCAGTAGCGGCCACCCAAACCGTTCCCAATTTTAAACCATAGTACCGTCTCCGCCTCCTTAACCCATATCCAACCTTATTTCTTCTAAAATCCCATCCAGTTCCTCCAAATTTCAAATCGAAGTTTGGCTCAAGTTTAATCCGCCCCAAATTCAACCACAATCATACAGCAGGCTACCCTGACCTCCCTCTTCCTAAAACCCTTAACAAATCTCCCTAAAATCACCGCAAATATTGAGCTAATGTCAGCACTTGGTCCCACTTTGTTCCAGTAAAAGATTCGCTAAAGTCTTGGTACGCTTGGACCCTTGCATGAGCAAGCCAAGACGTTCATTTATGGTTCAAAGGTTAGACGTCCTTTCTTCACTATAAGTTTTAAATTTTATGAGTTTATTTTAGTTTAATTTCCTTTTGTTTTCTTCAAAAATCTATGTTTGCACATTATGTATTCTAGGTTAGTTCAAAGTTGTTCATCCTGTCCATGGTCACTGATCAGCTGATGTTAGTTTGTTGTGTTAATTTTGTTACCTTTTGATTCTGGTAAAAAAAAGTAGTATAGTTTCAGTCTTTATTAAATTGAATGGTTAGTTTATAACATTCCAGCTCAGTTAAATAAAAATTTAACCCCAATTGATAATTAAATTAGGTTTTGATTATGGTTTATTGCCTTGAGTAGTTAACTATAGTAAAATTCTGACCAACTTGGTAATAACTGGAGTGGAAATGGTTATGGTAATTAATTGAAAGGAAAGGACATGGTAATAAGGGTATTTGGATATGAGAATCTTGCAACAGACCCCTGGAACCTTCTAGTTGGAGTTTTAAAAACTGATTTGTGGTAATTTTTTGATAAAACTTGAGGCACAAGCCAAAAAAAGAGGGACTAATTGAACAATTTTAAGAAATGTGGAAGAGACTATTGATTGAACAAAAAAAGATGGGTTACCTTATGTTTCGGTTATAAATAGTCAAGTTTGTGCCTTCATTCTAAGTTTTGGAGTCCCTAGAAAATTTTCACAAGTTTCAGATCTGTAAAAATCACGAAAAATAATTCTCATAAATTTGTACATCTAAAACTCCCAGAAATTATGAAGTCTAAAAAATCCTAAATTTTTTTAAAAACTTTTAGCTCGGAACTTTGGGATCCTACTGTTCTATTTGAATAATTCATCAGTTATTTTCAACCTATAGCCATTAATTTGAGCCATTAAGAGAAAATGATCTGAAATACTTTGTAATTAAGGTATTGGAGTTGGGAAAGTTTGAATAGTTCCAATTTAGGTTGAATTCGAATTTCAAACAAGTTTGTTTTAGTTCATTTGTGTTAATTGCTGAAATTTCTTCTCCGGATTATTTGATAATTGGTTACTGGGTATTGTAGAGAGTGATACAATTGATGTGTGTTTAATCGCTTGAGGTTTGAACTGCTGCTGACTTTCTCCTTATTTTATTAAAAATTCCAGGTATTTATTCTCACTCAAGAGATCTGGAAAAGCACAGCTACATGTATGCATAGTCACATTTTTGATAATGAAGAAATACTCATTTTATGTTAATGTTGTAGCTGTAAACGTTGTTAGTTTAGTGATACTTAGAACACTTGTTTCAATGGATTTGTGTTGTAATAAATAAACACTTGGACTGTACTGGACTATTCAATTTCAAATTATTTTAAATATCAGTAAGGTGAAACGTGATAGTCAATAATCTACTCGATCCTCATGTCTAATTCAATAATAGAGGCACCATGTGTACACATATTATGATTCGTATTGATAGGTCTACCAATTTATATATGTCGAATTTAATTTTTAGTTTTAGCATATTGATTCACAAGTAAGAAAAAGATCACACTATCTGGAGTTTTCCATGTCAGACGTCTTTGAAATGTTAAAATGACCAAAAATACAAATGATTTTAATCGGCTGTGACAGGGTGATTCGTGGAATTCTACCCTTGATTCATGACTAAATTGTACCTTTATGTTTCTGGGCTCAAGCTAAAGGCCCAAACCATTGTAGTTGAGAGGCACATGAAAAACAATATACTCCCTGGGCTTGCTACTTTTAATAATGAGCCCAATTGCAGAAACATCCAATAAAACATGTTGAGAATATGCAGGCTGAAAGTGTTTCGATCTAATACTATGAAACAATTGTTTCAATGGTAGGTCATCAACATGCTGATGAGTTAGGGCGTCTTCTTTTATTTTAGAAACAATACATAATAGAAAACCTTGGTTAGATTTACCTTTAAAATAATGGAACGAGGTGCGCCACGCAAAAAAGAGATTTCACAAATTGCATGGACCTCATTAAATATGCGTATCAAAATACTTAGAGACTCGGGACATGCCGTTTAGCAAACTTCACGGCTTCCCGCAATGATAATAACAAGTTAGTTTCTTCAGGGCGCGTCTTTAATAATTTTATCATCCTAAGTATGGGTGCGCATTTATGTGGACCAAATCCAAATCCTAATGAAGTTAAAAGATATCAAAAACAATGTGCGCATTTATGCGATGTGGTTCGCGCTATGTTTTAGCGAAATCGCAAATTCCCGTAAAAAACATTAAAAGCGGTATAAGTAATAAAAAATTGTATTTTTAGGATGAACATGTGTAATATAAAAATTTTAGCCATTTATAATAGTTTAAGCGATCGTGCTAGAACCACGAGATCCGGTTGTGCCTAACACCTTTTCTCGGGTAAACATAATTTCTTACTTGGAATATCTAGTTCGTAGACTCTATTTGGGTAGTCGAAAATTTCTTTGATTTGGGATTCTAAATAAACTACGTGACTTGGGATACCAAAAGAAAAACCTATCCCACGTGGCGACTCTTAATTAAACAAACAATCCCATTTTGAATAATGTCACTTTAGTTGGAAAAACTCCCCTATAAGTGTCATCCTTCGGGGTAGCTGTGTAAAAAATAGGAGGTGTGGGAGGTCTGGTGACTCTATTGGGGAATAAAGGACCCACAATCTCAAGTTCAGGGTTGAAGCATTCGAGCTTAGAATAACTATTATATTTGGCTTCTTCTAATTTGCTTACATGTTCTATGCTAAGTGCTAAATGCTTTGATATTATCGAACTGTACATATAAACTGCTATGAAACCCTTCACTTCTCACCTCTGGGGATGTGCTTACTGGTTGAGACTTCCTATTCCTTTAGTATCATAACTGAAAAATTAGAAAGAGGCCAGACAAGTTACTAAGCCGTATGGACTTTTGGTTCCCGGTACGTAGCCCCCTCCTCGACTCGAGTTTTCCGCTCGGGTGCACAGTCTAGACCCTATACCAAGGATCTTTAACTTAGAATAACTTGTCTTCATGCCAAATCCCTAGTAGGAACGCTTATTTGCATAATGCATTTGACATAGGGGACTCAACACACGGGTTAGGTCCGTCTAGGACAGGTGACCTGACATAAAAGATCATCCTGATGCATATTACGTGCTACTTGCGCATTTATTTGCGTTTGATTTGCATGTTGACCAGTTTGTGAATAAGGAGGAAATTTGAGAGAATAAAAGGTACCAAAGCTATTGAGATTAATCGTTTGTAAAAACCAATGCTCAAATAGCACCTAAATGCCGGCAGATTTTTCAAGAAAAAACAAAAACAAAAGAAAAGGAAAATGGGATCTTTTTCAATAATATTTTGGCTATAACAAATTATTTTGACCGAACTACGCCTGTTTGATTCTCTTCAGGATAGAGATACATTGGCAACCCCCGTTGGATCATGCCTCCTTTTTGCAAAAATAACCAAAACAAGGAAACAATTGGCTAGTTTTAATCATTTAAATCAGGTGATGCCGTTATTGCAAGAAACAACCGAGTGTTATCGCAAGGGACGCCGGAAGGCTGATCCTGCAAAAATGGCCACCTCTGAGTCTTATTTTAGCTGGCAAGCGATCACAACCTTAAAATCTTCCTTTGGAAGTGCTATAAGGTCGTATTCTCAAAGCTGGGCCCTAATTTTAGGAAATAAATTTCATAAGGGGCAAAATACCGGCTTTAATATTTTTTGGATCCAAATAGTCAAATTTTGAGATACTAATTCACCTTAAAAAATGTGCAGAATGAGCACGATAATGTTCATTAACCAAATTCCCTTGGAGCTGCAGGTGTGGTGGAATGACCTGGGGGAAGCAGGGCAAAACAAGGTCACATGCATCTGGAAGGACTTACTGGCTTGTTAATAATTAACCCAAGGGGAGATATCATAAAAACATTAGTCACATTTTGGGACCCGGCTCATAATGTCTTCCATTTCTAGGATTTCGAATTCATACCGACAATGGACGAAATAATTTTATATATTGGGACCCCTACGATTCCTTTAGGACACCATTACCCGATTCCACAAAGAGCTCTTGTCGTACACAAGTTCTTGGACTCCTTAAAAATCAGTAGGAAGGTTCATAATCCAAACCTGTCAGCCGGGTTCTCTACCCTGCATTTATATATCAGAGGTATGGGCATATATGGGGGTTCAATAACCCCGAAAACCAAATTTTTAGCAAAGAAAATCAGCTCAAATGGGAGGAGCATAGATGTTTTCCATTCATGGTTTTCTTCTTGCGTTTGGTGGTGTTTGTGCGGAAGGATGGAAATATTGATATCCAGATAGTAGGGGTCGTCCGTGTGTTGCTAACTCAGGCCAAGAGCACCCTTGCTCCTATGATCTTATCCGAAATCCTCCATACTCTCACCGCCTATAAAGCAAGAGGAGACTTCTTCGAGGGATGTAACATATTGTTACAGATATGGATGATTAAGCATTTATGCCACCGGCTCGGTTCATGAATTATGGGTCACCAATAAAGAGCTGCATAGAAGAATTCTGCAATAGGGTTGATGGGTTTAGGTTAACTGAGGGTGTCACAGAATGGGTGTCACATCTCCGGGTTGTCACTGCAAATTAGATAGAGTGGACATTCGGATGGCTCCAGGTGGATGAATTTGTGTATGTGCCAGCCACCGGGCCTCAATTCCTTCTGACGGGTCTCTGAAGTATCCAGCGCTATGCGCCATACAGAGTACTAAGACAATTAGGTAGATTCCAAATGATATTAGTCGCCGTGCGATTGAGATTAGCCCAAATAGTCAATTCCCTAAAGCCGTCGTGCGTCAAATATAGAGTGAATGTCTATACGTGAAAATGGGTACCCGAGCACATGACATATCAAAAAGCAAGGTTGCACCTGGATACATCGCTTGGTATAAAAAAGAAATAGAGCCTGGAAGGCCGGATAAAAGATCGCATCTCCAAGAATTTGTTGAAACGTCACAAGAGAAATGGGATTGGCTAGCCAAGGAGAATGAATACAGGGCCACAATAGGACGATTGGAAAATCAAGTTAAAGACCTGCAATTTTTAAATAGTTTGCAAGCCGCAGCAGATGAGGGAGAAAAGAAGAGATTAACCAAAGAAAACGAAGCATTACGAGCCCAAATATAGAAAATGAAAGCAGCCGCAGAAAATCCCCCAGGAACACAAAATATGAAAAACTCATAGAAAATTTGCGGCGGAAAGTAACCGAGTATGGGTTTGACTTGAATAAGGCAGAAGGGGAGCTATCCAGGGTTCGGAAGAAATTGGCTAATAGTGCTAACGAACGAGGCCGCATCCTTGAGCTATTAAGAGAGGGGCATAACAATGAGATGGTTGGGTTAAAGCAGAGGGTCATCATGGGTGAGAACAGAGTGCCCAAGAAAGTCGGGGATTTCAAAGCCGAGAGAGAACATCGCTATGCAGTGATAGCAAGGTTAGATATGGATTTGCGGCAATTCCAGGAGCTGAATCAGGTAGCTGGGCGAACTCTAGAGTCGAGGGTCGAGCAAATTGGGTGTTTATTGCGAGAAAAAGGTGTTATTAGGGAAAGGATACAGGCAATCGTAGATTACATCACCACAAAGTGCAACCATTGCGAAGATATGACGAAATCCATGTTCTTTACCACCGCTATGACTTTTGTTTGGCAAGTGATGGAGGACCTCCACCATCTGCAAGGGAGTTTTGCATGAAAGCCTGCGGCAAGGCCGAGTGATGCCGCGCGAGCTCTGAAAGCAGTTGAAGTCTTAATGTATTCATGATTTCTGAAAAATGTATTTTCCTTAGAAGAGTTTGTCAGTCTCTATTTTCTTTTACGCATTATTGCTCCTCGAGTCTCTAAGTTTTCTTATGTCCAATTCCGTTAGTTGCCTTGAACTTTGGCAGTCTTTGTGGCCAAAGTTTTGTCATTATAAGAATTAAAACATCCAAAATACTTTGTTGTTTTCATCGCGTTTTTCATGAATACGCTCGGTCTGATTCGTGCAGGGCATGATACGTAGGCAATCTTCATAGGATTCGACCGTATTCTTAAAAGATGAAAACCAAAGAAAGGAAACAAAGAGTACAAATCAAAAAGAAGTTCAGAATAAACGTCGGGATGCCACGTGTGGCCATTACAAACATATAGACACCAACTAACTATATAGGTGCATCACACCCAACGTGTGATGCACTGTTTGTTATCTATATCAACCTAACTGTTTGTTTGATTCAAGATTCTAGTCACACGCTTTTAGAAACAGTGGTTGGTTTGTGATAAACTGGTATCGTATCGATATTTTACCAGATCAAAAGGAAGCGCAGAAATGTCATCCGAAATGAATTTTCCAGTAGTTACCATTTTAGAGGATAGCTCGATAGCAGGGATCCCGACATCACAATCTACGGCGGCTGAAGAATATATGATCCTTTTACTTAGAGTCATGGAGATGTGGGACGCTTGGACAAGTGGAAAAAAGCTTCTGAGTGCCATCCCTGAATTTCCTGATCTCTTCCCAAGGTCGGGGGTACTTCCACTATTCCCATTAGCCACCCAAACATCCTCTTGGGACAGCCTACTATACCACCCAACATTGTTGGAGCACCTTCTGAAGCCCGTCCTCAAGTGTTCACCTCTGGTAGAGTTCCTAATATTTTTACGGCACCCCCGTGTGCAGCTACCACACAGCCCGTAGAACCGAGACCCATGTTTGATCCCACGGCTTTCACATTTCAAACTCTCAGTTACCAAACTAAGCCTCCCTCTTTCCCTCACATACACTTATCCTCAACCAACGTATGAGCTCACACCAGCGCAGGATAAAACTCATAAAACACCTGAACAAGTTGAGATAGCGAGAAGGATGAAAAGCCTTGAGCAGAGCTTGAAGAACATGCAGGGCTTGAGTGGGGAAAAGAGCGTTTCCTACATAGATCTGTGCATGTTCCCACATATTCATCTTCCCATGGGATTTATAACACCAAAGTTTAAAAAGTATGATGTTCATGGCGACACCATTCCTCATTTGAAAAAGTACTACAACAAACTGCGCGGGGCCGGCGGAAAAGAAGAACTGTTGATGGCATACTTCGGAGAGAGTCTGGCAAGCATCGCTTCTGAATGGTGCATGGACCAAGATATCACACGATGGAAGATTTGGGACGGCCTCGCCCGGGATTTTGTAAGGAAATTCCAGTATAACATTGACACTGCCCCGGAAAGAAATTCTTTGGCCAACTTGTAAAAAAAACTTTCGGAAAGTTTTACAGAATATGCTGTCAAGTGGCGTGAATAGGCTTCAAGAGTAAAGCCGCCCATGGATGAGACAGAGATGGCCACTGTTTTTCTCCAGGCGCAAGAAGCGGATTATTTAAAATATGGTGTTAGCAGTGGGCAAACCTTTTACGGAAGCATTAAAAATCGGTGAGATAGTAGAAAATGGCCTGAAAACAGGAAGAATTATGAGCTAGTCCAATATAAAGGCAACCTCCCAAGCCACCCAAGGCGGGGCAGGAGGAGTCACAAGAAATAAATAGAAAGAAGAAGCTTCAATCTCAACCTCCGGTACGAGAAGACATGCATTATGATCCCCAACTTTATGCAGTTATGAATGGCCAACCATTCGCTCGATCACAACCATAGGTCAACAGAAACCAGGCCCACTGAAATAAACCTCCTCAAAACCACTATAATCCTCGCCCTCCCCAAAACAATTTCCGTCCTAAGGAGCCGCCCAAGAGACAAAAACTTTACACTGATAAGGTAGTCTTATTCAAGCTTATTCCCAAAACCTATCCAGATGGGTCTCTTGCAACCCGTGCCCCCGAACAGGCAGAACCCTGAGTCACCTTCTTATCAGCGAGGTGTACGTTGTTCTTACCATTCAGGAGCTAAAGGACACGACACCGAAAATTTTTGAACTCGAAAATGAGCTATGGAGGAACTAATAGAACGAAGTAAAATAGTGTTGAGAGATGAAGATGTCCCTAATGTAACTAATAACCTGTTACTGGCTCCCAATAATGGGCAGCCATTGGGATGATTTGCGAGGACAAATAATTTGACCCTGCTTTGAAAGCCATAATAGCCATTGATGATGCAGACAGAAAAAAAGGTTACCCCTAAAAAGGTTGAAGAAAAGGAAATTAGTGAAGCAGAAAGAAAGGTTGAAGTTAAATTGAGACGTCACCCGTCAATGAAGCTATCCATTACATCCAACGGTATCGTAATAAAAAAACAGACAACTCTCAGTCCGTCAAGAATATTTGAGTTGATCAAGATGATATACGTACCCAAGGGAGATTATGTGGTTGGGGGACCGATTACACCACCAAGGCTGAATGAGCCCGTGGTAATCGGTCGCGCGCCTCAGAAGCCAATGACACACCCTTCTAAAGTCCCGTGGAACTGCCAAGAAACAATTGTAACATACAAAGGCAAAGCGATCACTGGGGAAACTCAAAAAGGCCACCCTGCAAAGAAATATTCAGACCTGGAAGAGGTGAACAATGCCACCAAAAGGAAATTCCCACCCAAAAAGCCCGTAAATGCTGAAGAGGTGGAAGCCTTCTTTCGAAAAATGAAAATGCCAAATTATGAGGTAGTGGGCCAGCTCTGGAAGTCTTCCGAGCAAGTTTCTTTATTATCATGGCTGATGGATTCTCCAGAGCACTAGAAAGTGTTAGCCAAAACTTTAAATGAAGCTTACGAGCCAGTCCAAATCTCCGGTGAACAATTGGAGAAAATGGCGAAAAGATTCTTCGTTATTAGTTAGGCTACGTTCAGCAAGAATGATTTGCCTCCAGAGGGAGCTGCCCACAACAAAGCCTTGCATCTCACCGCCAAATGCGAAGGTTATTACGTCAAACGTGTAATGATAGATGGAGGTTCCAGGATGGACATCTGCCCACTGTCAACATTGCAAAGAATGGAAATTTGAACAAAGAGGATCCGTCCCAACAATGTGTGTGTACGAGCTTTTGATGGAACTAAAAGAGACATTATAGGAGAAATTGACTTAGTATTGACCATTGGTCCAGTTGACTTTGAGGTAACATTTCAAGTATTAGATATGGACACATCCTACAACTATCTCCTAGGAAGACCATGGATTCACGCAGCAGGAGCTGTGCCTTCTTCTTTGCACCAAATGTTGAAATTTGAACATGAGAACTAGGAAATCGTGGTCCATGTAGAAGACGAACAGTCAATTTACCGCGACCCTCCGTCCCCTGCCTCGAAGCTAAAGAGGAAAGTGAGCATATAGTTTACCAGGCTTTTGAAATCATGGTAGCTGATCAACACGAAGAAGGCAAACCATTTCCCCAGTCTTTCCTATCCAATGCCTCAATAATGGTAGTAAGAGAGATGATACGTCAAGGATCTAAACCAGGTAAGGCACTTGGAAGTTCTCTACAAGGCATAGTTGAGCCAATCGCTTGGCCTACGGTAGAGAAGCTTTTTGGGCTAGGATTCCACCCAATACCAGAGGATATAACTTGGGCCAACCATTGAAAATGTCATGGATGGGCTTTACCACAACCCCAACCCCACTTGTATGAAACATTTGTGAAGCAAAAGTACAGTGAGGAAGAAAAAGACGAGACCATCACAGCGGGGGAAATTGAAGAGATATGTGGAGCCATGAAGAAATTATTGTATGGAGCCAGCATGGTCTAGCTTGGAGAAGGTTCAAGCATTGCTGAGGTTCTCTACATGGGACCGGATGCCAAATTTCAAAATTTGAAGGCCACGCCTTTTCCAGTCAAGCGGGAGGCGGGGTAGACCTGCCTTGCAATCTTTTCTTGCATCACAAGTTATTTCGGTGTGTAACTTGGGTGGTATTCTTTTAGTGTTGTGTCCTTTAAATTTCAAATGTAAACCCTATTATATTACAATTTCAAGGAAATGAAATCGTTATTTCATTGTCTACACTCCTCTGTTTTTCTAATTTTTGTTTTTCTTCTATTTCATTTTTCTTTCAGTTTCAATAACTTTAAATAATATGACGTGCTCGCGGACTATTTGCTCCGACCTGAACATGCCTCCTATTTGTGAAATGATGAACTACGAACTAGAGTATGATGAAGAAGAGGTTTTTAGGAAATCAACCGAGAATTTGAACATTTTGAAAATAAACCTAAGCCAAATTTAAATGACACTAAACCTGTTAAATTGGGTGGTCCCAGCGAAACCAGGGAAACTAAAATAATCATCCATGTGAATAAGGAAATCTAGGACTTACGGGTTCAACTTCTTTTGGAATTCAAAGATGTGTTTGCTTTGTCTTACGATGATATTTCTGGGCTGAGTGTTGATTTGATGGTATATAAGTTGCCCACATACCCCGAGTGCCCTCCAGTCCAACAAAAAATAAGAATGTTCAAACCTGATATCAGCAATATGATCAAAGAAAAGATCACAAAACAATTAGAGGCGGGAGTAATGCGGATGGTTCGGTACACCACATGGTTGGCCAATGTTGTCCTGGTACCTAAGAAATATGGGAAATCTTGAGTATGTGTAGACTACAGAGATCTGAACAAGGCGAGTCCCAATGACAACTTCCCTTTGCCTAACATCCACATACTTGTCGACAACTTTGACAAACACGATATACTGTCCTTTGTAGATTGCTATGCAGGATACCACCAAGTGTTGATGGATGAAGAAAATGTTGAGAAAATTGCTTTTACCACACCTTGGGGGACTTATTATTATAGAGTTATGCCTTTTGGATTGAAGAATGCTAGGGAAACATACATGGGGTATATGACCACTATTTTCCATGACATGATGCATCAGGTGACAGAAGTATATGTGGACGATGTGATTATCAATTCTACGACTCAAGGTGATCATGTACGGGACGTAAGAAAATTCTTTGAAAGGCTTCGCAAGTATGATTTGGAATTGAATCCAGCCAAGTGTGCATTCGGGGTCCCGTTTGGCAAAGTTCTGGGATTCTTTCTCAGCGAAGAGGTATTGAGCTGGATCCAACGAAGATAAAACCCATTCAAGAGTTACCTCCTCCAAAAACCAAGAAGGATGTCATGAGCCTGTTGGGAATACTGAATTACATCAACTTATTCATCGCCCAGCTAACTTCTACATGTGTTCCCATATTATGGAAATTGAATAAGGACGCAACAATTAAATGGACCAATGACTGTCAAGAGGCTTTCGACATATCAAAAGCTACCTGTCCAACCCACCCGTCTTGGTTCCGCCGGAACTGGGAACGCCATGTTTCTTTATTTAAAAGTCCTAGAGAACTCGTTTGGTTGTAGTCTTGGGAAGCATGACACCACGGGAAAGAAGGAGCAATCTATTTATTACTTGAGCAAGAAGTTTACCAGTTACGAGGCAAAATACACGCTGCTAGAAAGAACCTGTTGTGCCTTGACATGGGTGGCCTAGAAGCTGAGGCATTACTTGCAATCCCACACCACCTACCTCATAACCAGGCTATACCCGTTAAGGTATATATTCCAAAAACCAATGCCTACAGGACGATTGGCAAAACTGAAAATCCTTCTCACCGAGTTTGACATAGTCTATGTCACTAATACCACAATGAAGGCTCAAGCATTAGCAGATCATCTAGCCGAGAACCCAGTTGATGATGAGTATCGACTTTTGAATACCTATTTCCCTGATGAAGAAGTTAATTCGGAAGAGTTAACATCTGAAGGCATCTCTTCTTGGAAAATGTTTTTTGATGGAACACTGAATGCGAAAGGCGTAGAAATTGGGACAACTTTAATCTCGCCCACTGGGCAACATTACCCGACTACAGCAAGGCTCCGAATTTTCTGCACAAAAAATACAGCTGAATACAAGGCTTGCATCATGGGCATGATATGGCCATTGAAAAAGATGTTGAGGAATTGTTAATCATGAGGGATTCATATTTGATCATCCGACAGGCCCAATGAGAGTGGGAAACAAGAGATGTCAAACTCATACCCTATCGACAACATGTGGAGGATCTCAGCAAACGGTTCAAGTCAATACAATTCAGGTACATTCCTCGTTGTCACAATGAGTTAGAAGACGCACTCGCAACTCTGGCTTCCATGTTACCTTATCCTCGAAATGCATACGTCGACCCTTGGGAAATCCAAATCAAGGAAAGGCATGGGTATTGCAATGTGGCCGAAGCAGAATCCAGCACCCATCCCTGGTATTATGACATCAAGAAATTTCTGAAAACACAAGAGTATCCCGAGGAGGCTATCGGGGAGCAAAAAAAAACTATCCGAGGACAGGCGAGTAGTTTCTTCTTGAGTGGTGATACTTTATACAAGAGGAACCCAGATCTCTACTTGCTAAAATGCATTGACACCGAGGAAGCTGGGAGGATTATGCATGAGGTACACGCAGGAGTGTATGGACCTCATATGAACAGGTATGTACTGGCAAAGAAAATATTTTGGCAGGATATTACTGGATGACCATGGAGAAAGATTGTTTAAGCTTCGTTCAGAAATGACATCAATGTCAGGTGCACGGTGATTTAAGTCACGAACCGCCCAGCAAATTGCATCCTACGTCAGCACCCTGGACATTAGCTGCATGTGGCATGGAAGTCACTAGGCCAATTCAGCCAAAAGCCTCAAATGGACATAGATTCATATTGGTTGCTACTGGTTACTTCACAAAATGGGTTGAAGCCATCACACTTAGGTCTGTCACCAAGAAAGTAGTGGTAGACTTTGTGCATTCCAAATCATTTGCCGCTTCGGTATTCGCGCAACCATAATCATAGATAACGCGGCCAACCTCAACAGTCGTTTGATGGGAGAAATATGTGAACAATTCAAGATAACGCATAGAAACTACACTCCTTACCGGCCCAAAGCCAATGGTGCCGTCCAAGCAGCTAACAAGAACATCAAGAAGATTTTGAGAAAAATGATTCAAAATTGAAGACAATGGCATGAAAAGTTGCCTTTTGCATTGCTGAGATATCGCACCATAGTGCACACATCGTGAGGGGAAACTCCATATTTACTGGTCTATGGATCTGAAACTGTCATACCCGCAGGTAATTGTTGAAGCAGAAATTCAAGATGGCGAGTGGGTCCCCACTCGGTTGGAGCAGTTTTAATTAATTGATCAAAAACGAATGGCCGCAGTTTGTCACGGGCAGTTATACCACAAATGAATGGCCCGCGCTTACAACAAGATAGTGTGCCCCAGGAATTTCAAAGTTGGACAACTGGCATTGAGGCGTATTGTCCCTCACCATCAGGAAGCTAAAAGAAAATTTGCTCCGAATTGGAAAGGTCCATACATTATCAAAAAGATATTGCCCAAAGGATCATTGCACCTAGGTGACGCTGAAGGAGACAAGCCCGAAACAGTAGTGAACACAGATGCATTATAAAGGTACTACGTTTGAACTCCCTACTGCAATGATATCGATCGGTTGAATAACGAAGGATTTTCTCTCCCGCTACCCTAAAGACTACCAATCCTTCGCAAACCCCTTGAGCCGACTACATTCCTTTGTTCACCCTCTTTGGAACCCAGAATTGATATTCAGACCAAAATTGAAAAAAAATGAAAAAAAAAGAAAAAATAAAAGAAAAGAAAAAAAGAGATACAAAAAGAGAAGAAAGATGAATGATTGAAAAGAAACAACATATAAATTACTTTAGGAAACACTTCCTGAACTACGTATAACTTGATTCCGAAAGGATACGTAGGCAACCTCTCCCTGAGGTTCAATCATATCAAAATAAAACCCTAGTTCCCCCAAAAAATAAAACTGGGGCCGAGATGTAATGATTCGGCCGTATACCCGCCTGCGTGGTATTAAAGTTCTAAATTTCAATCCAATTTACTTTACCCAAGAGCATGGCCCTAGTACTTCCGATCAATCAGCCAAAACAGGGACGTGACAAACATCATTATTGGGATTTGGCACAACTCAACTTGAGAGAAACAAAAGAGAGTCTTATTGGTGAAAACCTTCGGGAACCATAAGCCGATGGTGAATAGAGAAAATAAAAATGAGAGAGTCCATTTAGTGAAAACTTGTAAAGAGCACTATCAGGCGACTGGAGGAGAGAAATGAGAAAGGCCGATTGGCAAAAACCCGCAAAGGGCATCATCGGCCAAATAGAGAAAACATCACCATCGAAACCAAGAAAGCCTCCATAGTTCTGAAGGATTTAAGTCTAAGTCAAAAGAAGCAGAAATGGATTCAGGTCAAGAATCTAGTCCAAGAAGCATGCCATTTCCATTTAAAGTCGGCACATATCCCCAGATAAGTCCTTCCCTTTTCTCCAAAAGAGACATTTCTCTCTAAATCCATATTTTTTCACTTACTGTTTCCCCACTCCCTTTTGGCTTAACTTTGATTTCCTGACTATCCCGTAAGGAAATGTGGTAAGACCGGTCTCATGGGTTTTCTACTGGCAAGGACCAAAAGAAATATCCGGTATTCGCGAGCGCATTTAGCCAATCCCGGCTGACCATGACGGCCGACGCTTCAAAAAGCAGGAAAGTAGAAATAAAAAAAATTCAAAGTCGAGAGCCCACAAAGGCAAATGAAGATTGGAAAGGTTAAGCCCGTGTAGGGTAATTGTTCCTATAAAGTTCTCAAAAAGGTAGGCCTCGAAGTGGAAATCCGGACAATAATCATAACCAAGGGCCTATAAAAGAGAAATTAATCTAAAAGATGAGGACCCTTTGACATACCTATGAGGCGATATCCGGAAGTCAAGGGTTTTTACCAACAGGAATGAGATCAGAATCAAGCAAATCAAGGCCACATATCAATCACTGTTCGAACTAAAAAATTGTATTTTTATAAAAAACCTGAAAAATGTGTAATCCAAAGCAATGGGGGGCAAACAACAAAGGCTAAGAATAGCGTGGCACCAATGATTAACAAATGGGGAAGTTTACTTTACATCTTTTCCTGCAGTTTTATAAAAGAAGGAATGGAGAATCATAAAACATGATAGCATGGGACTCTGATGCCTGATTCCTTCCCTAGATATAGGGCCATATCGCTAATTTTCCCTTGTACAACTCACGGACCTCCTCGGCATAACCCAATGATCATACTCCACTCTCCCCAGCATACACTGAAAAAGTTCTTTCTTTTGTTCCCCGGCATAACCCCGGGGCTCCTCTCTATGTCCTCAACACAACATGAAGAACCTTTTATTCTCTACATCCCCAGCATAACCTGAGGTCCCCTCTTCTTGCTTTATTCCCCAGCATAATCTAAATATTAAATCCCTTCTATCCCCAGAATAACCTAAGGTTCTTTCTATTCTCTCCATCCCCATCATAACCTGAGAACCCCTTTTCTTCCTTTATTCCCCAGCATAATCTAATGATTAAATCCCTTCTGTCCCTAGGATAACCTAAGAGTCTTTCTGTTCTTTCTCTATCCCAAGCATAGCCAAAAGGATTTCTGCAGTCTTTTACTCCCTACCATTCCCTAGCATAACCTATGAGTTTTCTTCAAATCCTGGCATAACCCGCGGATATCCCAATCATAACCTAGGATTTGTTTTCACATCCCGGCATAACACGCGAATCCCATGGCATAACCCAAGAGCCTTCTCTTTTCCCAATTCCTGCATAACCCGTGGACTCCTATGGCATAAGCCAGAAATTTCTTGCTCAAATCCCGGCATAACCCGCGAATCTCCCTAGCATAACCTAGGATTCTTCTTCTAATCCCGGCATAACCCGTGGACTCCCCTGGCATAACCTAGGAATTTTCTTTCAGTCCCGGCATAACACGCGGATTCCCCTGGCACAACCCAGGAATTTCTCTTTCAAATTTCGGCATAACCTGCGGATCCCTTGGCATAACCCAGGAGCTTTCTCTTTTCCCAATCCCGGCATAACCCACGGATTCCTCTAGCATAACCCAGAAATTTCTCTTTCAATCCTGGGATAACCCGCGGATCTCACTAGCATAACCTAGGATTCTCTTTCCAATCCTGGTATAACCGGTGGACTGCACAGGCATAACCCAGGAATTTCTCTTTCAAATCCCGACAGAACACGCGGATCCCCTGGCATAACCCAGGAGCCTTATCTTTTCCCAATCTCGGCATAACCCATGGACTCCCCTGGCCTAACCCAGGAATTTCTCGCTCAAATCCCGGCATAACCCGCGGATCTCCCTAGCATAACCTAGGATTTTTCTTCCAATCACCGACATAACCCATGGACTCCCCTAGAATAACCCAGGAATTTCTCTCTCAATCCCGGCAGAACCCGCGGATTCCCCTAGAATTACTTAGGAACTTCTCTTTCAAATACTGGCATAACCCTCCGATCCCCTGGCATAACCGAGGGGCCTTCTCTTTTTCCAACCCCGGCACAACCCGCGGTTTCCTCTAGCATTACCCCAGATTTTCTCTTTCTATCCAGGCATAACCCACAGATATCCCTAGAATAATCTAGGATTCTCTTTCCAATCCCGGCATAACATGTGGACTGCCCTTGCATATCAAAGGAATTTCTCTTCCAAATCCCGACATAACCCGCAGATCGCCTAGCATAGCCCAAGAGCCTTCTCTTTTCCCAATCCTGGCATAACCCGTGAATTCCCCAGGCATAACCCAGGAATTTCTGATTCAAATCCTGACAGAACCCACAGATCCCTACACATAACCCATGAGCCTTCTCTTTTCCCAATCTCGGCATAACCCGTGGACTCTCCTTGCATAACCCAGGAATTTCTCGCTCAAATCTCGGCATAACCCGCGGATATCCCTAGCATAACCTAGGATTCTTCTTCCAATCCCCAACGTAACCCGTGGATTCCCCTGGCATAACCTAGGAATTTCTCTCTCAATCCCGGCAAGAACCCGCGGATTCCCTTAGCATTACTGAGGAACTTCTCTTTCAAATCCTGGACATAACCCGCAGATCCCCTGCCATAACCCAGGGGCCTTCTTTTTTCCCAATCCCGGCATAACTCGCGTTTTCCTCTAGCATTACCCCAGATTTTCTCTTACTATCCAGGCATAACCCGGAGGTCTCCCTAGCATAACATAGGATTCTCTTTCCTATCCCGGCATAACCCATGAACTCCCCTTGGATATTACAGGAATTTCTCTTTCAAATCACGACATAATCCGCGGATCGTCTAGCATAGCCCAAGAGCCTTCTCTTTTTCAATCCTGGAATAACCCGCGGATTCCCCAGGCATAACCCAGGAATTTCTCTTTCAAATCCCGACAGAACCCATAGATCCCCAGGCATAACCCAGGAGCCTTCTCTTTTCCCAATCTCGGCATAACCCGTGTACTCCCCTTGCACAACCCAAGAATTTCTCGCTCAAATCTCGGCATAACTCGCGGATCTCCCTAGCATAACCTATGGTTCTTCTTTTAATCCTCGACGTAAACCGTGGACTCCCTTGGCATAACCCAGGAATTTCTCTCTCAATCCTGGCAGAATATGCAGATTCCCTTAGCATTACTCAGGAACTTCTCCATAAAATCCTTGCATAACCCGCAGATCCCCTGCCATAACATAGAGGACTTCTTTTTCCCAATCCCGGCATCACTTGTGGTTTCCTCTGGCATTACCCCAGATTTTCTTTCTATCCAGACATAACCCGCAGATCTCCCTAGCATAACCTAAGATTCTCTTTCCTATCCCGGCATAACCCGTGGACTCCCCTTGCATATCACAAGAATTTCTCTTTCAAATCACGACATAACCCGCGGATCGCCTAGCATAGCCCCGGAGCCTTTTCTTTCCCAATCCCAGCATAACCTGCAGATTCCCCTGGCATAGCTCAGCAATTTCTCTTTCAAATCACGGCATAACCTTCGGATCTCCTAGCATAACCTATGATTCTTCTTCCAATCCCGGCATAACCCGTGGACTCCGCTGGCATAGCCCAGGAACTTCACTTACTAATCACCACCTAAAGCGCGGATCCCCTGGAATAACCTAGGAGCCTTCTCTTTTCCCAATCTCGCCATAACCCGTGGACTCCCTTGGCATAACCCATGAATTTCTCGCTCAAATCCATTCATAACCCGTGGATCTCCCTAGCATAACCTAGGATTCTTCTTCCAATCCCGGCATAACCCGTGGACTCCCCTTGCATAATCCTAGAATTTCTCTCTCAATCCTGGCATAACCTGCAGATTTCTCTAGCATAACCCAGGAACTTCTCTTTCAAATCCCGGCATAACCTGCGGATCCCCTGGCATACCCCAGGGGCCTTCGCTTTTCCCATTCCCGACATAACCCGCGGATTCCTCTGGCATAACACCAAAATTTCTCTTCCAATCCCAATATAACCCGTGGATCTCCCTAGCATAACCTAGGTTTCTCTTTCCAATCCCGGCATAACCCATGGACTCCCCTGGCATAACCCGGGAATTTCTCTTACGAATCTCGGCATAACCCGCGAATCCCCTTGCATATCCCAGGAGGGTTCTCTTTTCTCAATCCCGGCATAACCCGCGGATTCCCCTGGCATAACCCAGGAATTTCTCTTTTAAATCTCGGCATAACCCGCGGATCTCACAAGCATAACCTAGGATTCATCTTCCAATACCAGCATAACCCGCGGATTCCGCTAGCATAACCTAGGAATTTCTCTCTCAATCCCGCCATAACCTGCGGATTCCCCTGGCATAACCCAGGAATTTCTCATTCAAATCCCAGCATAACACGCGAATCTCCTGGCAGAACCCATCAGCCTTCTCTTCTTCAAAACCCAGAATAACGCGTGGACCCTTTGGCTTAACCTAGGAATCATTTTTCATTTCATCCCGGCATAACCCGTGAATTTTTCCTTTCATCCCCAGTAGGGACCCTTCATTCCCATCCCGGCATAACCCGTTGATCCTCTTCTTACCCCCAGCAGAGACCCTTTTCTCCTTTCCAGCATAGCCTGGCAATCTTTCCAATGGATACAATGAAGAAATAGCTTAGGTTTGTGTGGGAAATAACTCACAAAATTTTCCAAGTGAAAACTGGGGCAGAAAATTCATTTTTTTGTTTGTTTTGGTTTCCGAGAAGGTTTTACCTGAAGGCACAAGATTTGAGATGACCGCAACGTAAGTTCATTCCAGAATAAAGGAAAAGAACAAAAGAACAAAAGAAGTGAATTCAAAACGCTGAAACAGGCAAGGATAAAGACAACACAAGTTTGATTGAAGTCACAAGCCTCGTATGTCCTGTTCCAGTCCAATGCTCAAAAAGAACCAGCACCTACAGCTTGCGAGCATCAAGATTCAGATCGAGGTCTATAGCAAAATCAGCTAAGACTCAAAATCAAGCTTAAATAGATTTATATATAGCAATCTTGTAACCCGTAGTTGATAGGCCTAGCTTGCTTAGCTTTTGATTTTCCTTTCGTGTAATAAGGGGTCAGTAAGCAAAAGCAGCAACATCAGTAGTAAATCACAACTCATGGTAGTTCCGGCTACTAAACACTCCAGAACTACACTGAGTTGATTATTTTATAGCCAAGGATTTGTAGGCAACCTTTGTAGCAATGTTCGGTCGGACATTTTTCAAAACGCTTCTCCTGGAGTTTTGAGGAGGCAAAAATCCCTCATGGCGCTCATTTATCTTTGATCAAAAACCCTTCGTGTATCCGGGCAAAGAGGGGCAACTATGAGAACGTAATTTTAATCTCGTTAAAGTTACTCCTACAGAATTCTCAGAGTTAGGGTTTCTCCTTTTATTATTCGATTTTTTGGATTTAATTGCGCATGTTTTGTGTGTATGTTTATTTGTGCATGCAAGACAAGTCATAAAAAATACAAAAAATTGCATGAGCATTTTAGGATTTAATTTTTTGTAATTAGGTTTTTTTACAAAATATAAAAATCAAAGAAACTTTGATTTTGTTTCAATTTTTTCTATTAAATAATAATAGTTTAATTGTAATTGAATAGCTTAGAATAAGTTCAGATATAACTTTTAGTTGAGTTTTTAAAATTGAAACAATAATTGAACAATTATATAATTTAAAACAAATTAAAAAGAGATCAATCAGCCTGGCTTTGCAATAGGTCCAAAGATGGATGGCCCAAATTAAAACACCCCTACCCGTCAAAACCACCCATAAACTGGACTAAACCCTGTCTCTCATTAGAGACACCCCAAAACGACATCATTTTGGGGTAGGTGATCACAATCGTTCATAAGCCCTCATCCAACAACCATGGTTCAGTCTTGACTATGAAATAAAAGTGTCCAAATCATTATCAAACCCTAGAGACCAACTCCCCCTTCCTTGTACCTATCGTCTCTGCGGACACTCCGCCTCACAGCCACCGGCGGAAAAGCTCCAACATCTCCCAAAAATACATCCCTGAACCACCGTGTCCTCATCTTTTAAAATGCCCTAAAAACCAACTCTCAACTATGAGCCAAACCCTTCGAATAAATGAATTTGTGGTCGGCATCTCCGCCATGCCCGGTGGCGGCCACCCAAACTGTTCCCAATTTTACACCATAGTACCGTCTCCGCCCCCTTAGCCCATATCCATCCTTATTTTGGGGAGGAATTAAACTTAATCCAAAGGCCGATTTGAAATGTGGAGAAACTGGCTGGGATTTGAACCATAATCATACAGCAGGCTACCCTGACCTCCCTCTTCCTAAAACCCTTAACAAATCTCCTTCAAATCACTGCAAATGTTGAGCCAATGTCAGCACTTGCTCCCAGTTTGTTCCAGTAAAAGATTCGCTAAATTCTTGGTATGCTTGGGGCCTTGCATGAGCAAGCCAAGACATTCATTTATGGTCCAAGGTTAGATATCCTTTCTTCACTATAAGTTTTAAATTTTGTAAGTTTGTTTTAATTTAATTTCTTTTTGGTTTCTTCAAATATCCATGTTATCACATTCTGTATTCTAGGTTAGTTAAAAGTTGCTCATCCTTTCCATGGTTTGATTATTTCTTCGTTTCAGTTGTCTAACATTGCTCATGATTGCTTCTGAGTTTTATTTTGGCTAGTTTTGTTTCGCTTGTGATTAATTTAGTCATACATTTTCGGGTTTTAGTTTGATTTAGCCTCAAATTTGTTTATGTGCTTCATTGTTTTCAACCCTTTAGTAACTCTTTATGGTCACTGATCAGCTGATTTTAGTTCGTTGTGCTGATTTTGTTGGCATTTGATTCTGGTAAAAAAAGAAGTATAGTTTCAATCATTGTTTAATCGAATGGTTAGTTTATAACATGGCAGCTCAGTTTAGTAAGGATTTAACCCCAATTGATAATTAGATTAGGTTTTGTTTATGGTTTATTGCCTTGAGTAGTTAACTATAGTTAAATTTTGACCAACTTGATAAGAACTAGGGTGGAAATGGTTAGGCTATGTAATTGAGGGGAAAGGACAAGGGTAATATGGGTATTTGGATATGGGAATCTTGCAACAGACCCCCCCGGAACCTTCTAGTTGGAGGTTCAAAAACTGATTTCTGGTAATTTTCTGATAAAACTTGAGGCACAAGCCAGAAAATGAGGGACTAATTAAACAATTTTAAGAAATGGAGAAGAGACTATTGAATAAACAAAAAAAAGAGGGGTTGCGCTAATGTATGGTTATAAATAGGCACGTTTGTGCCTTCATTCCAAGTTTTGGAGTCCCTGGAAAATTTTCACAAGTTTCAAATCTGAAAAATTCCGAAAAAATAATTCCCATAAATATGAACCTCTAAAACTCCTAGAACTTCTGAAGTCTAAAAAATCCTAAATATATTTTTTTTGTTAAACATTTATCTCGGAATTCTGGGATCCTACTTTTCTATTTGAATAATTCCTCAGTTATTTTCAACCTTAAGCCATTAGTTTGGGCCATTAAGAGAAAATGATCTGAAATTAAAGTATTGGAGTTGGGCAAGTTTGAATAGATCCAATTTAGGTTGAATTCAGAATTCAAACAAGTTTGTTTTAGTTCATTTTGGGCGTTAATTGCTGAAAGTTCTTCTCCGGATTATTTCAGAATTGGTTCTTGGGTATTGTCGAGAATGATACAACTGATGTGTGTTTAATCGCTTGAGGTTTGAACTGATGCTGACTTTCTCCTTGTTTTATTGCAAATTCCAGGTATTTATTCTCACTCAAGAGATCTAGAAATGCACAGCTTCATGTATGCATAGTCACATTTTTCATAATGAAGAAAAATTCATTTTATGTTAATGTTGTAGCTATAAACGTTGTTAGTTTACTGATACTTAGAACACTCGTTTCAATTGATTTGTGTTGTAATAAACAAACACTTGGAATGTGCTGGATTGTTTCGAATCATGTGGACTATTCAATTTCGAATTGTTTTAAATTTAAGTAAGGTGAAACCTGATAGTCGATAATCTACTCGATCCTCATGTCTAATTCAATGATAGAGGCACCATGTGTACACATATTATGATTCGTATTGATAGGTCTATCAATTTATATATGTCGAATTTAATTTTGAGTTTTAGCATATTGATTCACAAGTAAGAAAGAGATCACACTATCTGGAATTTACCCTGTCAGACGTCTTTGAAATGTTAAAATGACCAAAAATACAAATGATTTTAAACGGCTGTGACAGGGTGATTTGTGGAATGCTACTCTTGATTTATGACTAAATTGTAGTTTTAAGTTTCTGGGCTCAAACTAAAGGCCCAAACCATTGTTGTTGAGAGGCACATGAAAAAAAATACTGCTTGGGCTTGCTACTTTTAATAATGAGCCCAATTGCAGAAATCAGCCAATAAAACATGCTCAGAATATGCAGGCTGAATGTTTTTCGATCTAATACGATAATACAATGTTTTCAACGGTAGGTTTACAACATGCTGCTGAGTTAAGGCGTCTTCTTTTATTTAGAAACAATACATAATAGAAAACCTTGGTTTGGTTGCGCTTTAAAATAATCGAACGAGGTGCACCACACCAAAAAGAATTCACAAATTGCGTGGCCCTCCTTATGTATGCGTACAAAAATAATTAGAGATTCGGGACATGCCACTTGGAAAACTTCACGGCATCACGCAAAGATAATAACACGTTAGTCGCTTCAGGGCGCGTCTTTAATGAATTTATCTTCCTAAGTACAGTTGCATATTTATGTGACCCAAATCCAAATCCCGATGAAGTTGAAAGATATCGAAAACTACATGCGCATTTATGTGACGTGGTTCGTGATATATTTTAGCGGCATCGAAAATTCCCTTAAACTACATTAAAAGAGGTATAAGTAATTAAAAATTGAATTTTTAGGATGAAAATGTGTAAAATTAGAATTTTAGCCATTTATAATAGCTTAAATGATCGTGCTTGAACCACGGGATCCAGGGGTGCCTAACACCTTCCCTCGAGTCAAACGAATTCCTTACATAGAATTTATGATTGGCACACTCCATTTGGGTTGTCGAATATTTCCCCGATTTGGGATTCTAAATAAACCAGGTGACTTGGGACACAAAAAGCCTAACCTATCCCAAGTGGTGACTGTTAGTTAAACAAACAATCCCATTTCGAATAATGTCACTTCAATTGGAAAACACCCCTATACGTGTTATCATTCGAGGTAGCCGCATAAAAAAGGGAGGTGTGACAACAGACATTACTCATCATGAACCGGCAAAATTTCTAGTAGTGAAGCCTTTGCCCAGCAAATCGGCCTCCACGCGTGCACATCTATGCATAATCCGAGCGAAAACATCACGGTATGCTAAAGGAACATTACCCAATCGAAAACAATCGAAAAATATCAATGTAGGAATCGCGGAGTGCGAACCCCGACCTGATATGGGAATTGCAAAGTCATGTTAGCATTTGCGGACTCAGGCCAAATAGGAGCACTTTGCATTTGCAAAAGCTCAACCTTCGCATTTGCGAAGGAAGCTTCGCATTTACAAGGCAAGCATGCCTAGGCTGGTTTCGCATATGCGATCTAGCCTTGGCATTTGCGAGTTCGCATTTGCGATCTAGCCTTGGCATTTGCGAGTTCGCATTTGGAACCAGGCATCGCAATTGCGAAGCCTACAGGCCTGTTCATACCAGATTTTCCAAAATTCAAAAATACAATCCGACACCAATCCAAAACTCACCCTAGCTCTCGATGCTCCAACCCAAATACATACACACTCTCAAAAACATACTACGGACTTATCCGTGCGATTAAATCGCATAATTAACATCATATCCATTGAATCAAGCCTCAAAACTCATGATTTCTTCCAACGTTTTATAAAACATCAAATTTCCATTTTAAGTCCGAAACATGTCAAACGACGTCCGTTTTGAACAAAACTTTACATAGTGACTTAAACCATATACGAGACTTGTACCGCGGACCGCAACAAAAATATGGGCTCGATACCATGGTATTTTAATTAAATTTCATTTCCAATTTCCTTAATTATTTCCATAAAACAATTTCACACAAAAATTCCTTTCTCGGGCTTGGGACCTAGAAATTTGATTCCGAGAGTACGCCCAAGTCCCATATTTTTCTACAGATCCTCCGCGACCATCAACTCACGGGTCTGGGTCCGTTTATCCAAAATATTGACCGAAGTAAAATTTATTCAATTAAATATCAAAATTTAGCATTTTTCGCAGAATTTATTCCAATTTTTTCCTGAAAACAAAAACCAATAATCATTATAGGTCGTACTACACCATATGAGCGAAATAATTCCCGAAAACTGGCGGTCAAAATGAAAAAGGTCAAAACGACCGGTCGGGTCGTTAGATCCTCCCCGATTTAAGCACATGTTCATCCTCGAACGTATGTGGAGCTGTTTTAAAAGCCCAACCAATTGCTGAATAACCATACCATGCATATACCCGTGGGTGGTCCCACGTCACCCTATCTCATATAGGTCTGGTAACACATTGTAACTGAAATTTCACCATCCAATCTAATCCGTAAGCCATAGAACCACATTTCCCTTACCGAAATCATACACAAGGTCGGAACCTCACATCTTTATTCAGAATAAGCTCGAACCAGATGTAATAATTTATATCTGCAACATTAGGTGCAATCATATGATATACTACATAATTCAAACACACGATGCGATAACTTCCATTCAGAGCAGCTGAAAAATGAATCGAGTACCGGTGGAAAAGTTCCTAGCAACTAAAGCCTCATTCCAACACTTCCATATACTACCAATGATCACTAAAACACACAGTAAATCATAAACATTTCTCAGATCATCTTTCCATAAGGCTACTTCTCCTCTGGCAAAGACCATAGTAAATTTGTTTTTGAACCGAACCTGGATATTTACCCATAAAATATGCTGACATCGAATTTGTTTGTATTCATTAATGACCAATGATCCACCAAAATCCAACACCACCCTGGTGACATGAAACATCAATAGAGGCCTAAGCTACAACTGGCATAACACATGCACCAATAAGCAATGGTCCGAACGTACTCAAATCATGAAAATGACTAATGAAAGAGTTGTTCCTCTAGCTCACCAGAACCATCACAACACAAGGGTGAGAACCCGTCTTATATCATTGAAATAGAATACACGAATCTAACCCTCAAGGTCATATCTCTACATAGCTTATTTATAAGCCATAATGCCATAGTGAGATAAAACTCAAATCATTTATAAGTTTATGAAAACAAAAATCATCCGGTACTGTAAATCTTCTGCATATCTCACATTCAACCCCGCAACAGTTAAACCTACTCTCCTAAGTAACCCAAAATTTCAAATTTCAACACGTACTCTTCAATACACATGAGATCCTCTAACGTACGCATAAGTATCACACCTTTTCAGAAAACTCCGTAGGAGATAACCCACATGCTTCGCATCAATATATCATTTTCATATACCTTCCGCCGTCATTGGCATTATAGAGCTACTTAGTCTTCCTGAGTCTTAACTCATACCGAATCATGAAATTTACTCCACTCTCCAATGGAAACATGAAAAGATTCTTCATGCACCCAAAAGTCGGAGCTACACATCCAATCACATTGGGAATCATCCACTTAATAGTTAATCTATCATCCAACAGATCTTCCTCGTCACTTCAAAGTCACATAGATACATCTGGCAGTACTAATACACTCATCACATAACTACCCAGTCGTCACCTCAAATAATAGGGACAATGCAGAACATATAAGTTTGAAACACTTACTCACACAATCAGCACCTCATTGCTCAAGCCATAGGCAAGGATATAGCCTCAAGTCTTCCAGACTAGGCTACTTTAAACTCACAAAGATGACATCTCGCCCCTCCATCTGGAAATCATAAGCCATCAAGGCACATCTAATTACTGAGCGCTCATGTGCACATACGAATACGTGGAAGGAATTTCAAGAGTTACCTTTCAAGCTGAATCAAGGATGCATAGTAAGAATTCAAGAATATGTAGTCTTCCTAAAGATTCTGCAGACCCCGGAGGATAAGTACAGACGTCTCCGTACCAATCCGTGAGACTCTACTAAACTTTCTTATGACTCATGAGACCTAGTAACCTAGGCTCTGATACCAACTTGTCACGACCCAAACCCGGATCCAGTCGCGATGGTGCCTCTTGTGAAGACGGGGCTAACCAACTAATTTAACTCGTCTTTTCAAAAAAATTAAACATGAATAATCTACTTGAATATGACTTGATAATATTAGTTAGCGGTGATACAACCCAAGACAGTCCTAATCGGGGTGTCACGAGTCACGAGCATCTATGAGAATGTAAATCCACTACAAGGGCTAAAATATACAAAATCAGAATAATGAATAAAAGGGAGAAACAGGTTCTGCGAACGCTGACAGTCACCTCTTTACTCATATACTTCTATCTCTGATCGGAAAAAACCCGCTACCGGGTGAATAGATACCTTCATCTACACACGAGGTGCATGAATAAAGTGAATCTTCAAACTCAGTGAGTAATAAACGTAAATAACAACCGAGCGGTAAGAAATCACATATGCCAAATCATTATGCTATATAGAAGCAATGTAAACCCGTTTTAGAAAGATAGTGAAACTATGAAATCTTTAGCGGAACACCTTTGCTCAGTTTAAAACCACTTTTCAAAATGACATTTTTCACCCCTTATGCAAACGAAAGTAAAACAAATAGTGCAGATAAGCACAAAATTTCTGTCCCGTGGGCACAATTCTCAACTATCAAGTAATGCGAGATTATCAAGTCTATAATGCAAGAAGTAACACAAAACAACAGATAATAGCATACAAATAAGATAATGCAAACATATCAAACAGTACCGGTACCGTTGCGGTGTGCAGCTCGCTCCACATATCGATGCGATGTCCAGCCCAATCCATTTATAATATTGCTGCGGCGTGCAGCCCGATCCCATGCTCAGTCAAGAATCACATAAACTCCTCGGGCATAATAATATAAAAATATTTCAGCCCAAACATCATTAAAAATATTATTTAATTTTCATGTTTGAGAAAAGATGGTTGGGTTTGAAAAATAGTATTAAATACCGGGGTTGAGCACAATAATACGTAAAAATAGTTAGAAACCAGTAGTAGCAATCCGTTAAGGATTAAATCAGTTGGTACAAAGCCCAAATATGACAATCATCTCAAATCATAATATAACAGGTGATACTCAGTCAAATACGCGGTAAATTCATCTATAGGGACGGACCAAGTCACAATCTCAAAAGGTGCTCTACCCCACGCTCGCTATCTTGATGGCGGCTCTCATGAAGAAGAGGCCAGTCAACTAACCTAACTCTTCTTTGCAAAATAGATTAAACATGAATACACAGCTCATATATGACTGAATAATATTAATTAGCGGTAATATAGCCCAACATAGTCCAAATCAGGGTGTCACAAGTCATGAGATTCTATCAGAATGTAAATCCACTACAAGGTTTAAATATGTATACAAAACCGGAATAATGAACAAGAGGGAAATATGGTGCTGTGAGCGCTGACAGTCACCACCTTAACTCGTATAAATCTGCCTGTGATCAGCCGAAAACCCGCTATCGGGTGAATAGATACCTGTATATACACACGAGGTGCAGGGAGTAAAGTAAGTACTCTAACTCAGTGAGGAATAATAATAAATAATAACCGAAGGTAAGAAAACACATAACAGCACAATGCAGTTCTATATCAGGCAGTTAAACTCTTATAACAGCAAATCTGCAAAGAGTCAAATAAAACCTCATCTATAAAGACAGGTAAATCATGTAAAAACCGCAATAGGTAGTAAATAGTAAAACTACCCCTCGGGCTCAATCTCAGTCACTCAGTATAGTATCAGACCATCGGGCTCACTCTCATATCACATGGGTACCCGTGCTCACTGTGGGTGTGCAGACTCCGGAGGGGCCCCTTACGGCCCAAGCGCTATACCAACATAAGGCCTGAAAGCCTTCTCACATCACACTCGAGGCGTGAAAGCCTCCTCACATAACACTCCAGACCTAAAAGCCTCCTCATATAACACTCCAGGCCTGAAAGCCTCCTCACGTAATCACTCGAGGCTTGAAGCCTCCTCACATAATCACTCGAGACCTGAAAGCCTCCTTACAAAACACTCGAGGCCTAAAAGCCTCACCTAGTCCAGAACATCATAAGCCTCTGGGGCATCAATAAAATAATAGTCACCAGCCCAAACGATAATGAAATATCATTAAAGTCTCAAAATTCACTTAAAAAAGGGCTGAGTTTGCAAAAGAGTATAATCGTTAGGACTAAGTTCAAATAACGTATAGCAATCCCCCAAGGATTCAAATAGTAAGCATTAAGCCCAAAACACGGCAATAAGCCCCAAATCATGATGATAAACAAAATAGCTTAGTCAAATACGCGGTAAAATATCAATTAGGAGGGACCAAATCACAATCCCCAATAGTAAATAAATCCAACGCTCGTCATAAAATGCGTGTTAAACCTCAATATAGCACTACGCTGTGCAAATCTGGGGTTTCAAACCCTCAAGATATCATTTACTATCATTACTCACCTCAAGCCGGCCAAAATCCTAGATCACTATGCCCATTGCCTCTCAAATCGACCTCCTTGCGCGTCGAAGCTGATCAAAACCATAATGAATACATCATAATATGCCATTGAAACAATACCCAATTGAAAACAATCAAAAAATAACAAAATCTCGAAATTTGCAAAACCCGAGCCCCGAGCCCACTTCTCAAATTCAAGAAAAATTTAAATTAATGGATTCATTATCTTTCCACGAGTCTAACAATACAAAAATTATCCAATTCCGACACCATTTGGTCCTTCAAATCATCATTTTACATTTTTGAAATATTCCATAATTTTCTTCCCAAATTCCATCCAAATCACGAATTAAATGATGAATTCAATGATAGTTCGTGTACTCTAGCAAAATCAATGTTAGAATCACTTACCCCGATGAATTCCTTGAAAACCCTTCAAAACATTGCCAAAATCCGAACTCTCTAGGTCAAAATATCAAATAAAACCCAAAACCTCGTATTTATATAGTAACCCCCAGATTTCCATCTCCGCGGCTGCACAAAATCGACCGCGGCCGTGCAAAAACGAACCCGGTCTGCGCCTAAATGACCGCGGCCGCACAAGTGTTTCTCAGAAATGACAGGCTTTAGTATTTTGGACATAACTTTCACTACATATGTCCAAATATTATAATATATTTCTAAAAACTAGATTGAAATAGCTACAACTTTTGTTTCTGAATCATTTCAAAATTCCTTATGTATCAAAAGATATGAACTTTCGAAGTCGGATCAGTGGCCCAGCTCCTCCAGCGCGGGCCGCACAAAAACAGTCGCGCCCACGGAGCCTCTCAGCGCGGCCACCGCAAATACAACTGCGGCCCGCGGTCGTGGGTGTAGATATTTGAGCCTCTAGACCTCCAATAGCTATATTTTAGCTAAAGACACTCCGGGACCTATCCGGAACTCTCCCGAGGCCCTCGGGACCTCAACCAAACAAACCAACATAATCCATAAAATCGTCCAAACTTGTTCCGATCATCAAAACACCTCCAACAACATCAAATTACTCAAAACTCATCGAATTCAAGCCTAAGTTCTTCTAAAACTTTCGAAACACGCATTCGATCAAAAAACAAACCAAATCACCTCAAAATGACCTGAAATTTTGCACACATATCCCAAATCACATGACGAATCTACAACAACTCACGGAATTCCATTCTGGTTCTCGAATAAAAATCTCACATATCAACAGGAATTCACCAAAATACTAACTTCGCCAATTCAAGCTTAATTTTACTCCGAACCACCAAAATAAATTTCGATCCCGCTCCTAAGTCACAAATCATCCTCTGAAGCTAACCGAATCACCGAAAATCACATCCTAACCCTCTAACTCATAAGTCCACGTTCGATTGAGTTTTCCAAACCAAACCTTCCTTAAATAGACAAAGTGTCTCATTTCCTACCAAATCTTATCCGGACCAACTCGACCACATAAGATACGGATAATGAAGCATAAAGAAGCTGAAAACGGGAAAAACAAAGTGGTAACTCACGTGACGACGGGTCAGGTCGTCACACTTCAACTCTAGACATGAAGTTCGATAGCTACAAAGCAAAAGCTTCAGCTTTAAAGCTGAAGTTTAGCAGTAACAACACAAAAACTTCAGCTCCTAAAGCTGGACTTCACCAGTTACAAACATAAAAACTGCAACTCCTAAAGTTGGACTTCACCAGTTAAAAACACAAAAACTTCTGCTCCTAAAGCTAACTTCATCAATTACAAACACAAAACATTCAGTAAAAAAATATATGTTATAGTTTTTACAAAAAATAAAACACAAATTCAAACCCACAAATAATGCCAAAACATGAAAAAAAAAAAACTTCAGCTCCTATCTAAGGTATCATTATAATCTCTTTAACTCTGAAATTTTTTAAAAATTTGAATGTCTAATCACAGAAGAATTTATAGAATTTTCATCAACAACGTAAACATCTCGTTCAAAAAAACCTAAAAACACAATCGTAAAAGTTAAAGTAATGGATTTATCAAACTAAACGCGAAGAAAATATTTTATCATAAATACATAATTATCAAAAACAAAACCAGAAATTAAACTATAAAATAAAACTCAGAAAGTTAATGCAATGTACCCGTGATTAAATCTTAATGTGGGAACAAATACGACTAGAAATTGAAAATTCAAAAAAACAATGAAAACCGTTTGATTTCATAAGAAGAACAAATCAAAAATTGCGAATAACGGGAGAGAGACAGAGATAGAGACAATAGAGGACTAGCGTATCTTGAAGAGAAAGTAGTTTTTGATAAAGAGGAGAAAAATCGTCTTTTCAAATGGCTTTTAACAAAAGCGAATGCAAACAGAAAGACAAAACGGTTATCTATTAAAAATAATACAATTTTTACATATGCACGAGACACCGACACGATTTTTCCATAACGGCGTCGGCTGCTAAGGGAGGCTGGGTAGATATTATTGATTATTAGTGGAGTTTTACCTAAGTTATAAATGCATAATTCAAAAAGTTTATATATCTATATATATGAAAAATTCCTATCTATTTTGTCTGTGGCATCGAGAGCAATGTTAAATGTGTATTAACAAAATTTCACATGAAAAATTCATAGAAAAAAAATTACTTATAAGGAGTTAGATATTATTAGTGTCAGACCTTTTGAGAAATGTACTTCACCCTAAGCGAATAATATTACGTTATTCTCAGAGTATTTTTGGATCGTTTCACCTCAATAACTTAAAATATTACATCAGCTTTTACTATAATCAATATCCAGTCATACGTCCCATGATTAAAAATTTATGAGTTTAAATTTTAGTCATATTAAATTATTCAATTTTAAATTAATATTTTATATATTATTAAGTGAATCTTTTAAGACAAATATAAAATTCAAACTAAATTTACTGGTTCAGCGTCGCCGAGCTCATATTTTTAACGAAAATATGGAATCAATTTTAAGTAGTCAGATTCCCACCTCCATACGGTATAATCTCTTTGTCATCATAGCTCGAGAAAACTTCAACGACCAGTACCTGAATTTTGAACCGAATGGAACTTTAATCACAACCAGCCGCTCCGTGTCCCCCTCCCCCCCTCCCCCGCCTCCCCGACTTCTACTCTCAAGTCAACGTTAACATATATATTGAGTAATATCTCCCTTAAAGAATACATTTTGTATATCCTTGAGAAATGTGTATTAATTACTCTATCTCAGTTTAATATATCCTTGAGAAATGTGTAGTTTACTCTCTATCAGTTAATTATCTCAAACTATATTAATTTAACACGCATTTGAGTGCTTAGATTTTAGTGATTTTTTGCTCTTTCCTTCACGAGATTTGCGCTTTATTCAAGCTTATGAACATGCCCAGTTGTGGTTTAAGCTTAGTGTTCACGATTTTCCAGCTCTTTAGTCGTCCACTTGGAATTGGTTTCTACCAATTTTTATAGCTAACTTTTAAGCTAATGTACGCCATTTCATTGAACGTTTTATCATAGTTTGTTCCAGTTTTACATCCTTGGTGCTGAATCCGGGTAATTAATACATATTACTTGATCTGCTTTTTCAGTTGATAATATGAATTCCATTTCTTTGTCAATTGCATGACTTGTCACTAATGAATATCGTCCCACAATGCTTAAAGAAGATGCACTCAATCTGATATTGAATCTTTTTTCTGCTTTTGATTTCATCTGATTTGGAAAATTTAGAACAGAGTTATTGGGATTTATTATTGACAATGGGTGAGTCCATCTTTTGCTTTAGAAAATGTCGATTAGGGAGAATAATGGGTTGCATTCAGCTTATACTAGGTTCCCTTGTTATAATCGTGAGCCTTTCGAGTTTGTTAAGGTTTTATTCTGCTGGATTTTTCATGCATGATGAGGATATATGTCGCCATTTCTATGGCGCGAGCGATGTCTACGATCATTTTGACATAATAGCTCTAACTTCTCGGGTTGATGAAGTTCTCAATAAGATGGAAAGTTTACAAGATAAGCTTGAATTGAATGTCCAAGAAATGGGAAAGAACAAAGATCAATTGCACAGAAGTGCTATTTCCAAATTGGAATACAAGAGATTCTTGGAAGAAGAAGTGATTAAGCCTTTATACTCAGCTCATATTGCCCTTGGGCAAATTAGGTTGCCTAAAGTTGAGAATATGACAATTAAAGAAGACCCTTTGATTAATACTTTTGTGATTGAGGAGATCCGAAAGTATACTACCCTGAAAGAGAATAGACATAAGAAGGTTAATATTTATGGAACAGAAGGGATTTATAACACGATAGGGCATGCTTGTGTATCGATGAAGAAAGAATTGGAGGAATATATGGATTATGATATTGGTTCATATTGTAAAGATGATTGGAACATCGCGCAGAAGCTTATGATTAATGGTTGTGATCCATTGCCAAGGAGAAGGTGTTTGACAAGGGCTTCTAAGCAATATCAAAAGCCTTATCCGATTAATGAATCTTTATGGAGAATCCCGGATGGAAGAAATGTTAGGTGGAACAATTACAATTGTAGGAACTACGATTGCTTATCGAGTAAGAATCTTAAACGAGGCTATACCAAGTGCAGTGGATGTTTTGAAATGGATAAAGAAGAGCTAAAATGGGTAGCAAATGCTTCACTTCCTGTGGATTTTATGATCAAAGATGTGTTGGGAATTAAGCCGGGGGAGATCAGAATTGGTCTTGATGTTGGTATTGGTACGGGGACTTTTGCTGCAAGAATGATAGAACAGAATGTGACAATCATTTCAACTGCACTAAATCTTGGAGCTCCTTTTAGCGAGACGATAGCACTTAGGGGTTTAATTCCACTATATGTGACATTGAACCAAAGGCTTCCATTCTTTGATAATACTCTGGATTTGATCCACACTTCTGGACTTATGGATGGTTGGATTGATCTGCAGCTGTTGGATTTTATCTTATTTGACTGGGATCGCGTTTTAAGACCAGGAGGCTTGTTATGGATCGATCGATTCTTTTGTAATAGAAAGGATCTGGATGACTATATGTACATGTTTCTGCAATTCAGGTACAAAAAGCATAAGTGGGCTATTTCTCCCAAGTCAAATGCTGAAGTTTATCTTTCTGCATTATTAGAAAAGCCTCCTCGAGCGTTATGATCGTATGAAGTCTTAGAGTTGTCTTTGTTATACTGACATGGTATTCATAGGATTTATATATCTGCAACAATTGTTCTTGTGTCTGAAAATTTGTAAGAAAAGTTTTACTTCTCTTTGTTACCAAAAGGTTCAGTCTCTTGCTTAAAATGCATAATTTCTTTGATTTTCACTTTCACAATCAAAAACTAAATACAATATATAATACTGCCGAATCTTCTCATATTCATAACTTCTGCGCTCTTCCCATCAGGAAAGAAACAAAAAATATCCCCAATTAATTGGGGTGTTGATAGGGGTGTTCAAAACCGATCCGAAACCGAAAATCGATCCAAACCGAAGCTTAACGGCTTACTGGTAACGGCTTAATGGCTTAACGGACGGGGAACGAATTAAATTTTCTTTATTAACGGCTTATCGGTTTGGGTATGGATTATTCAATTTTCTTAGCGGCTAATCTGTTAACCCGTTAAGAATATAAATATATATATATATATATATAAAATTTATTTTTATTTGTAAATATTAAATATAAAAAACTAAAACCCTTGAAAATGATTAACAAAAGTTTATTTCTACTTCTAAGCATTTTTATTCTCGGGGTCTAGAAATCTTTTGGTTCTATTTTTAATTTATTTTTGGTTGTAATCCTCCTGTTTGGCAACATGCCGGAGATGGTAAAGCTAATTTCCTAATCACGGAAATCAAATTGAGTGGCTCTGGCAAAGAAAATTGAATGCATCATATTGCCTCTAAAATATTATTTTTTATGGCAATTCATTATTTCTAAGACGAGGAGAATAAGAGATATTTAGTGAACATGTATGTTAGGCCGATAAACCGCCCTATAAGAGCTAACCTGTTACCAATCCGCCCTATATCTTATCGGGTGGCTAACGGATTAATACATTTAAAAGCCGATAACCGTTAAGCCAAACCGTTAAGAATAAAAAACTGCCCAATCCATCCGATAAGCATCCCTACCAATTAACATAGGAATTAGAGGAATAAAAGACTAACAAGAAGCTAGCAACAAAAGCCTGCTAAATAAAATAGCTGCACCCCTTCTAGCATCCTTATTAGTTATAGCAGAAAATGAGATATCTACAACCGCTAGTAGTGATTGTTGACTTACACAAACCTAAAGGAAAGCTTGATCCCATCTATATTTTTAATATCCCTAAGATATATTCAAATGCATATAGCTCTCAACATAGAAGGATGTTTTGACTCGATTTGTTAAAGTTGAGTAAGAAAAGCTGTAATGTGTGTGCGCTCGCGTGTGTTGCACGTTAGTGTTCTCATTGAATTATATTCAATTTTCTAAACAAAATTCTACCACCCAGAACAACTAGACCTTGGGTGAAATTCAAACATAACAAGATTTACAAGTGGTAATTAAGAAATAGCTATAATTTCAAAAGTAACCGAAATTTACCTATTTTTTATGTAAAGATAAATCTGAACGAAAACATTATTCAAAATCCAGAAAATATTCCAGCATAATATATTGGAGTTCGAATTCTTTACATGTGAATTTCCATCATAATATACTTGAGTTCAAGCATAATATGCTTGAAGTATATACACAAGTTCTCAAATCTCTAGTGTATTATGCTGGAACTTTCCGAATGATGGAGTTGTTAAGCTCATTGGAAGGTTGAATTTGCAGAAAAATATGTAAAATGAGTGCAGTAGATAAGAGAGATAAACAACATCGAGAGATATTTCTGTATAGAGAAAAAATGACCATCAGAAGGTTCTGAATATGGCTCCTGTGTTTATATACGAGGTGTCATGGTTCGGGTCTCAACCGAAGAAACAATACTTACAAAAATGGGGCCTAACTACAACACTACCAATAAATACATTTTGGGCCTCAGCTACATAACTAATACAAAATTATATTACATTGAGTTCTTGTTATCCAACATGAGTTCCAGTATAATATGCTGGAAGTGTTATGTTTTTGGCATAATTTTTTACAATATTTGGTTGTCCTATTTGTTGAAAGAAAAAGGTATTATAATTACCTTAATTGGGTTTTCCTTCTTGTAGAAGGAAATTACACATCTCTCATATTTGGCTAGTCCTTTTTCTTATAGGAAAAGGTTTAGACTTCTACAATTTGGGGATCATTCATTCTCATTCAACAGCATCCACAATGTAGCCATATGGGGTTTGAGAGTCGTGTTTAGGGGGAAAACTTAATGGGATAAGTGTTAGTGTGTCACTTGTGTTTGCCTCTTCGTGAGGTTCTCGATTTTTTGTACCCTCTGTTTTATACAGTGGATTTTCCCATCTCCGCTATGGACATAGATCAGTTGACCGAACCACGTTTTATGTTTTTGTTTCTTTTGGTACGTTTTTCTTTTGTTATCTGATTTATCGTCGTTCAAGAATTGCGTTACTAGCTTCCCCATGACACCAGGTGTTTTTGGTCCGAAGAAGTTGTATCAAAGCCAGCTTCGAACGAGGTTCAATACATGTTCATCTTGGCGAGTTCAATTCTAGCATCAACATATTTGACGAGAATGGTGATTTTTGTCTAAAAGTTTTACCGGTGTGCGACGAATGTTGAGACAAACTTGTGGTGGAGATTTGGAGATGCAACCTATTGAAAGGCTATGTGAAGAAGGTGGATCACGTTTATTTTGTCAGAAAATTAAGGACAAGCGGGAGAATTGTTAGGTATTTGCCATTATTTTCTTACTAATTTGATTTTTCTATTTGTTGAAGGAAAAGGGAATAATATTACCTTAATTGGATTTTCTTCTTGTATAAGGAAATTATAAATTTTTCATATTTGGCTAGTCCTTTTTCTTGTAGGAAAAGGTTTGGACTTCTATAAACTGAGGATCATTCCTTCTCATTCAGCAAAATTCTCAATGCAGCCATATGGGGTTTGAGAGTCGTGTTCAGGGGAAGAACATTACGGGACAAATGTTAGTGTGTCACTTGTGTTTGCCGTTTCTTGAGGTTGTTCTCTCGATATTTTGTACTCGCTTTTTTACATAGTGGATTACTCATCTTCGCTGTGGACATACGTCAGTTGACCGAACCACGTTATATGTTTGTCTCTTTTGGTAGATTTCTCTTTTGTTATTTGATTTATCGTCGTTCAAGCTTTGCGTTACTTGATTCCGCATGACACCTGGCTTTTTCGGTCCTAACAAGTGGTATCAGAGCCAGCTTCGAACGAGGTTCAAGACAGGTTCATCTTGGGGTTCAGTTCTAGCCAAAACATATTTGACGATAATGGTGACTTTTCTATGAGAAATTTGACCGGTGAGTGACGAACGTTGAGACAAACTTGTGGTGGAGATTTGAAGATGCGACCTCTTGAAAGGCTATATGAAGAAGGTGGATCAAGTTTATTTTGTCAGAAAATTCAGGCCAAGGGGGAGAATTGTAAGGTGTTTGGCATAATTTTCTTACTATATTTAGTTTTCCTATTTGTTGAAGGAAAAGGGAAATATAACTAACTTAATTGGGTTTTCCTTCTTGTAGAAGGAAATTACAAATCACCCATATTTGACATGTCCTTTTTCTTGTAGGAAAATATTTGGACTTCTATAAATTGAGGATCCTTCCTTCTCATTCAGCAGCATCCACAATGTAGCCATATGGGGTTTGATAGTGTGTCACTTGTGTTTTCCTCTTCATGAGGTTGTTCTCTCAATATTTTGTACTGTCTTTTTTATATATTGGATTGCTCATCTCTTTTGTGGACGTAGATCAGTTGAATGAACCACGTTATATGTTTGTGTCTTTTTTGGTAGGTTTCTCTTTAATTATCTGATTTATCGTCGTTCAAGCTTTGTGTTACTAGCTCCCGCATGACACCTGGATTTTTCGGTTCTAATAGGAAGTTCATATACAGATGCATCTATCTCCAGTATATTATGCTGAAACTTTCCCTATTTCCGCAAATAGTAATTATTTTTCAGTGACTTTACAAATGCAGGCTATTTTTCAATTATCAGTCCGAAAATTTGTTAGCCCGTGCTAATTTCACCTAAAACTTCCATAGATTAGTCGGAATACTTGCAGTTTCTGGACTAAAATAGGGAGGCTCCATTGTACGTGTTGTCTACAACTTTAAATGTGGGCCTCAACCAAGTTAAGCAAATAGACCATATTGACGGGATTAAGCTCTGTGCTTGATGGTCTCAAACATCTAGGACATGGGACTAAATAGCTAGGTAAAAAAGTAAAAAAAATACCGAATCTAGGGTGAAGTACGTATTAGGTTCAGTTTGTATTGAGGATGAAAGCAAGGGCTTTTCTTACTTTTAGCTCGCGATAAAAATTATTTACAATTAAAGCAAAAAAATATATTAAATTTGTACACAAAATGCACAATGTATGTATTTATATATACAATAGATATACAAAAAATTTATATTTCAGCTATTATTTTAAAAATGACTATGCAGTATCATTTTCCCTTAAAGTAATGATGATAAGTAAAACATGTCATGTACTTCAAAGAAAAAGTAAAAGAACATTATTATAACTTCAACATGTTAAAAAATTAGAGATGACAATTGTGGCATTTGAGTTGAATTATGTTATTGAAGAATTAACCCAAATAGTCGCTCAATTAATCTCCTAAACCAAAAATAGCTGGCTATATATATATACATACATACATATATATATATATATATATATATATATATATATATATATATATATATATATATATATATATATATATATGTATGTATGTGTATATATATCTATGTATGTATGTATGTGTATATATATATGTATGTATATACATATATATATATATATGTATGTATATATATATATATATATATATATATATATATATATATATATATCCTTTCACTAATAATATCACTCAGAAGTAAACTTTCTTTCTCTAGAATGAAATTTTCTCTCAGCTAACACTGAACATGGGCAGGAAATCGAAGGCTGGAGCGAGAGGACAAAGCAATCAAATGGCAAATTCAGATCAAAATCATGGAAGTCATGGAGGAAATAGTATTTCGAGGACAGAAGATTCGAAGAAAGCAAGGAATGTGAAAGCAATTACTGGAATAGTTCCATTAAACATCGAGTGAGCATCACCAATAGTAACACCACTGAGGACACAGTCTCAAAATATGCAGGGGAGTGATGCATGTAGAAGATCGTGCACTGATAAGGTGGAGGAGGAAGCAATTGCACTTGAATGACAAAGTGAGACACAAGCTCAAGGATCTAGAACATCAGGTAGCAAAAGTGTTGCTATTGTTCCATTGTAGGAAGGTGAGGATCTTAAACGAGAATCACCTATAAACAATAATGTGAAAATAACACTTGAAGACATTCACGAGCAAGTAGAATATTGGAAAACTAGAGTAGTGTGATATGTGTTGGGATCTAACCCACCACAAAATTTCATGGAAGGGTATTTTAATAGATTTTGGGGAAAACTGGGAATTAACCTAGCAGCACAAGTACAAAGAGGTTTGTTTCTGGTCAGATTCCATACAACTAAGAGACGAACTAAAGTAGTAGAAGAAGGAGTTCAGATGTTTGATAGAAAGTTAGTAATAGTCAAACCATGGCAGCCGGATACATAAATGAAGAACGAGATAATGGATACAACACTAGTATGGATTAGACTACTAAGGTTGAATATGAAATACTGGGGAAAGCAGGCTTTAGTAAAAATAATGGGTATGGTAAGGAACCCATTGAAGGAAGACAAAGCTACTATTATGAAGGAGAGAATGAGATATGCTAGAATACTGGTGGAAGTACCAATCAATAAGGTATTCCCAGACACAGTAATGTTTGAAAACGAGCATCGCCACATTGTGGAACAAGAGGTGGAGTTTGAATGAAAGGCAATACTTTGTACTAAATGCAAAAATTATGGACATGAGCTAAAGGAATGCAGGAAATACATATGGGAAGAGAAAAGCAATAAAGCTCAAGAAAAGAAGGAAGAATTACAGCAGGTAAATAGTCAGAAGCTACGAAATAAGATGTAATGTTATAGCTGCTGAAGAGAGGTTTCAACAATGGGAAAGGAAACAACTTATGGGAAAGCAAAGACAGGATAATATCTATTACAGAAGAGTGTATGCAAGGAGAGGGATAGTGATCAGAGAACCACATATAAATACAGGTAACTCATTTGCATCATTAGGTGAACAAAGCAACAGAAATGAAAAGATAGCAAAACCTTCCTGCCATGGAGGACATGAAGCTGAGGGAGGCCCTAGACATGGGATGGGTAGGGGATACCCCAACTCTAATGGATAGTATTGGTTTTTGGAATGCCAGATATCTAAACAAGCTACATAAGCAGAAAGAAATGAACCTATTTATCCACAAGTTGAGAGTAGGCTTATTTGGATTTCTGTAAACAAAGATAAAAGAGCTAAGGCACATAAAACTTCTTTTTATCTTTGTCAAGTTTGGTCATTAATAACAAATCTAGATAAACATTTAGGAGGTAGGATTTGGATGACGTGGAAACATCAGCTATATGAGGTGGATATCAGAGAAGTTACAAAACAAATGATTTATAGTACAATAAGAACATGTGGATTAGATAGACTTTGAATGTTACCATGGTGTATGGCTTCAATGAACAAGCATCAAGGGGGAACTATGGGATGACATTAATCAAATAGGGGTCAAAATGCAGGAGGAAAAAGACAGTTAAGAAATTTCAACATGTGGAGTGTGATCCCAAAATTCAAAACAAGAGTACAAGAAATTTGGAAAAAGGAAATAGAAGTCACACATATGTACATCTGGTATGAAACTTGAATAGAACCAAAAAGGTACTGCAAAGATTAAACAAGAAAAGATTCTCAGATATGGAGAAAAGGACTGAAACAACAATGATCAACCTGAGAGAAGGCCAGGAAAGATTCAAAAAGATCCTAAGAATGCTGAAATAAAGTCAGGTGGATGAAAGAAAGCATTAAATGGAAGGTTGCTAAAGAGCAATTTTTAAGACCAAAAAAAAAAGCAAGATACAATGGATAAGACAAGGGGATCAAAACACAAAATACTTCCACAGTATAATAAAATCTAGAAGGAGTGCAAATAGGATTTTCTCTATTGTATCTCGATTTTTTTGTCTAGAAAGAGATAATAGATATTGAGGGGATAGCAGATGCCTTTATAAATTTCTACAAGAAGTTGCTGGGGGAAAGCAAAGGAGATAGACAACATTTGTGCAGTAATCTTGTTAGGAAAGGGCAAGTGGTTCAACATGAACAAAGAGAACAACTAGAGGCTCCAGTTACAGATAAAGAAATCAAGGCAGCATTATGGTCAATTGCACAAGACAAATCCCCAGGACCTAAAGGCTATGGATCTCAATTCTATAAGGATTGTTGGTCAGTATGGAAGTGAAATGAAGTTCTTCAACATAGCAAAAATGCTCAGAATAATTAATTAAACAACTCTGACTCTCATCCCAACAAACAACCATGCAGCTAAAGTAGGATACTATAGACCTATTGCATGTTGCAATTCAGTCTATAAAATAATATCAAAGGTGTTGTGTAACAGGCTAAGAGGAGTCCTGCCTTCCATAATAGTTGAGAACCAAAGTGCATTTGTGGAAGATATAAGCATGGTGCAGAACATACTGATATGTCAAGATCTGGTGAAATTGTATAACAGGAAGAAATCAACAACAAGTTGCTTGATTAAAATTGATCTAAAATAGACATATGATTATGTGGAGTGGAGATTTGTGGAGGAAATGCTGCATGTACTGAACTTTCCTCCCAAATTCATCGAAGGACTATGGTTTGCATCTCAACAACCCAATACTTGGTTACTTTAAATGGAGGATTATATGGATATATTGAAAGAAGAAGGAGATTCCGACAAGGAGATCCTATATCATCTCTCCTATTTGTAATATGTATGGAGTACTTCACAAGAATAATATAATGGGTACATTAGATGGATTTGCATTCCACACAAAATTCAATGGCATGAAGCTAAATGACATATGCTTTGCAGATGATGTCTTACTATTTTGCAAAGGTTAGTATAGACGCATAATGCTTATGTTGAGAGGATTGAAAACATTATCAGATGCATTTGGGCTGAGCACTAATGCTGTAAAATCAAATGTATATAGTGCAAACATGGATAAATAATGTTTAGAAGACATATGTGAAATCACTGGATACAAACAGGGGGAATTGCCATTAGAATACTTGGGGGTGCTAATAGTTGCAAAGAAACTAAATGCAAGAGACAGTAAAATGATGGTGGACAAACTTAGCACAAGAATCCACTTGTGGGGATCGAGAAACATATCATATGGAGGTAGAGTCTAATTGATCAACCAGTGTTAATAAAAAATCATTCATATATATATATATATATATATATATATATATATATATATATATATATATATATATATATATATATATATATATATATATATATATATATATATATATACATACATATATATATACATATGTATGTATATGTATGTATATACATACATATATATATATATATACATATGTATGTATATGTATGTATATATATACATATATATATATACATACATATATATATACATACATATATATACATACATATATATACATACATATATATATACATACATATATATATATATATATATATATATATATATATATATATATATATATAATTGTGCTCAATTAATTTATAATGGATATATACCAGCTAAAAAATAAAGATGATTTGGCTAGATATTTGTATAGCAATTCCAATTTTATTTTATTTAATAGGGGAACAAAATGATTCTCAACCTCCTAATATGAATGACAAACAACGATGTTTAAAACTATAAGAAAGAGTTAGTTTACCATGCTAACTTCTTCGTCTGGTGAATCCATTGTTTAAAATTCTGGATCCATTACCGGTTCTATGATATATAAATGCATATATATATTGAAACAAAATATTCAATGCTTGTTAATTATTATTGTGCAACGGAGACGGACAAAAACTGTAGTAGTCAACTGTCAAATGCAAATCTTTAAATTAAGAAAAAATGGCATGTAGTAGCCACTAATTAAGGGTGCCTTTAATTTTTATCCATTAATTATAATGCTCAGCAAAAATAGCCACTACTAATAGGAAAAAGACTATTTTACCCTTCCTTCATATGCCAAAAGGCCCAAAATCCCTCATTTTCTACTTAAGAAGAGGGAAATTTGAGAGGGCTAATTTCGTATATTCTCTGCATTCTATCATCCTCGCATGCAAATGATCTTTAGTTAATGTTTCTCCTTCTTCATCTTCTCTGAATCGATCGATCTAAATGGTAATTTGTTTTATGCATTTTTGTTTTTCTCTATGTGTAATCGCGTTAAATGCCCTGTCAAGTATGTGTGAAATTTCAAAAATGATCATTATAAGTTGATTCAGTGTTGGAGAAGTAGCGTATTTTTGTAATGCTTTTATTCAAAAAAATTTGGTGTTGAAATGTATAATGTGTTTGTGGTTGATTCAATATATTTGATTATGTAAGTATATTTCGTAAAAATTGTCGTAGAAAATCATAAGCTCACAGTGTTTCTGAATTTTTTGTTAATGTGTTCATGAATGATAAGGATCAAACAACATTAATTTTTGAAGTTGGAACTTAAAGTTAAGGATCCTTAACTTAAGGACTAAGTGTCCTTAACTTTGGAATTCGAAAGTTGAAGTTCAGGACCAAGTGTCCTTAACTTTTCAAGTTGGAACTCAAAGTTAAGGACTGCCTGTCCTTAACTTTTGAACGTATAATTCAAACATAAGTCTGTGTTTCCTTAACTTTTTAACCAGCAACTCAAACTTAAGGACTGTTGTCCATAACTTTGGAACTTAAAACTCAAAGTTAAGGACAAAGAGTCCTTATGTTTTAAACTTGAAACTATAAGTTAAGGACAGGAAGTCCTTAACTTTTAATCTTTGAAATCATAGTTAAGGACATGAGTCCTTAAGTTTTCAACTTTGAACTATAAGTTAAGGACTTCATGTACATAACGTTTTATCCAGCAAGTCAAAGTTAAGGACTGTTGTCCTTAACTTTTGAATTTTAAACTCAAAGTTAAGGACAGACAGTCCTTATGTTTTAAACTTGAAACTATAAGTTAAGGACTTCATGTCCTTATCTTTTAATCTTTGAAATCAAAGTTAAGGACATGAGTCCTTATATTTTCAACTTTGAACAATAAGTTAAAGTCTTCCTGTCCATAACTTTTTAAAAAGCAAGTCAAACTTAAGGAATGTTGTCCTTAACTTTTGAAAGTAACCTCAAAGTTAAGGACAAACAGTCCTTAAGTTTTAAACTGGAAACTATTAGTTAAGGACTTCCTGTCCTTAACTTTTAATCTTTGAAATCAAAGTTAAGGACAGGAGTCAATATGTTTTCAACTTTGAATTATAAGTTAAGGACTTCCTGTCCATAACTTTTTAACCACCAAGTCAAACTTAAGCACTGTCCTTAACTTTTGAACTACAAATTTGAAGTTCATGACCTATTGTCCTTAACTTTTCAACTTTAAACTTTATGTTACGCACTGCTTGTTCTTAACTTTTTAATGTGAAACTTGAAGTTAAGGACCAAGTCCCTCCATCTAACTATTAGTCCTAATCTTTTTTTCTTTTTCTTTTTTTGTAGTGTGATAATGGAGGGAGATCATGTGTTCAAGTTTGATAATTGGTGTAATTTTTATGGTGTATAGGAAAGGAGATTTACAATATAAGGAAACAATTAAATATTTTTTGTCAAATAGGCAGTGGAAGAAGTTGAGGGATGGTATTTTCGGTAACTTCTTCCAATTACAAAGTGTGAAGTTCTGTGGTAAACTTATTCACTGTATATTGCTTTCAAAAATTGTGAATAATGAACCTGATTCATTTACATTCAAGGTATTTGACCGTGAAATTAAGTTTACACGTGACGCATTTCATCTAATTACTGGTTTGAAGTGTTATTCCTCGGTGGACATCAAAGGTTTACATGAGAAAGAGAATAGTCTTTCGAAAGTCTATTTCCCTGGAAAGGATAGAATCGAGTTGGTTGATTTGTTTAATTTTATTTCTAGTCACACACATGGTACAACTTCGTCATTTATAGGCAGAGATGATGATGTTGTAAAGATGGAAACAATTTACTTTGTTGAATCTGTTTTGATGGGCAAGTGGATGAATGGGAATGTGTCCGAGCAGATAATAAAAATTATCAACGATGATGTACTCTGCTCTTCTTTCAACAGGGACTCTCTTTCTTATGGCACACTATTTAAATAGTTGAAGAGTTGTTTGAGATGAATGAGAATGAGATTGAGAAAGACAAAGAGAAAGACAAAGATAATAACAAGGATAACTACACTATACTTGGCTTTCCTTTTGCCTTTTGTGCTTGGATTATGGAATTAATTTCTATTTTCCAGGAAAAACAATTTGTGAACTTCCAAGAATCTGGTTATCCTCCTATGTTATGTTATTTGGAAATGAAATATCCATAGTTTGAATCTTTTTGTAAAAAATACTTACATAATGAAAACTTAAGTTAATGTAATTACTAGCTATTTTTTTTATTTGTTTTATTTCTGAAAACTTATGTTTACTTTTTGTCATACGATGGTTGTATAAGTTGATCGAGGTGTCACCATTTATTGTTGTTGAAAAGGAATATACAGAGGATGTTAGTCTGGAGGAGACAATTTCACAAGATCAATGCTCAAGGCCTTCTTTCACACAATTTGATGAAGCCATACTTAAGGAATTTGTTAGAGTATGTGTTACTGCCTTTGAATAGCGTTTTTTTAATTTGAATATTTTTTTCTTACATCACTTTTTTTTATGTTTTTTGATTCAGAGATTATCAGAGAGTTTTAAGAAGGGTCTGCAAGCTGAAGTTACCAGAATAAATAAGAAAATAGCCGTAGCAGAAAAAATGATTGAGAATGAAATCATGGTAATATAATTTAAGTAATTCCAAGGTGATGATTTTGTGTCCTTAACTTTTGCACTTAAAACTATAACTTAAGGACTTCCTGTCCTTAACTTTTGAACTTGGAATTAAAAGTTAAGGACATGATTTGTCCTTAACATTTGAACTTAAAACTATAACTTAAGGACTTCCTGTCCTTAACTTTTGAACTTGGAATTGAAAGTTAAGGACTGCCTATCCTTAACTTTTTAACCTGTAATTAAAACTTAAGGACTTCCTTTCCTTAACTTTTGAACTTGGAATTCAAAGTTAAGGACTGTTTTTTCTTAACTTTTTAAACTGTAATTGAAACTTAAGGATTTCTTGTCCTTGACTTTGGAGCTTGGAATTCAAGTTAAGGACTGCATGTCCTTAACTTTTTAACCTGTAATTAAAACTTAAGGACTTCATGTCCTTAACTTTTGAACTTAGAATTCAAAGTTAAGGACTGCCTGCCCTTAACTTTTTGACCTGTAATTGAATATGAAAGACTGGCTGTCCTTAACTTTTGAACATGGAATTTAAATATAAGGACTGTTTGTCCTTAACATTTGAACCTTCAAATCAAACATAAGGACTCATGCCCTTAACTTTTCAACCTGTAATTTAAACTTAAGGACCTCATGTTCTTACGTTTTGAACGTAAAAAAATAAGTTAAGGACTACCTATCCTTATCTTTTGAATTTGGAATTCAAAGTTTCGGACAATCTATCCTTAACTTTTTAGCCTGTAATTGGTACTTAAGAACTGCATGTCCTTAACTTTTGAACTAGGAATTCAAACATAAGGACTGTCTGTCCTTAACTTTTGAGCCTTCAAGTCAAACATAAGGACTCATGCCCTTAACTTTTCAACCTGTAATTTAAACTTAAGGACCTCATGTTCTTACGTTTTGAACGTAAAAAAATAAGTTAAGGACTACCTATCCTTATCTTTTGAATTTGGAATTCAAAGTTTCGGACAGTCTATCCTTAATTTTTGAATTTGGAATTCAAAGTTTCGGACAGTCTATCCTTAACTTTTTAGCCTGTAATTGGTACTTAAGGACTGCATGTCCTTAACTTTTGAACTAGGAATTCAAACATAAGGACTGTCTGTCCTTAACTTTTGAGCCTTCAAGTCAAACATAAGGACTCATGCCCTTAAATTTTCAACCTGTAATTTAAACATAAGGACTTCATGTCCTTATGTTTTAAACATAAAACCATAAGTTAAGGACTACCTGTCCTTAAATTTTGAATTATGAATTCAAAGTTAAGGACTGTCTATCCTTAAATTTTTAACCGGTAATTGTCGCTTAAGGAATGCCCGTCCTTAACTTTTGAACTTGGAATTCAAACTTAAGGACTGCCTGTCATTAAATTTTGAACCTTCAAGTAAATCTTAAGGACTCATGTCCTCAACTTTTCAACCTGTAATTCAAACTTAAGGATTACATGTCCTTAACTTTTGAAGCTATCCTTAACTTTCTAACTTAGTTTCTTTCTCTGGATTTGAAGAAAACTCTAGGATCAAAGCTTGATACTTTGTTAAAGATTTATGGGAAAGCTGATGAAGGGAACATAGAGAGAGAATCTAGTGTTCCAATTAGAAAAGATGGAGTTGAAGAAGATACAGAGCCTACTGTTACAATCAACAAAGATGCAGGCGGTGATGAACGTGATGATATGGATGTGCATGCAGAAGTTCAGTATGAAAGTGATTTTAGAGATACACATCTGGGTGATGAAATTTAGAATGCTACTGATATTGGGAGAGGATAGATATAGATTTTGAATTTTTTTCGTTGAAATTTATATTCAGTAGAGAAATATATATAAACTTTTTTTGTGATTACAAATACTTGTAGAATCTATTGATGGAATGGAAGTTGAAGATGTGGGAGAATATCAAGACAAGGAAAATCCAATAGAGAAAGGAGAAACAGAAAAAATTTGTAAATGTGGATTGCAATTTCAGGAGGATTTAACAAGTCCATTGAGGACAAGTGTCAGCAAGATTGTCTGCAAATGCTTAGAAGGAACATATAATCTTTCTACGCCTCTGTCATACAATGAAAAATTTGGAGTTCAAATTTGTGCCAATCAAGGTTAGAGAAAATTTTCATTATATATTGTATGTTAGTTTTAGTGAATTATTAGAATGGGTATTAATTGCAAATGTTACAGAATCTTTTGATGTTGCAATTGAAGAAGATGGAGTGGAGTATCAAGAGAAAAGTGGAATACAATCTCAAGATGTAGAAAATACTAAAGGAACAAACAGAAGTGAGATTGGTTGGGAATGCATAGATGCAACATGTGATGTCTCTAGACCTCCCTCTCTTAATGATAATATTGGAACCGAAGAAAATTCTAGTGAAGATAATGAAATAATTGGGATTATATTGATTATTTCAAATTGTTAGACAATGTTTTATTTTATTTTATATATGTTGTTAATCAAAGATTATTAACAAGTACTAATTGTGTTAGCTCTTGTAAATATTTTTGCAGAATCTTGTGAACAAGCAACTGAACCACAGGGTGAACAATTGCAAGATGAAGAAAATGATGAAAGTAATATCTTAGCTGAATTGTTTCTTGAAAAAATAGAAGAAAGTAGTGTGCAGACGACAGGTACTGATTGTGTCCTAAATATTATATTCATATTGAAAGTTTCTCTTTATTTGACGAGTTGCAGCAAACTAATGTGTGTGTGTGCATATATATATATATATATATTATATATAGTGTTGCTGGCAGAGGACAACAATGATGAAGACGTTAACAAATATACGAGGAAAAGAAAGAGAGACAATATTGGTTATGATGGTCCGTCATTTTCTATTATTTCTCCTACTCCTCCAAGTAAAAAAATGAGCACTGATGGGGCTTTCACTATGGAGATCGAAGTAAATGTTGAAGAAGATCTTGGTCGAGGTAAAAGGACCAAGAAGCTAAGTTGGCAGTTGAAATCTCCTTTTGATCAAGAAAGAAAAGCGGGAAATTCGATGCCAAATGATCAAAATAATCCGAAGAGTCCAAGATGGATAAAATCAACATATACTCATAGGTGTATTTTTCATTATGCCGCAGAAGATGCAAAATTAATGAAGAAATTCATTGCGTGGTTGCGCAAGGAGGAAAGGAGAGGTCGCAAAAAAGAGTAAGTCCATTAATGTATTTCACTAAGTTCTTAACTTCTATGATTGTAAGACTAATTTTAGGACAAAGTCTCCTGAAATTTTGAAGTTGTAAGTCAAAGTTGAGGACCATGTGTCCTAAATATTCGAATTTGCAATTCAAAATTAAGGATTGCATGTCCTTAACTTTTGAACCTTCAAGTGAAACACAAGGACAGTCTGTCCTAAGTTTTGAACTTGCAATTCAAAGTTTAGGACAGATAGTCCTTAAGTTTTGAACTTGAAACTATAAGTTAAGGATCTCCTGTCTTAACTTTTCAACTTGATACCCAAAGTTAAGGACATACAGTCCTTAAGTTTTGAACTTGAAACTCAAACTTTAGGACGAAGTGTCCTTTGCTTTTGAACTTATAATTTAAACTTAAGGAATGCCTGTCCCTAACTTTTGAACTTGGAATTCAAAGTTAAGGACATACAGTCTTTAAGTTTTGAACTTGAAACTATAAGTTAAGGACCTCATGTCCTTAACTTTTGAACTTGATACTCAAAGTTAAGGACAGACAGTCATTGAGTTTTGAACTTGAAACTCAAACTTTAGGACCAAGTATCCTTAGCTTTTGAACTTCTAATTCAAATTTAAGGACAACCTGTCCTTAATTTTTCAACATGAAAGGCTATGTTCAAGACTAAGTTTTAACTTTTATATTTCCAAAATTTTCAGCGGACAAGGTGATGTATATGCTGATGATAATTGTGTGAGGAAAAATCTCTACAAATTGTTTCATCAAAAAATTAGTAGCAAAATGTTCTTCCTTGAGTTTTTAGATAGCAGTTTTGTACTTGATGATAAGGTTAGATAATTCATAAGGCTTTTATCCTTTTTATTCTTAATTTATCATTTTTATTATTGTTTGAATGATGGATTTGTTTTATTTTTTGCCTTTTATGAAGCATATTGATATTTCTCTATATGATATGAGAAAGAAGGAATGCTACCACCCTCGTGATCATTCTTTTCGTTGCACAACTACTGGTATTCTTTTTGATAACTACATGGTGCTTGTGTATAAAGATTTCAATGATGATGCTACTGATGAATTTTGGTGTGCTGATTATAATCAGTTGTTTCTGACACCATATTGTGGGAGGACAACCATAGATGTGGAATTGCTTGTACAGAAGTAGACAAAATCTGTTTTCCATGTCGTCTTCCTTATGAAGAAGATAATGTTGTGGCACACTTTCTTTTGGGGTATTGGACTTGAATCAGAAAAAGATTGATTTATACGATTCCTCATACAGTGAAGCATATGAGGCAGGACTAAATCACGTGGAAATGTATGCACGCATGATCCCACTTGCTAAAGTTCTCACAGTTTGACAAACATCACAAGTCTTTCGGAAATGTCTTCAACAAATTTTATATTCAATGGCAAAGATCACCACACCAAATTGGATCACGTGTGTTGTTATTTGTTATATTATTAATATGTAGTTTAGATTTATTATTTAAATCATTGCATATCTAAAATTTCTCTTAGGACTCATTGTGGTGCATTCCAGATCAAATATGTTGAGTTGCTAATGATTGGAAAGGATGTGGAGCAATTCAATCCTGAAGACATAAAAGACTTTAGAAAAGAACTTGCTGCAAATCTTTGGGCACATGGTGAATGGAAAAGAAATTCTGGTCATGATACTCCACTAGAAAAGGTTGTCGATGATTATGAGAGTGAAAATGAAACCTGCTTTCCAAACGAGTTGTAGTTTAGTTTTAAAGAAAGATACTTGTGGATGATCTTTTGTATAAAATATTATTAAAAGATACATGTGAATTTTGCATGTTTAGAAAAATTCTAAAATATTATGTAAATTCCTAAAAAAGGCACTTATATTTTGTTGGCATAACATAAATTTTTGTCACATCTATGCAAAATTACAATTTCAGAAGTTATATCAAGGCATCATGTTATTAATTTCTTTGATTCTCTCAAATGTTGATTTGTCCATTGAGTTTGTTAGTATTAGTTCATGACTAAGCGTAAGTGAACTTCAAATTCAAAGTTAATGATCAAATGTCCTTAACTTTTTAACTTGAAACACAAATTTAAGGACTTCCTTTCCTAAACTTTTGAACGTGTAATTCAAAATTAAAGACTTGCTGTCCTTACCTATTGAACTTGTATTTCAAACTTAAGGACTTCTGTCCTTAACCATTGAACTTTGAACTCAAAGTTGAGGACTGGCTGTCCTTAACTTTTGAACGTATAATTCAATCTTAAGGACTGTCTGTCCTTAGCTTATTAACCAGCAAGTCGAACTTAAGGACTTTTATCCTTAACTTTTGATTTTAAAACGAAAATTTATGGACAGACAATCCTTAAGTTTTAAACTTAAAACAATAAGTTAAGGATAGAAAGTCCTTAACTTTTGATTTTTGAAATCAACGTTAAGGAAAAGATTCCTTAAGTTTTCAACTTTGAACTATAAGTTAAAGGCTTCCTGTCCATAACCTTTTTATCTAGCTAGTAAAAGTTAAGGACTGGTGTCCTTAACTTTTGAACTTAAAACTCAAAGTTAAGGACATACAGTCCTTAAGTTTTAAACTTGAATCTATAAGTTGTCACGACCCCGGATTTTTCCACACTCGGGAGTCGGGATGGCGCCTACTCACAGGAACTAGGCAAGCCAATTAATCACCTTTTCTCACAATTCATGATAGTAACATAAAAACTTGCATTTAAAATATTACAGCGGAAGATCAACTTTAAAGGGAGTAGGTAAAATTGCCAAAGTTAACACAATTGCTACCCCAAAACCTAGTGTCACATAGCTCACAAACTTCTAAGAGTTCACTAAATACAATCTTTAGAAAGAAATGATAAGAGTTTTTCCCGAAATACAAGGGATAACAACTAAAAACAAGATAAAGGAGACGTCAGGCATGCGAACGTCTGCAAGGCTACCTCGGTATCTCACTCTGGACTGAAAGCTTGCTCCCAACCTACTGTTGCTGACCAAAAGCTGCTCCAACTCTGTGATGTGTGCAAAAAGCACAAAAGTATAGCATCAGCACAATCGACCACATGTGCTGGTAAGTGCCTAGCCAAATCCAGGCAAAGTAGTGACGAGGCTAGGACCGGACTACCAACAAAACCTGTGCGGTTCAATATATATATATGTATGCCATAGAGTACAACACAAAAAGATTCTAACCAGTCAAAAAGAAAACAGGGAGGGGAGCATGTTGTAGGAGCTATAACAGTGCAGGCACTACAATCAATAAATAAGGAATGAAACTGTACAAGTTAAATATCAACGAGAATAAGAAAATCAACAGTGGCACGGCACCACCCTTCGTTCTTTTACTCTCGTTCTCACCAAATCAATCATATAAAATGCACGACATCAGCCTTCGTGCTTTACCTCACAAAAATGATGGCACAGAATGATCCTTTGTGCCTATACACTCACAACATGGCACGTAATGTTCCTTCATGCATTAGTATTCATATCATGGCATGGCATGTTCCTTCGTGCATTAGTATTCATATCACAAACATGCACGGCATCACCCTTCCTACTTTATCACTCTTCCTCACCCAACAACAATCAAAACAATGGAGCAAGGGGATAGACAAACAAATAGGAATTCTGGCAAGGAAACAATGTCAACAATCAAACAACAAAACATTCCGGCAAGGGAAATAACCATTAACTCATTAGCTTCATATCTCACTTTATCACTTGAGCCAATGCTCCAAAGAATCCATAATCCCATCTACCTTCTCAATTCGTATTACAACCGAGCCAAAGCTCCACGAAATCAAATTATCATGATTTCTTTCACATGTTCTTTACAATATCTAAAAATCCTCAATTAACATGGAATTCACAACTAAATCATGATAATCACATTTGAGGGACTCACGACCATGCTAAACACCAATATATAGATACTCATCACCATACCTATACACCATACTCAACAATTAGCAAGTAGCAAACATGACTCAACTCATATTCCTTCGGGCTAAGGTTAGACTGAACACTTACCTCGATGTCTTTAACTCACTCAAGCCTCAATTACAGCATTACTCCTCGATTCCTCCACCAATTCGCTCGAATCTAGTCATAAATTACATAAATACATCAACAATGCTAAGTGAAACAATTTGAAAGCATAAAAATGAGTCTCCAAAAGTTTAGCCCAAAAATTCCAAAAATTCCCCTAGGCACGCATGATCAAGACTCGAGGTTCGAACCAAAATCCATTCACCCATTCCCCCATAAACTCAAATATATGATTTATTTTGAGATCGAACATCGAATTGAGGTCCAACCCCCCCTAATATTAGAAAACCTACGTTCTACCCAATTCCCGCATTTTCCCATTAATATCTTTGGTTAACGTTGAAAGCATGTTAAAAGATGTTAAGGAGTGAAGAAAATAGTTTAGAAATCTCTTACCAAGAATTTTTAAGAAGAAGAATTGCTTGAAAAATCACCTCTTATGTTTTGGGCTTTTGAAAAGTGAGAAATAACTGAAAATCCTGTGCATTTATACTCTCAGATACGCCCAGCAAGGACCGCGGCCGCACTGGTGGGATGAAGACTTGCTGGCTGCGGACTACACAAAGATGACCATGGCCACACGGATTCCACCGCCGACCGTGCTAAGGTGGCTACGGCCACGCTGGTGGAACTGAAGGTCTCTGGTTTTCTGGAGGTTGCAAGGCGGACCGCGCGAGGACGACTGCGACTGCTCTAGAGCCTGCAACTTTTTCCTTGACCTGAAATATCTGGTGTTTTTAAGTCTAAGACCTCCCGGAACCTACTCGAAACTCACCCGAGACCTCAGGGCTCCAAACCAAACATACAGGCCACTTCAAAACATCCTACGGACTAACTCAGGCGATCAAATTGCCAAAATAACATCATATACATAGAATCAAGCCCCAAAGCTTAAGATTTCTTCAATTCTTTCATGGAACACCAGTTTTCCATGTTATGTCCGAAATACATCAAATGATGTCCGTTTTTAACCAAACTTTACAGAAAGTGCTTAAATCATATATGTGACTTGAATCGGGCGTTAGAACCAAAATACGAGGCCAATACCACAGCCTTTTAATCAATTTCATTTTCTAATTTATTTAGTTATTTTTAGGAAACAATATGACATAAAAGTTCATTTCTCAGACTTGGGGCCTGGGAATTCGATTCCGGGCATACGCCCAAGTCCCATATTTTCCTACGGACCCCTCCGGGACCGTCAAATCACGGGTCCGGGTATGTTTACCCAAAATATCGACTAGAGTCAACTTTTAATCATATTAAATATAAAAATTCATCATTTTTCACACATAATTCATATTTTAGCTTTCCGGTTAGGCGCCCGGACTGCATACGCAGATAGAGGTAGACCTCAATGAGGTTTTCAAGGCCTTGGAGACAAGGAATGAGTAAAGAAATAGTTGATGACCCTTTGGATCGTCACATATGTTAAGGATTTCGTGTCCTGAACTTTTAATCTTTGAAATCAAATTTAAGGACATGAGTCCTTAAGTTTTGAACTTTGAACTATAAGTTAAGGACTTCCTATCCATAACTTTTTAACAAGCAAGTCAAACTTAAGGAATGTTATCCCTAACTTATTAAATTAAAACTCAAGTATAAGGACAAACAATCCTTAAGTTTTAAACTTAAAACTTTAAGTTAAGGACTTCCTGTCCTTAACTTTTAATATTTGAAATCAAATTTAAGGACAGGAGACCTTAAGTTTTCAACTTTGAACTCTAAGTTAAGGACTTTCTGTACATAACTTTTTAACCAGCAAGTCAAATTTATGGATTTTTGTCCTTAACTTTTTATCTTAAAACTCAAAGTTAAGAATTGACAGTTTTTAAGTTTTAAACTTGAAACTATAAGTTAAGGATAGGAAATCCTTAACTTTTAATCTTTGAAATCAAAGTTAAAGACAGACTGTCCTTAAGTTTTGAAATTGCAAGTCGAACTTATGGACTCGTGTCCTTAACTCTTATTCTTTTAACACAAAAGAAACAAAAACTAGGTAAGAAGAAAGAAATTTTTAAAATTTCAAACATCTACTCCAATTAGAATAATCTAAATGAATCCAATTTACAGCAAAAACTAAAAAGAGTCGATAAACATAAGTGGATATATCTACTCTTCTCTATGCTTGCTTGAAAATTGGATGGAGAGTTGGAGAATATATACAAAATGTTTTATTATAACCAATTCTTCTGCAACGACCACATGTTATTTTTGATTACTCGGTAGTAGGAGTATGCCTTTTCTTTTGCCTTCTACCTGGTGGCACTTTGAAATCTAGAGGTTTCACAATTTGTGACTTAACACTCTTTGGTACAATCCAAGAATCAGTATGTCTTATAGGATGTATATGTCTTTTATATGTTTTCAGCGAAGATTTCTTTAAGTACCAATGCGATAAAAGTTGGACTTCTTGATGTTTCTCTTTTCGATAGCTGCAACTGCATGTGTGCATGGTAATTCATCAAATTGAAACTCAAAACAATCACATGTTATTTTGTATAAGTCCACCAAGAATGTTATTCCATCTTCTTCCACTCTAGAACGCCATGAATCAACAAGGAAGACCTTCAATGTTTAAAAATTATAAGTCAGTACATTATATAAAATAATATTAAAATCATAAGATAAACATAAAACATAATACTTACATTCAAAGTAAATGATAAATCTATTCTTTTCTTTAATTCTTCCTCTACCAAACAAGAAACATCATAAAATGTTCCTTCTGCTTTATTTCTTCTTTCATAAAACAAACGTTGTAGCTTCACTTGAATGAAATCCATCCTTTGTAATATAGGCAGCTCCCTTGCTTCTAATAAGATAGAATTCATTGAATCAACTATGTTTATTGTGAGCATGTCATATCTTCGTCGTGGACTACAAGAATGTGGCCATCTTTCCGGTGGTTCTTCCATCAAGTAGTCATAGGTCAAATTCTTTGCGCCTGTATACTCTTGCAGCACTTTGAAAAAGTTTTATGACCTCACTTTTGACCTTCCTTAACTTTAGGCTCTACTCTAAATGATAGATGCAAATCCCATGATGACTTTCAGAATATACCTTTGATGTTTAAAATAAGATGGTACGGTCTTCTGTGTTAATTGAGATCAATGCCTTGTGCAAGAGGCTTCGTGTATTGTTTTGTGGATTCTTAATTTGCTTTATAGAATTGAATGGTCGGTGGGAAAGTGGTGCAAACTTGTTACCTGGTGCGAAAGTTTGTGCGAGCGTGCCCACGGGAAAGTTTTATAAGTGTGGCATGTAGTCACTCGATTGGTTGAAGAAGTTAAACCATGTATGAAGATTGTGGTAATATCGTTGATTTGAGAATACATGCATGGAATGAACTCACTCTGTAAAGTTGTGGATTGTGGAGGAATTCTCAAATTATGATGGTTTTTATTAAGCATTATGAAGGAAAGGAGGGTTATTAAGGACCTTGGAAAGGTTATTAACCTAGTTAGTGCGATCAGAATAAGCTTGAGGTCGGTGGAATGATTTTAATGTGAATATGGGCCCTATATCAAGCCAAACGTGTCCATTTCAATAGCGCTCCTTATGGAGGAGTAATCAGTATGTTATTTCGTTGTCAAATATATCATGTAGTGATACATTACACAGTGTGAGTTATAAGACGATTTGAGGAATTGCTTATGTGTCGAGGATCCGCGTAGAAATGATGTATTATGAGCAAAATGGCTCTGAAATTTAGATTGTATATCTCACCTTAGTTGTGCTTGAGTTTTTTGGCTTATAGCGCTATATTTCCCCTCAGGGATGGTATTATGCACCTAGCATGCATGTGATCGAAATTCGGTATTTTATTGTAATGAGCAATTTAGCATGATGTGCATATCCTTACGTGAGTGTTATGTGAGGATCGGGTGGCACACCTCCACGGGTATGTTATATGTGGATCGGGTGGCATTCCACTATACGTATGATGCTTGAATCGGATTGCGCGCCGCAAGAGTGTGATGCTGAGTATAGTTTTCTATATGCTATTTTTTGGTATGCCTTTCTTCCTATTTTATAAGGAAAGTCTGTATTAGTGCGTGAGTTAGGCAGTCCCTTCCAGAGTTTGTTTTCCTTTTATTTGCGTTCAAATTGGTAGCCTATTGGCACATTGTGGCATCATATGACACTTCTGATTGAGTCTGGGTGGCTTATATCCTGAGCAGTTCGTACTAGGTGAGACGAGATCATTGGATTGAGGATCAGTGCAATCTTACTGTATGAAGTATATTATGTAGCTAAGACAATTATTTGGTTCAGAATGAGGTGATGATTCTTGTCAGGAGTATAGACGTAGTGATTTGTTGGTTCGGCAGCCAGTTATGAATTTCTACACATCTCCTCCATCATGGCGATATTGTAAGAATTAGATCAAGACCTATGTAGGTCATGAGGTGCAATGAGGGCAACAGATTCCTGGAATTTTGATTAAGTTGATCCAAAAATGTTATTGTGGTCCGGTAGGTAAAGTGATGCAAGGTGTGAGTTCAGCAAAGTTGTGCAGTCAATGTTTGGGTACAACATGTAGTGATTAATATGGTGATCATGCGTTGGAAATAGGTCGGGCATAGATCTCCTGATATTGGAATTAGGCTCTAAGGCTTATCTGCTTGAATAAAAATAAATATCTTCAAAATTGATCGAGCTAATGTGCTCAACTGAGTTTTGGCAGCACGAGAAGGTGCGTGAAGTGTAAAAACAATGATTTCATACTACTTCAGTGCAGTTCTCAGCAGGTTCGAGGATGCATGTATGTTTAAATAGGAGAGGATGTAACGACCTGACTGGTCATTTTGATCCCTAGCATGTTATTCAGCAGTTTGGGCCATTAGCAGCTTCATTTCAAGTGTTATGACTTGTGCACGTGGTCGGAATTGAATTTTGGGAAGTTCAGGGTTGAATTGGGAAAAGAATACTCATTTCAGAAGCTTTTAAGTTAATGGAATTAACTAAGATTGGACATTAGAGTAAACAACCTCGGAATGATCTGAGGGTTCCATTAGGTTCGTATGATGATTTCGGACTTGGGCGTATGCCCGGTTTGGGTTTTGGATAACCTGGAAGCATTTTGACCCCTATTGTGGACGTTAGCATTTTAGAAAAAATATCATAAGTTTGGCTTGAAGTGCATTTTCAGTTTTATCGATGCCCGTGTGGGATTCCGAGTTAGATATGAGGAGCTATTATCCTCATCTTTTTCCCGACTCAAGTACTTCTTCTTTTTTCCCATTCGAGGATGAACGGTTATTTTACTGGTGGAGGATGTGATGACCCAAAGGGTCATCACTTATTTTCTTAACTATTCTATATTTCCGAGGCCTTGAATGCCTCATCTGGGGTTGCCTTGATTTGCATGCGTAGTCCGGGTGCGTCGTCGGAAAGCTCAAATATGAATTCTGTGTGAAAAATGCTAAATTTTGATATTTAATTGAATAAATTTGACATCGGTCAAAATTTTAAGTAAGCAGATCGGACTCATAATTTGACGTTCCCGGAGGGCCCGTCGAAAAATATGCGACTTGTGCGTATGCCCGAAATCGAATTTTGAGGTCCCTAGCCTGAGAAATAAATTTTTGTGTGAAATTGTTTTCTCGAAATAATTAAGGAAATTGGAAATGAAATTTGATTAAAAGATTATGGTATCAGGACCGTATTTTTGTTCTGGTGCCCGGTACAAGTCTTTTATATGGTTTAAGATGAAAAGTTTGATTGAAAATGGGCGTCGTTTGACGTGTTTTTGAATTAGAATGGAAATTTGATGTTGTATGAAAATTTGAAAAAAATCATGAGTTTTGAGGCTCGATTCGATGTACATGATGTTATTTTGGAGTTTGATTTGCGCGAGCAAGTCCGTAGGAAGTTTTTGAGGTTGTGCGTATGCTTAGTTTGGAGCCCCGAGGGCTCGGTGAGTTTTGGATAGGTGTCAGAGTGCCTTTTCAACCTTGGAAAAAATTGCAGCTATAACTGACCTGCAGGCTTCGTAAATGCGAAGCCTGGCTCGCAAATGCGAGCTCGCAAATGCGAAGCCTGGCTCGCAAATGCGAGCTCGCAAATGCGAGCTCGCAAATGCGAGCTCGCAATTGCGAAGGGTCAGTTTGTGAATGCGAGAATGTTCCAATCCTGAAGCTATCGCAAATGCGATCATTTATCACGTAAATGCGAAGGGTGAGGTTTTTCAAATGCGAACCTTCAATTTTCCCTTAGAGTTTGCAAATGCGACTAAAAGATTGCAAATACGAAGTCCTCCTTTTTGGCCAGTGTTCGCAAATGCAAACAGAAATCTCGCATTTCCCATACCTGCAAGGTTCGCCATTGCAAACCGAATTTCGCAATTCCCATATCCGTAGCCCAGCATATTTTATACTTAACCGATTTTGAACTTCATTTTTAACATTTTCTCAAACTCAAACACCCATGGGAAATTTTCCAAGAAATCTTTCTTCTCAAGTCAATTATTAGTTAATTTCTACTTATTTCTTTAAATCATTAACATCATTTAACATGTTTTTCACTTAAAATCAATGATTTCCATGGGTGAAATTTAGGGTTTGAGGTAGAACCTAGGTTTTTTAAAATTTAGGAATTTGAACTTCGATTTGAGGTTCGATTTCAAGACAAATCATATATTTGGATTTGCGGGGGAATGGGTAACCGGGTTTTGGTTCGAACCTCGGGTGTTGACCACGTTGGCCTTAGGGGTGTTTTGGTTATTTTACTTAAATTTGCATCTTTGCTTTAAATTAAATAGCAAATTCAATTGCTTGAGATGTTATTTACGAGATGTAATTGAAATGGATAGATTTGGGCCATTGGAGGATACTCGTGGAAAACGTGTGGTTTCGGGTTGACTTCCGAGCCAGTTTGAGGTAAATAACTTGTCTATCCTTGTGTATGGGACTTTCCCTTTAAGATATGATGATTGGTAATTGAATGCCCTGTACGTGAGGTGACGAGCGCGTACTTGAGTTAATTGTTGAAAACCCGAATTTTAACTTAAAATATTTGAACTGAGTTTCTTTCGTCTTTGCTTATTCCTACTTGCTATTATAGCCTGTGCTAGTTTAATAAGGCATGTTTAGTTGATCCAAATTGCCTAATTGCTTAAATTGCCCTAATTGCACTGCGTGAAGCATGTTAGGCTAGAACTATCGGTTGCTTTGTGTTGTTGTACTTCATTTCTGAACATTCTCTGATTGTGGTTGCGCATTTACATTGGGACTACAGATGTGGGATTCCGGTAGCTTTCCCCCCTCCCCCTCCCTCGTCTGTTTACTTTGGGACTGCGGGTCTGATTCCCGATAGAACCCCCTACATATTTACTTTGGGACTCTGGGTTCGATTCCCTATAGTTCCCCCATACATATTTACTTTGGACTGCGGGTTCGATTCATGATAGAAATCCCCTGCATATCTACTTTGGGACTTCAGGTTCGCTTCCTGATAGTTTCCCTTGCGCAGTTATATGGAACTACTGGGTATTTACATTTGAGACTATGGGACAGTATCGTTGGAGATCCTTCGGATATATTCATATGATAGACTACGGGATGGTATCCCGGGAGATCCTTCGAATATACTCATATGATGGACTATGGGACGGTATCCGGGGAGATCCTCGGACAGATTAATGAAGTGGACTACATGATGATATCCTTGGAGATCCTCATTATTGGAACTGTAATTGAGCAGTTTTACTTTGTGTGTTAAATTGTTGTTTTGGTAACCTGACTTACTTCATAGTTGTATTTCATTATTTCTGCTTTTTTCATACTATTGCCAGCCTTATTATCACATTTTATCTCAGTATGTCCCTGACCTTCCTCGTCACTACCTAACTGAGGTTAGGCTTGTGTAACGACCCCAACCCCGGTCGTGATGGTGCCCAACACAATGCTAGGCAAGCCCGACCATCAAACACTCACAACCCTTTTATATAAAATTCTTTAGTAGCTATTAGAGGTAAATTCTAATTTGATAACAATAGAAGTTTAAGCAGCATATGTGAAATGTGCGGAAAATGATAAAAAAGAAACATCTCAACAATAGCCCACTAGATCCAGTGTCAGAAGCCTGAGAGTCTAAGTACAAGGTTTCGAAAGTCTACTACAAAGATATATCTAGAATGCTGAAATGTAAAAGATAGAGGGAGAACATCAGGTCAGCGGACGCCATGCAACTACCTTGATAACTCCGGCGAAAAATGAGCAGCTGAAAAGCTTGCACTACACCTCAGAGGTACCTGGATTTACACACACGTGCAGGAAGTAATGTGAGTACTCCGACCTAGTGAGTAATAAAAATAAATAATGAATGACAGTATTAAATTACAAAAAGGCACTAATTAGTTCTATATCAAAGCAATAAAACCATATAAGAAGCAAATAATGAAGATGTCGAGTGAAATTCCTTAAACCAGGTGGAGCACGTAGCTCAAGAAGTACTAATCAAGTATAAAATCCGTTCCTCAAGCATATTGTTCACTTATTTATTACTTTTCCTTGGCACTCAATTCATATACTTTTCACAATAATCTAAATCATAAATATACCGCTGTGCCATGCGGCCCGATCCAAATGTCGCTATGGCGCACATCCTGATCCATAACAATAGTCGACTGCACTCACTGGGGGTGTGCAGACTCCGGAGGGTCTACCACAGACCAAGCGCTACAATTTTGCGGCGCACAGCCCGATATATATATATATATATATATATATATATATATATAGACTCACACACAATTGTTGCGACGTACAGCCCGATCCATATAAGTATATTCATTTGTTGCGGCGTGCAGCCCGGTCCATTACAAATCAAACATCCTCACCATTGGGTTCTCAACTCCTCTTAGTCAATCTAATCACAGCCTCTCGGGCATACTAATACAAAATAGCGATCTCATCCCACATATTACTTTAATTTATTATTAGCATTTCAAATCAAGTTTGCATTGCGTTTAACAGTTAAAACCATGACTGGGGATATGATTTTTCTCAAGTAATGTGAGGAAAATCCATAAAAGAATGCCCCTAAGGGTTGTACAGGTCGGCACAAGGCCCCAATCATGGAGACAGGCCAAATCATAATAACAATAAACAAGCCTTAGTCAAAATCATTGTAACATCATCAACAGGATGGACAAAGTCACAATTCCCTGTAGTAACGGACTTTGCGCTCATCATACAGTGTTTTCCTCAACTTAACATTGAACTGCGTTGTGCAAATCCAAGGTTTCAAACCTTCAGGACACCATTTATAATCATTACTCACCTCAAGCAGGCCATAACTCTAGCTCCCTTTGCCCTTGCCTCTAAAATCGACCTCCTCACGCATCGAATATGATCAAAACCACAACGAATACGTCACAATATGCCAATGGAACAATACCAATCGAAAATAATCGAAAACAACAAATATATCGAAATTAGAAAACCCAAGACCTGGACCAACTTCTAGAAACTCGAAAATTCTTATACCAACGGATTCCTTATCTCGCCAAGAGTCTATACATATAAATCAGAGTTTAAATGACCCCTCAAATCCCAATTTGAAATATCAAATTTCAAGCTCTAGTTATTCTCCTTTTTGCTAAGTTTTCATGAATTTCTACGTTGATTTTACAATTAAATCATGTTTTTAATTCATAGAACTCACCTCCTATCAATCTCAGTCAAAACCCTCTTCAATTCCCGTCCAAAAGATCTCAAGGATGCTCATCAATGGTGGAAAATGACTTAACCTCGCGGAACAAAAATGTTTTGAAACCCTTCTGCCCAGGTCCCTTTTTCCTCTATGCGATGGAAATGCACAAAAATTCCAGCTCCAAATTTAACACAATGTGATCGTGAATATATATATGCGATCGCAATGCACAAGATCCTTAACTATGAGATCGCACACCTACACCTGCGATCGCATTGAACAATTTTCTACTAAATTCCTACATCAACTTCACACTGTGCGATCACAAGCTTCCCTCTGCGATTGCATTGAACAACCAAACACCACCTCACAATCCTCTTATGCGATGACAGAGCCCCTCTTGCGATCGTAGAGAACAAAAGTCTACAACACTGAACCTGCAATTTCTGCAACATCCTAAGCCCCAAAACCCACTCCGTTAGCCATCCAAAATCAACCCGAGGTCCACAGGACCTCAACCAAAAACACCAACACCCCTATAATATCACTCAAACTTTTTCCAATCATTGAAACACCTAAAACAACACTAAAACCATCATTCCACCTCAAATTCCAGCCTAAGTCTTTTAAAAACTTCCGAAATGCACATTCGATGAAAAACCTAACCATACCACCTCTGAATGACCTAAAATTTACACACACATCCCAAATTACTTAACAAAGCTACTCTCGAAATTTCATTTCGACCCGTGGATCAAAATCTAACCTATCAACTGAAATTCGCCAAAATACTAACTTCGCCAATTCAAGCCTAATTCTACCCTGGACCTCCAAAATTACTTCCAATCATACTCCTAAATCACAAATCATCCCCTGAAGCTAAATGAATCATTGGAAATCACATCCGATCCCTCCAACTCATAAGTTAACATCCTGTTGGCTTTTCCAAACCAAGCCTTCCTTGAAAAGACTAAGTGTCTCATTTCCTACCAAAACCTAACCAAATCGACTCGATCACATCAAAGACCGATAATGAAGCATAAGGAAGCATAAAATTGGGGAAACAGATAGGTAACGCATGAGACGATGGTTCGGGTCGTCACATCTTCCCCAACTAATACAAAGGATCGTCCTTGAGTGAGTCAAGTAACATACCTGAAGTCTCAAACAGGTTAGGATATCCGTTCCGCATCTCTAGCTCGTTCTCCCAGGTAACCTCGTCCACAAGCCGACCTCTCCACTGCACCTTTACTGAAGTTATATCCTTCGACCTCAACTTTCGAACCTGACGACCCAGAATAGCCACTGGCTGCACATCAAAGGTTAGATTTTTATCCAACTAAACCGTGCTGAAATCCAAAACATGAGACGTGTCCCGAAATACATCAACCAGTCAAAATTCCTACGCAGCTCCACTCTGCGCGACTGCGGTACGTACTTATCATAGAAGAGAGTGGAGAATTCCTGCCAAGTAAGGGGCACTGCACTAATCGACTTATGCCTCTCATACACCTCCTACAAAGTGAAGGCAGCCCAAGTAAACTGAAAGGTAGTAAATGCCACACTACTAGACTCGAGAATCCTTGTTGTGCGGAGCATCCGCTGACACTTGTTAAGAAAAACCCTAGGCATCCTCGCCCTCAGCACCACAGAATGTCGGAGGCTGGAGTCTACCAAACCTCTCAAGACGATGCTGCTCATCCACCGGCATAAGTTGAACCCTGAATTCCAGCACTATTGAAACGGGCTGAGCTCAAGGTGCCTCTGGCGTCTAAAGTCCCTGCATTACCTACACAGTTGTGCGAGCAGCGGAGGTTTGATTGTCTCCCCCGACATGTGAAGTAGCTGCTGTTGTGGTAGCTGAGACTGCCTGAGCTAGGCCAGTGCAAACTATCAAGGTCTGAGCTATGTTCTCCTGTAGACCCGGAACCATGAATGTGCACAAGTGGTGCTTGAACCGGTGCTGCTCGAGCCTTGTCTGGAGCTGGGGTAGCTGGGCAATCAACAGGTGTTTCCCTCGCTAACCTGCCTTCACAACGAACACGACCGCGTCCATGGTCTCCGGTGGCCTCAGTGGGTGGAACTGGTGGTCGTCCACCTCATCCGGTAGCGTGAGTTCTCGCCATCTGCGAGAGAATAGAACAACAGAAATTTTATTCTCGGAGCAACAAAGGCATACGACAAGAATTCCAAGAATATGAAGTTTTCTTAAAGTTTCTGCAGCCTCCCAAGGATAAGTAAAGACATCTCCGTACCGATCCGCGAGACTCTACTAAACTGGCTCATGACTCGCGAGACCAAGTAACCTAGGCTCTGATAGCATCTTGTCATGACCCCAACCCCGATCATGATGGCACCTAATACAATGCTAGGCAAGCACGACCATCAAACACTCACAACCCTTTAATATAGAATTCTTTATTAGCTATTAGAGTTAAATGACAATTTGATACCAATAGAATTTTAAATAGAATATGTGAAATATGCGGAAAACAATTAAAAAAACATCTCAACAATAGCCCACTAGATCGGGTGTCACAAGTCTGAGCCTCAAAGTAGAAGGTTTCAAAAGTCTACTGCAAAGATATATCTAGAATGTAGAAATGTAAAAGATAGAGGGAGAACATCGAGTCTGCGGATCCCATGCAGCTAACTCGATAACTCAGGAAAAAAATGAACTGCTGAAGAGCTCGAACTACGCCTTAGAGGTACCTCGATCTGCACACACGGTGCAGTGAGTAATGTGAGTACTCCGACTCATTGAGTAACAAAAATAAATAATAACTGACAGTATGAAATCACAAAAAGGCACTAAATAGTTCTATATCAAAGCAATAAAACCAATTAAGCAGCAAATAATGAAGAAGTCGAGCGAAATTCCTTAAACCAGGAAGAGCAGGTAGCTCAACAAGTACTAATCAAGTATAAAATCCGCTCCTCGAGCATATTGTTCACTTATTTATCATTATTCCTCGGCATTCAGTTCATATACTTTTCACAACAATCGAAACCATAAATATACCGCTGCGGCGTGCAGCCCGATCCGAATATCGTTGTGGCGCACAACCGATCCATAGCAGTAGTCTCCTGCGCTCACTGGCGGTGTGCAAACTTCGAAGGGGCTCCTACAGCCCAAGCGCTACATTGCTGCGGCATGCATATATATATATATATATATATATATACACACACACACACACACACACACATTTGTTGCGTCGTGCAGCCCGATCATATAAGTATATTCATTTGTTGTGGCATGCAGACCGGTCCATAAAATATAAAACATCCTCACCAATGGGTTCTCAACTCCTCTCAGTAAATATAATCACAGCCTCTCGGGCATGCTAATACAAAATAAGGATCTCAGCCCACGTATTACTTTCATTTATTATTAGCATTTAAAATCCAGTTCGTATTGTGCTTAAAAATTGTAAACATGACTGAGGATATGATTTTTAACAAGTAAAGTAATTAAAATCCGTAAAATAATGCCCCTAAATGTTCTACAGGTTGACGCAAGGCCCCAAACATGGCGACTAGCCAAATCATAATAATAATAAACAAGCCTTAGTCAAAAATATGGTAACATCATCAACGGGATGGACCAAGTCACAATCCCCAGCAGTAATGGGCTCCACGCTCATCATACAGCGTGTGCCTCAACTCAATATAGCACTACGTTGACCAAATCCGGGGTTTCAAACCCTCAGGATAGCATTTACAATCATTACTCGCCTCAAGCCGGCCAAAACTCTAGCTTGCTGTGCCTTTGCCTCTCAAATATACCTCCTCGTGAATCGAATCTGATCAAAAACCACAACGAATATGTCACAATATCTCAATGGAATACCTAATAAAAAATAATCGAAAAATAGCAAAAATCTCGAAATTAGCAAAACCCGAGCCCCGGGCCCATTTCACGAAACTCAAAATTCATACACCAACGGGTTCCTTATCTTGCCACGATTCTATACATATAAAGAACACCAAAATCGAAGTCCAAATTGCCCCTCAAATCCCAATTTGAAATATCAAATTTCAAGCCCTAGTTCTTCAACTTTTTGCTACGTTTTTCATGGATTTCTAGGTTTATTTTATAATTAAATCTTATTTTTAGTTTATAGAAGTCACCTCCAATCAATCCCAGTCGAAACCCTCTCCAATTCCCTTACAAAAGCTCTCAAGGATGCTCATCAATGATGGAAAATGACTTAACCTCGCAAAAAAAAATGTTTTGAAACCCTTTTGCCCAGCTCCCTTTTTCCTCAATGCAATCGCAACCCCAGGTTTGCAATCGCAATGCAAAAAAAATCTAGCTCCGAATTTAACTATGCGACCGCAAATATGTACATGAGATCGCAATGCACAAGATCCTTATACTATGCGATCACATTGAACAATTTTCTACTAAATTCCCATATCAACTTCACACTGCGCGATCACAAGTCTCCCTCTACGATCATATTGAACAACCAAACACCCGCTCAATTTCCTCTTATGCGATCGCAGAGCACCTCCTGCGATCGAAGAGAATAAAAGTCTACACCACTGAACTTGCAATTTCTGGAAAATCCTAAGCCCCAAAACCCTTCTGTTAGCCATCTGAAATCACCTCGAGGCCCCCCGGACCTCAACCAAAATACCAACACCCCCTATTACATCATTTGCACTTGCTCCAATCATTAACACACCTCAAACAACACTAAATCTATCATTCCACCTCTAATTAAAGCCTAAGTTCTTTAAAAACTTCTGAAATGCGCATTTGATAAAAAACCTAATCAAAACAGCTCCGAATGACCTGAACTTTTACACACACATCCCAAATCACTTTAAAGAGCGATAGCATCTCACGGAATTCTAATCCGAACCCTCGGATCAAAATCTCACCAATCAACCGAAATTCGCCAAAATACTAACTTTGCTAATTCAAGTCAAATTCTACCTCGGACCTCCAAAATCACTTCCAGTCACACTCCTAAGGCACAAATCATCCCCTGAAGCTAATCGAATCATCAGAAATCACATCCGAGCCCTCTAACTCATAAGTCAACATTCGGTTGACTTTTCCAAACCAAGTCTTTCTTAAAAGAGACTAAGTGTCATTTTCTACCAAAACCAATCCAAATCGACTCGATCACATCAAAGGCCGATAATAAATCACAAGGAAGCATAAAATGGGAAAAATAGAGCGGTAACTCATGAGATAACGGGTCAGGTCGTCAAATCTTGGCACTTAGTGAGTACGTTGTGGTGTACTCATGCCCCTTCTGCGCATGTTTTTCATGTGTACATCTAGGTACTTCATTTCAGGCATATCACTCTTGAGGCGGAGAGATCTAACAGAGACTTCGATGTACATCTGCCGCGTCCGCAGACCAGGAGTCTCTATCTTATTCTAGCTTTGTCAGTTAGCTTTTCCTTTCATACTTTATTCTTTAGGCATTCTAGAGTTAGAGCCATGTATTACTTTTCATTAGCTTGTGTCAGTTTTCGGGTTTTGGGGTGTTATAGTAGACTTCCGCATTTATTTTGAGTTGTATATGCCGAGCATGAGTTATATATAAATTTCTTTTAATATTTCAATTTTAACTAATTACTCTGCAATTTGTGTTATTTTCCTCATTGTTAGGCTTACCTAGTTATAGGGATTAGGTGCCATCACGACCTGTTCACGGAGGGCGAACTTGGGACGTGACAATATCAACAAAAAATAATAATAAATTCGAATGATTCTTGTGTATAAATCACGATTGAAAATGCTGAACGAGTCTTTTTTATGATATCCTTGGCTAATTTTAGATAATTTAAAATATTTTTCACAGTTAGAAAGTTATTAAAGCCATTTCTAATAAAGCACAATAGATGAACTTGTCGAAAATGCGGTCAATACTCTTTCACCATGTGTCCAAATATTCCTAAAAACATACAGAAATATAATTTATTAATTAATCAATATAACTCTTTCGGGGGCCACTTAGCTCACAAATCAGTTTTATATAGATTATGTTGTAGAAATTATTTATGTGATAAATAACGTAGCACCATACAAATAGTTATGCGGTGAATAACAATAGAAATTTTCACTAATTATCTATACATTTTTTTGATGACCCGAAGGAACGATTACACTCATATTGCACATCTAACTCAATATAAAACAATACACAAATTTACCACATAACTTGTTCTCGGGTATTTGCAAAATTTAATAACGTGTAAAATTATGCATCAATTGTGTTTTCTTACACGATAAACCAAGTATTGTTAATAACGTGTAAAATTATGCATCAATTGTGTTTTCTTACACGATAAACCAAGTATTGTATGTATTTAAAAAAAATATTAGGTATTTTTGATTATTTTACCCTTATTTATGTTTTATTGGTATTTAAAAAATCATAATATTACCCCATAATTGAGGTGTTTTTAGTCTTAAAGAATCATTACTATTAAGGATAAAATATAAAAAAAATTAATAGTTGTCTTGAATTTTTAAGTGACAAATGATTTAAGATAATTATTTTTATAAATCGCGACAGATAATTTAAAACAAAGGAAGTATGACTAAACGAATACGTATTAGATATGAGGAGTCTAACAGATTGATGACGACTAAGTCAAAATGGCTAAATTCCAATGACGACTCATGTTAAAACAAGCCAGATATCACTTATCTTAATCCCTTATATTAGTTTAACTCAACAATTCTAATTTTTTATTTTTTTGGTTTTCCATTAATGTTTGATATCTGTTTTGGTATTCAACAAATGTAAATTTATCTCGTGTAAGACCCATTAAATTGTAAGTGCTCTCTATGATATTTTTTTCCTAATTTTAGAGCTCCAACTCAAAATATTAAATGAAAGTGAAGTGATCATATATATTCAACCATAATCATTTGATGATACAATTCAAGCATTAACATAAGAGAAAATTCATACTAAAATATAAAGAAACACGGACTAGGAAGTTTCTTAGCTATCACGATCACGCTGGGAGCGTTTTTGAATTGTCAAAATTGACTAGAGACCAATTATTTATTAGGCGTAGATCATATGGAATTTATAGAATAGTAATTTATATGTACCCTGCATATAAATGAGGGTGAGTTGAAACTTAAAACCACGACAATCCTATTAACGAAATGATAGCTACAATAACATACAATCTTCATGTCCGTAGAAACAGGCAGACCTTTCTAAGATTCTTGGTATTTGAACAGGAAAAAGTTTCTTTCTAGCTGGTTTTCACATTGGTGCACCTAATGTTAACCTTCGCCAATTGAGCTCGACTTGAAAATAAAAGAGTTGTCATGAGGCAGCAAGAGTATAGAAAAGCTAAGGTGCATGAGCAGCAATAAGGAAAAAATGGGAAACGAGCAAGTCACTTTACAAAAAATTAGGTTTTAGCGACGGGCAAATTTTGTAGCTAAATAGAAAAGTTTGTTTATAATCTTATTTAGCAGCGGATTATCAAGAAATTCTACTAGCTATGAGCATTTTTGCAATAGATTACCAATGGCGTTCATAGCTAATTCAAGCTTTTTTTATAGTGAGTGATGGCCAAGGCTTTGACGGAGGTGAAACAACTTGATAAGGGCTTGACAATGAGTTGCGGGCTGAGGGTGACACTTGATCATGACAAATACATCAAGGCATGAGGCATTGATGCCAAGGCACGGTAGAAACGGAATGGCAAAGGCAAGCAAATGTGCAATGGGAAGGTAGTGCGTGGACAGACTTGTCATGGCATTGAGTTGGGGCAAACGGGCCAAGTTCGTGAGCGATGGCAAAGGAAAATTGTTTCACAATGCAGTTGGATACAATGGAATTGGCGCCTCCAGGCCAGGGGACGAAATTGGGCAGCAAGTCTTGGATTGACAAAGTCGATGGCGGTTACGGCACATGCTGTGCGCATGGGTAGCAGTTGAGCTTTGTCAAAAAAGCAGGCAGGAGTGTTAGCACATTTTGGGGCCGTGATCCCACTATCCTATAGCATGATTTACATGATCCTAGTAGTTGGGATTGTCAATTACACTAGGCTAAAGTAGTGGGCTGAGTTGACAAGTGCCTTAGCCTAAAAATAGGCAACTATTATGTAAATATGGCTGGTTCATGTATTATAAATGGGTAGCACCCTTCCATTTAGAGTCTTGAGAGAAAAGCATGTAGAGTTTATGTTTGATTTAGGAAGGAGTCCTAAATATGATTTTCAAGAGTGAAAACAACCTAAGGTTAAGAGTAGTCTTGTGAGGGTCAAGGGTGATCCTTTTTGCACATGGATGTACTTTGAGTTTGAGTTTATTTGTATACTCGTTAAATACAAATTTGGAAAAAGAGTTTCCTGTATATTATGCCTTTTATTCACTTTAATTTTTTTTTCATGTTATTTTTCGTTGCCTAAAATCAACGTAAGATTACTACGTTGAAAAAGCAGTCTAAATAATTCAAAGTCCAAAGTTACAAATTTTTGTCGAGTGTTGGTGCAGGCTGAAGTCAAGTTGAGACTTGGCTATCGCGCGGGCTATTTGTTTCAAACATAAAAATGCCTGTGACAACTAGTATCAGAGCTGATCAGGTTCGTGATGAAGACGCGACGGGTAGTGGCAGATTTCGTAGTCTTGTTCGAGAACATGGTTGGTTGTAATAACCAACTGCGGGAAAGGATAATGAAACTGGAAGCATTTGTGGGAAATGTTCCAGAGGGTGAAGATATTCAGACTCCTGTGACAAGGCTTGCCTACATTGAGGAAAAATTGGCAAGTCTAAGTCAAGACAATGCAGATCTGAAGGCTGAGATAGTGGTACTACGATGTGCTGTGGGCGAGGTTGCTCCTCAACGTGGTTCGGAACGTCAAGGTGAGAATTTCTGAACCTAAGGCATTTGGTGGTGTATGGAGTGCACATGAATTGGAGAATTTTCTTTGGGATATGGAGCAGTACTTTCATACTATTCATGACCAAGATGAGATGGAAAAAGTTACCTTGACTAGCATGTATTTGAGTGATGATGCTAAGTTATGGTGGCGCACTCATGTGGCTGAAGATGAAAGTTTGCATAGACCAATTATTGAGTCATGGACTTGTGGCTGCAGAAGTAATACATCTTGTATTGCTAGGGACAAACTGAAAAAGTTGAGACACACCGGATTAGTTAGAGCTTATGTGAAAGAGTTTACATCTTTGATTCTGAGCATCAGCAACATGTCGGAAGAAGATAAGTTGTACAACTTCTTGAGCAGGCAGCAACAATGGGCACAACTTGAGTTGCGAAGGGAGAATATTCAAAACCTCGCAAGTTTTGTGGATGCGGCTGATGCGTTGGGCGATATTCACTTGAGGGATGAGATTTCTACTTCAAATTCCAACGATGGAAAGAGGACAAGGCTAAGGAGTAGAAGAAATGTGAAAGTGGCAATGCAAATGAAGATAAGGGGAAAGGAAAACATTAGGCTGGAAGTTCAAAGAGCAAAGAGAAGTGTAGCAAATTCAGTGGTTGTTTCTTTTGTGATGGACCACATCGAGCGAGGGACTGTCCAAATAAGGCAGTGTTAAATGCTATGACTGCCCGAAGAAGAGGGCTGCATTTGAGGCACTGAATAGTGACAAACAAACTCTTGGTGTCAATGCAACTGTAGCTGAAGAGAGAGGGGGTCAAGAGGCGTTGATTGTCAGTCCCATAGGACTCATAAATTGAGTTGACCTCAACGAGGACGTCGAGTTTCAAAGGGTGTGGGTAGTTTGTTAGACCTCCATCAATTGAGCTCGATTTGACAACAAGAGTGTTGCAAAGCTAATGTGCATGAGCAATACCAAGGCAAAAATGGGAAACAAGCAAATGATTACCAAGGCTTTGACGGAGGCGAGGCAACTTGGAAAGGGGTTGATAATAAGTTATGGGCTGAGGGTTGATTGTTGCCAACTCCGAATACTAATAAATAGAGGAGAGGGTCGCAATATCTTTTACCCAATTTTTGGTCGAGATAGAATCCACAGAGAGCTAGGCTTGGACTTGAGTGTATATCCGGTTTAGAATTGCGTGTGTGCTCTTAATTACAGTTCTAATCATTTTTGTGGTTTTCTTTATAATTCTACTTGTATCAAACTACTAATTGTAAATGCAACTAGATTAAGCTAAGAGTTAAATATTGGAAGTTGTATCTAAGGATTCAAATGGCACTAGGATAGTGACATCCACCTAGGTGGCAATTGACGGGTACTTAAATATAAGGCATATTTGACATATTTGGGGAATATGATGTAAATGTTGCACTAATTTACCCATTCTACGCCTCTCGGCGGCTCAAGTGATTTTTCCTAATTGACTTTCTCAAGATTAATTGGATATGTAAATTTGCACAAGCAACTAAGGTTCAAGTCGGGTATTACTCTCTCGAGGTTTAAACTTTTAATTTGGGCAATCAGTCTCTTGAGTACACCCCAATTCCTTATTTGATCAATTTCAGAGAATTAGTCTATCTTTCTCAAGAAGGACCCTATTCAACTAAACACAAACTAGTATTTGCAACCACTAATTCAACAATTAACTATGAAATGAATCCAAATACCAAACACCCAAAGTCAATTTAGCCATAAAATGCAAGACCCATCAATTACCCACACTAGGGTTGAGCCACAACCCTAGCTATGGGGTCTAGCTATTTATATTCAAAGAAGAAAAATAAAAAATAGATAAAGATAAACACATATTAGTTAATTACTAAACTAAATACAAAGATTCAATGATTAAAAGTAAGTGAAAAAATGCCCAAAAATGGCTAAGAAAAGTCGACCCACGAGCGCAACTGATGTATTACAATATCTGATACCCTAAAAATGGAAAAAGATTCTATTTATACTAATCTAGAAAATCTAGACAAAAATGCTCTGAAGGGGTTAGTGCGGACCGCACAGAATGGACTTAGGTCGTGGAGGCTTCTAGTGCTGTCCGTACAGACTCGACCACAGACTGCATAGACTTGAAAGCTCCAACTTCAACCTCTCTGAATCTTGGCTCGGCGGATCGCACAGATTGGTAGTGTGGCCGCATTACATTCAGTGCGCACTGTACAAAGTGCAGTGCGGCCGCACCAGGCCTATTTTTCATAAGTTTGTCTCCCTAGAGAGGACCGTACAAAGTGTAGTGCGGCCGCACCAAGCCTGTTTTTATGAGTTTGTCTCGTATTTGGTACTTGTGCAAGTTTCACTCCTTTTGAGCTAATCTTTGACATCTTATCACTTTGTTGACCAAACCTGCAATCGAGTACAACTTATAAGCCTTTGGGACTATTTTGCATGAATTTATAATCAAAGCATAAGCAAGAATGAGTATAAAATGCATCAAAATCCTTAGTTATGAAGGGCCACACTTGATCATGACAAAGGCATCAAGGCATGAGGTATTGATGCCAAGGCGTGGCAAAGGCAAGCAAATGTTCAACGGGAAGGCAGTGCGCGGTCAGACTTGTCATGGCATTGAGTTGCAACAAACAGGCCGAGTTCATGGGCGATGGTATAGGCAAATTGTGGCAACAATGTAGCTGGATACAATGCCATTGGTGCCTGGAACACGAATTTGGCAGCAAATCTTGGATGACAAAGTCAATGGCGGTTACGGCACATGCTATGCACATGGACAACAATTGAGCATTGTTCAAAAAGATGGAAGGAGTGTTAGCAAGTTTTGGGGCCATGATCTCACTATCCTTTAGCATGATTTACCTGATCCTGGTACTTGGGGTTGTCAACTACACTAGGCTAAAGTAGTAGGCTATGTTGGCAAGTGCCTAAGCCTAAAAGTAGGCAACTATTGTGTAAAATGGGGCTAGTTCATGTGTTATAAATGGGTAACACCCTTTCGCTTTGGAGTATCGAGAGAAAAATGTATTGAATGCATGTTTGAGTTAGGAAGGAGTTCTAAATCTGGTTTTCAAGAGTGAAAAAAACCAATGTTTAAAAGTAGTCTTATGAGGGTCAAGAAGAATTCTTTTTGTACATGGATGTACTTTGAGTTTGAATTTCTTGGTAGGCTCGAGTTAAACAGAAAGTTGGAAAAAGAGTTTCTTGTATATTGTGCGTTTTGCTCACTTTAATTTTCTGTCCCTTCACTATATTTTTCGTTGCCTAAAATCAGTCTAAGCTTACAATATTGAAAATCTGTAAATAATTTAAAGTCCAAAGTTACATAATTTTTGCCGAGTGTTGGAGCATGCTGAAGTCAAGTTGAGACCTGGCTACCGCGCGGGCTATTTTTTTGTGACATAAAATACACTTGTGACACCTAGTATGGTTGAAATACCTTTCGATATGATCTTAAGTGTATTATTATACAAAATGTTAAAACCCAAGTTAGTAACATTTAGTGCTACTAACCTGTTCATAATAAACGGTTAAGTAGTATAATGATAACATCTTGAAATTTGGCTTTAGCTATGGAATTAAAACTGTTTGATAGTCACCTAAATTTGATGGAAATCTCTTTGTATTTCCGGGTCTCGTTGTGAATAAATATTTTCTGGGGAATCGCATTAAATATGGAATGAATAATTCATGAGGCAATCAATGTAGTGTTGATTATGATAATAAACGTTATTTTCATATTTGTTCTTGTCAAGTATTTTTTCTCTTAGGTTAAATCATGTCAAACTCGCAAAACGCACCCATACATGGTGATGGTAGTCTCTGATTTCACGGGGAAAATGACAATGTAATTTTTCCAGGAGCCGGGGTGCCACCGGATAATCTCGGGGCAGCATCGTTTGCCAATCCAGTTGATATCAGTTCACACGTTGCTCTAAATGCGGACCTTGGCACAGATCCCGAATGAAGTGCACACAAGGAAGGCCGATCAGGTGGATAAGGTACATAGGGTAGAGAAGACGGGGGATTTAGCTACCAAATAATACTCGAGATGGTACAGGCTATGTAGGCCGCGATTGCTTAATTTCAAAATCATCTTAGGACTCCATGTTTGGTCGAGCCAGAAATCACTCGTCATACCGAGCTAGTGCCAGAAAGGTCGAATGGTAACGAATCAACGAGTGATCCTACTATAATGAAAATGCTCGAGGAGCTCACCTAAAGAATTGAGTCGGAAGAGAAGAAAATAAAAGATAATGATAAAAAAATAGAAATATACAACTCTCAAGTTGATCAGATATAGAGGGTACCCCCGATCCTAAAGGGTTTGGATTCGAAAAAGTTCGTGCATAAACCTTTTCCTCAGAGAGCAGCTATGAAGACCATTTCTAAGATGTTTCGTATACTAGATATATATAAATACAACGGGACCACCAATCCTAAAGAACACATCACTTTGTACACATGCAGAATAAAGGAAAATGACTTAGAAGATGATGAGATCAAATTCATTTTACTGAAAAAATTTAGGGAATCTTTATCAAATATATGAATGATTTGGTATCATAAACTGCCACCAAATTCTATCAACTCATTTTCCATGTTAGCAGATTATCTTGAGAAGGCACACGCCAGGGCTACAAAGGTCGCAACATGAAAATCGAACATTTTCAAGATAAGACAAAGGGCTAAGGAAATGCTAAGGGAGTTAATATCCTAAGTTCAAATGGAATGAAAGTAGTTACCGCTGGTGATAGATTATTGGCCTCTTCATGCATTCACCCAAGGGTTGAATGAGCGGAGTTCGATAGCATCACGATAGTTGAAACAAAATTTGGTCGAGTATCCAGCTGTAACTTGGGCAAATGTACACAATCTATATCAATCAAAGATCAGGGTCAAGGAAGATTAATTAGGAGCCCTCCGGCTCAGTACATCTAAATGGGTTGGTAGTTAAAAACCCCGAAGTCTACCAATTTATTAATCCTAAGTTAATAAAGAGGGAATTATCAATCTAAATTTTTTTTAAAATGTAAAAAATGAATGAATTTTTTTTATAATTTATTTTAAGAATACAATTAATTAACTAATTAACCCTAAAATATGAACACAATCTAATATGTAATGCATGAAATTTTGATATTTTAGGATATTATTTCTTGATTTTAACAAAATTAGTTGAGCACAAATATGCAAACAATTAATAATATTCTAAAAAATCATATAAAATTGAAACAAATTTGAAAAGTCTTTTTCTTTAATCTTGTTGGAGTAGTTTTACTAGGGTAAAAATCACATGCTCAAGACTAAGACTAACATTAATCGATTGCTCTCATCAAAAGCAACATAGGTTCAAGTGACCTCTGCACGTCCAAATCGAGACAGAGGTGAACCTATGGTTTCAAACATAGATTTATAATTGATGAAGCAGTGGTGGCGGTTTTGAGAAATTGACAATAGATTAAGGTTTAAAGGGAGAGGAGTGAGGTATAATTTTAGGGTTGTTTCGGAGAACTAGGGTTTTGGATTTCAAATTTGGGGATTTGATAGATTTGTGTGGTGATTTGGGGAAGATTGTTGATGGATTGCTCTTCGGGGGGGTGTGGAGAATGTAGAAGGTAATTTTGGCGGGGCTTAGTGACCGACCGCCGCCTTAAGGTGATTTCCAGCTGTAGAGGGTGGCGGAGGCGGCTAGGGGTTGATCTCTTGAGAGAGAAGAGAGACTGAGAGAGGGTTTGGCATTAGGGAGGTAGCGTTTAAGACAGCTATATGTGATATAAGGGGTTAGTTCCAATCGTCCGATCAAATAAAATCAATGACTGGGGTTAGAGTATGCCAAAACAACGTCGTTTTGGTTAGTAAAGGGTGTTGGACTGTGCAGGGGTTAGGTTGGTTGGGAGTAGGTCAGGGTGAAATATTTGGGCTCAGAAAATTTAATTGGCCTAATTCGATTTCCAAACAAATTCTTCTCCCTGTTTATTTATTTTTATCTTTTCTTGATTTTTAAAATACTAAATTGAATTTAAAAAATCCAAGTATAAAATTTTATTTTTAAAATAATATTTTTAACCTAAACATAGGTAATTCATTTAAAGCCAATGCAAGCAAATTTTTATTTTAGATTAAAAGGTAAAAATAAAAAAATGGCCAATTTATTTGTTTTTGTCTATTAATATAATTAATTAACAACTTAAGACTACACATGCAAATATCAACCTAAAGATGCTATAAATGAGAGTTAAACATATTTTTAAGGTATTTTACACGCTTTTAATATATGCAAAAATGCAACAAAATGCAACAATTAAGCAGATATTATTAGAAATCCTATAAAAATAAAATAAATTACTAAAATATCCAGCTTTGTGATTTGTTAGAGTATTTTGGCCGGGCAAAACATACGTGCTCACAACTGCCCTTCCTTAATCGGAAACATAAAGAGTTTTCGGGTAAAGATAAAGTGAGCGAATATGAGTGATTTTTGCCCATTTGGATACTTCATGGAAAGCATTTTTGAAAAGCCTGACCTAACTTTGCTTCCAAGGTTGCTTACATATTCTTGGCTATAAAGGAATTAGGTCACTATTATTTTGGATGTTTTGTTAGTTGGGACTACCGGGAAGTTGTGATTTCACTATAGCTGATGTTGTTGCTGCTTGTTGAATTCCTTATTACACCAAAAGCAGAATGAAAATAAGCTAGGTAAAATATATGATCTACGAGTTACAAGATTCCTCTCTATATGTCTTCAATGTTGGTCTTGAAACTTTTTTAGTTTTAACACACATCTTGAATTGTTGACTCGCATTCTCGAGGCGAACTTTTGTTATTCTAACTTGCATTGACCCAATTCTTCGAGCGGGTTCTTTCCATTTTGATTTTGGTGTAATAAGGAATTCAACAAGCACTAACAGCAGCAACTACAAGATTCCTATCTATATGTCTTCAATCTTGATCTTGAAACTTCTGTAGTTTTGTCGCGCATCTTGAATTGTTGACTCGCATTCTCGAGGCGAGCTTTTGTTATTTCTAACTTGCGTTGACCCTATTCTTCGTGCAGGTTCTTGTTGTTGTCTTGTACTTAACTCTAAAATATGTTCCCTAGTTCTCCTGGTGGGCGCCTTAAAATTTTAAATCAATTCCCTTATTCTCCAGGTGGGCGCCTGATGCTGACCTTAAAATTGTATATCAATTCCCTTGTTCTCCAAGTGAGCGCCTGATGCTTGAATTTGAAATGAATTCCCTTGTTCTCCAGGTGCGCATTTGATTCCTAAACTTGAATGAATTCTCCTATTCTCCATGTGTGTTCTGATGCTTAAACTTGAAATGAATTCACGTGTTCTCTAGGTGGGCGCCTACCATTACAACAAAACATACAGAACAAAAGAAATTTTTTTGCCCCAGTTTGGCACCTAGAACATTTGTAAGTGTTAATTGAATCATGTTATTCAAAAGAGCTCTAAGAATTTAAAAGCTAAATCTCTTTATCGAGGAGGGTCCTGAAAACTAGAATTAAATCTCATCTCAAGAGTGAAAACTTGAAAGCTAAATTATATTTCCTAAAGGTAAAAATTATGCTAAATTTCATTATCTATGAGGGTCTTAAAAACTTAAAACTAAGTTTCATTATTCAAGAGAGTCCTAACAATTTTAACTATATCTCATTATCCAGATAGGTCATAAAAATTTAAAGCTAAATCCCATATAACTTGTATTTAAATTATCCCCACAAATAAAAGTACATGCTCAGTGTTAAGTTGATGATGGTCAAAAATCACATATGGTTAGTCATTCATTCTAACACGAGGGGATATGTAATTCTCATATTTACTTGTGTAATAAATTTGACTAAGTATATGAGGTTGGAACCATAATGCAGTCATTATCAAGCCTTGACATTAAACTACGTTACAATAATATGATGAAAAGGGCATTAATTTCCGGTGTATGATCAAGTGATTTTTTCATTTTTGTGTTAAAGCAGAAAAGAACATCAAAAGTATATCCGTTTGTAATAAATGGTTAACTGTTGTCCTATACAAAAAAGCTTTGATAAGCGGGAGAAGTCCAAATTTGAAGGATTTGATACTTGATGACATGGAATTTTGAGCCTCTTTAGGGACACATTATTTCAAAAGTTCCTATTATATACATCTCTGCGTTTTCGTAACCCAATGCCATGTTGCGTCCTTATCATGATTAGCGAAAACCCAATGCCATCCGATCCGTTAACCCTACTATATGACAAGTTGCATATGTTTCACCATTTGTCATAACTTACAGATGGTCTATATTCACTATGTTGAAACTAAGTAGATGTTGGGAATAACCTTTACCCAACCAAAACTAGTGATTAGGCACCGGGTATGTGTCGATTGTATGTCAATATTCCAATCAAATCCCAAAGCTTGTCATCAAAATAAATCCACGTGATGATCCAAAAGGTCATTATTTGTTATTAATTGAACTTTGTGTTTTTGAAGCCTTAAAAATCTCATTTAGAGTCACCTCAATTTGCGTGCAAAGTCCAGCTACGTAGCCGGAAACCTTATATATAAAAATCTATGAAAAATGATAAGTTTTGAATATAAAATAAATAAATTTGACTTCGATCAACATTTTGGATAAACAGACCCGGACCCGTAATTTGACGGTCCCGGTAGGTCTGTATGAAAATATGGGACTTGGGCGTATGCCCGGAATCGAATTCTGAGGTTCCAAGCCCGAGAAATGAATTTTTAAAGAAAAATATTTTGTGAAATAGTTTAAGAAAATTTGAAATGAAATCTGCTTAGAACATGATGTTATCGGGTCCATATTTTGGTTCCGGCGTGCAGTACAGTTCTTATATATGATTTAAGATGTTTCAATAAAATTTGGTGAAAAATGGATATTATTTGACGTGATTTGGACATAAATAGCTAAAGTTGATGTTTTAAGAAGTTTAAGGTAAATCTTTAATTTTTGAGGTTTAATTCATTGTTATTGTGGTTATTTTTGCGATTTAATCGCACAGATAAGTTTGTATGATATTGTTGAGTTAGTACGTGTGTTTGGTTAGATGCCCCGAGGGATCGGGTGTATTTTGGATGTGTTTTGGGACGTTTTGAACTTAAGTAAAATTGCAGAAAATAACAGATATGGTGTTCTGATACTTTCTTCTTCGTGTTCGCGGGAGAACCCATGCGAACGCGATGCATTAATTTTTGTCGAAGGAACATCCTTCAATACAAACGCATAGCTCAGGCCGCGAACGCGAGGCAGTGGGGGGTTATCCCTTCACGAACACGAGCCTAGCCACGTGAACACGAAGGCCAAAGTGGACATGGGCAGGGGTGGGCAATTACACTATGTGAACGCGATCTCTTGGATGCGAACACGAGGGCTCGAGGGGTTAAAGCTCCACAAACGCGAGCCCATTTATGTGAACACGAAGTCTTCTTCAGCCTAATCCATCACGAACGTGAAGGGTCTGTCACGATTGCAAAAGGCATTTTTGCCCAGTGACTTTAAAAGATCATAAACAGAGCACTTACGGAATTTTATCAAAATTTCACTAATATCTTCTTCTCCAAAGCTCTTAGGCGATTTTTGAAGCATTTCTTGACCAAAACTTCTTGGGTAAGTAATCTTTAACTTGTTTTCTTCCATTTTCATCAACACCCACTAGATTTGTATGACTAAATCATGTGACTAAAGGTAGAAATTTTGGGATTTGGGTAGAATTAGGGCTTTTTGATTAATTGGGATTTAGACCTCGTTTTAGGGTCGAATTCTTGAAATAATTATATATTAGGACTCGTGGGTGAATATGTGATTTGATTTTGGTCTGAACCTCGTATTTTAACCAAGCGGGCCCGAGGTCGATTTTGGGATTTTTTGGGAGAATGACCAAAAAGCTATAAATTATCATTAGAATTGGATTTTTTTAGTATTTATTGATGTTATTAAATCGATTATGCTTAGATACGATTGTGTTGGAGCCAACATCGAAAGGAAAAGCTCTTTTTGAGGATTGATTTGGTCGTGGAAGTTCGAGGTAAATGTTCGATTTAACCTTAGCTTGAGGATTAGGAGTTGAGTCCTATTTGCTAATTGCTTCTCATGGAGTACGATGTATATGCATAGTGATAGGTATATATACGTCGGTGTCGAACATGACCATGAATCTTAAGCTGATACTTATTGTATTCTTAAATGACTCCATGGATGCTTTAGTGGATAAATCCTTGATATTGGCTAAAGACTTAGTTTATTTTCGCGGAATATATGTTTTATTGAGTAATGGTGATAACATTGATGAGTAGCAGTTGAGCTAAGAATGGTTATAGCTGATTCTCCCTTGTCGGGATGTATATACTTGTACTATTGAATTTCCTTGCCAGGATAGGGTAGTTTATTGTTGATCCCTTGTCGGGACGGTTATTATGATTATTGGTGACTTTATATTTGGAGCGGGTTGCGCACAGCAATATTATTTTTATTATATATGGATCAGGTTGAAAGCCACAACAGATATCATATTGGATCGGGTTGCACGCCATAATAGATATTATATTGGATCGAGTTGCATGCCACAACAAATATATTATATTGGATCACGTTGCACGCCACAACAAATATATTATATTATATCAGGCTGCATGTCGCAATAGTTATGCATGTGGATCGAGTTTCATGCCGCAACAGTTATGCATGTGGATCGGGCTGCACGCCACAACAATATTTAATGATAAGGGATCAGGTTGCACGTCGCAACAGTATTGTTATTGTATTGTTGTAGATATTGAATTGTCCTTTCATATTTTATTAAGTATATGTCGGATTTGATATGTTCCCCGAAGCACGTACCCCTTCTATTTAAGCTCTTTATTCCTGTTTATATTCCGCCATATATTATCTAACTGCACATGTTTATCTGGAGTCTGGTCCTAGCCTCTTCACTATCTCGCCGGGGTTAGGCCAGACACTTACAAGTACATGGGGTCGGTTGTGCTGATGCTACACTCAGCACTCTATAAAGATACCGTAGCACACTTGGTCAGCAGCAGTAGGGGAGACAACCTTCAGTCCATAGAGACTCTAATATAGCCCTGCAAGCATCCCCAGGTGTCTCCTCTATCTTATATTATATTTTGTTATCACTTGTATCCGAGACAGATTGTGTGTCTTTCTTTTAAAATTTTATATGTAGTAATCATAGTTAGTATGTGAATGTTGTGATACCGTTTTTGAATAGAGACATATGTTGGCTATTCGTTTCTTTCGTACGATTTTTGTATTATAATTGTTTAAGTCTTCTGGTTATTCTCATCTTCTGCTATTATTTAATTGTTAATCACCTATTAAGTTAATTGGTTTAAAAGGGTTAAAATAAAAGAAATTGAATTTTTTGCATTTCGTGGCTTGCCTAGCTTCTACGAGTAGGCGCCATCACGATTCCCAAGGGTGAGAAATCTAGGTCGTGACAAGTTGGTATCAGAGCTCTAGGTTACATAGGTCTCATAATTTACAGACAAGCTTAGTAGAGTCTAGGGAATTGGTACGGAGACATCTGTACTTATTCCCCAAAGGCTAAAGAGTTAGGAAAATTTCACATTTGTTCTTTCTTGTCGTGTGGTTTGGTTTCTCAATGCTGATTGAATTCCTACTCTGTTGTTTCGGAGATGGCGAGAACACGTGCTTCCTCATCTACCGATCAACAGCCCGAGCCCCCAAATGCAGCTCCCACAAGGGGCAGAGGGCGAGGCCGAGGCCATGCTAGAGGTCGAGGCAGGGGCAGAGCTCAGCCCAGGTCCACAGCACCCGTAGCGGAGACTCAAGTTGATTTTGATGACGAGGATCCAGCCCCGACAGTTCTTGTGGGCCCAACTTAGGTCCCAGAGGGGTTTATTGCTACCCAAGTTCTTGAGGATGCTCTTGTCCATCTAGTGGGCCTTATGGAGAGTTTCAAGGGCAGGTTTACTTCCTGTATCACCAGCCAGCTCTCAGGCTGGAGGAGGAGCCCAGACTCCTGCCATGCGCACTCTAGAGCAGGTAGTTCCCCAATTTCAGACTCCACCGACTCTGCTAGTTGGAGTACTTCAGCCAGTTGCTGTAACTCAGACTAGCAATGGTGCAACCATGTTTGCAAAGGCTTTGTGGAGATTGGATAGGTTCACCAAGATGTTCATTACTACCTTCACGTTACAGCTACAGAGGATCCCCAGGATTATCTGGACAGCTGTCACGAGGTTCTTCGAAACATGGGTATTGTTGAGACCAATGGGGTTGATTTTGCTACATTTTGCTTGTCTGGATCTGCCAAGACATAGTGGAGGGATTATTGCTTAGCTAGACCAGCATGATCGCCAGTCTTGACCTAGGAGTAGTTCACACAACTATTTCTGGAGAAGTTTCTCTCTATCACACGACGAGAGACTTATTAGAGGAAGTTCGAGCGCCTTCAACAGGGATCTATGACTGTCACCCAGTACCAGACTAGATTCATAGATTTGGCTTGCCATGCCCTTATTTTACTTTCCATTGAGAGGGAGAGAGTGAGACGGTTTATCGATGGACTCATTCAGCTGATTCGTGTCCAGGATGCTAGAGAGGTTGGGAGTTATATATACTTCGAGGAAGCAGCCAATGTGGCCCAGAGAGTTGAGATGGCACTATCACATGGGGGTGGTCATGGAACAGACAAGAGATCCCGTTATTCATGGAGATTTAGTGTTACCTCTTCTGGAGGTAGAGTTTCATATGGTAGAGGCCATCCTCCAGGCCTTTCAGTCAACTCTTCAAGTTTCTCATGGTGTTTCAGCTAGCTGTGGTTCTCAGATGCAGTATTATGATCAACAGCCTTATAGTGCACCACCAGCTCCTATCAGTGTACCACCGATCAAGATTTTCAGGGTGGAAATTCAGGTCGCCAAAGTCAATCCCAGTTTCCTCAGCTGCATCATTCAGGTGGATGTTATGAGTACGGTGAGTATGGTCATATCCAAAGGGCTTTCTTGAAGTTGGTGGGTACTCAATAGCAGTAGCAGGGTTCCCGTGCTATTGTTCTAGCACCAGGTGTTCCACAGACTGCCCAACCAGCTCGAGGTGGGGGTAGAGGTGCAAGAGGTGGCAGTAGAGAATTTTGAGATGGAGCTCAGACCGCTAGAGGTGGAGGCCAACCAGCTACATGTCGTCCCAGAGATGTATCCCAAGGGGTGGGGCCTAGCCCTGATGTTATGCTCTTCCACTTAGGCCCGAGTCTGAGGCTTCAAATGTGGTGATCACATGTATTATTCTGGTTTATGATAGAGATGCTTCAGTGTTATTTGATCCAGGGTCTACATACAGGTATGTTTCATCTTATTTTGCACTGTATTTGGTGAAGCCTAGTTATTTCTTGATTGTCCATGTATATGTGTCTACACGGTGGGAGATTCTATCATGGTAGATCGAGTCCATCATTATTGTATTGTGGTGATTGGGGGTCTTGAGACTCCTGTAGATATGTTGCTTCTATACATGGTCGACTTTGATGTTATATTGGGGATGGAGTGGTTATCACCTTACCACTCTATCTTTGACTGGCATGCCAGGACTGGACTTTGGCCTACCGGGTTTGTCTCGTCTAAAGTGGAGAGGACTCTTGGCAATTCTACCCACAGTTATTTCTTATGTGAAGGCTTGACGTATGGTCGAGAAGGAGTGTTTGGCCTATTTGGCATATGTTCGTGAGTTCCCTGAGGTATTCCCTTCAAACTTACCGGGCATGCCTCCCGACAGGGATATTGACGTTTTCATTGATGTGGCTCTGGGAACTCAACTGATTTCTATCCCGCCATATCGTATGGCCCTGCCTATGTTGAAAGAGTTAAAGGAGCAGTTGCAAAACTTTCTTGAGAAGGGTTTCATTAGACCTAGTGTATCGCTTGGGGTGTACTAATGTTGTTTGTTAAAAAAAGGATGGGTCAATGAGAATATGTATTAATTATCGGCAATTGAACAAGTTTATAATAAAGAATAAGTATCCGCTTCATAGGATTGATGATTTGTTCGACCAACTGTAGGGTTCAAAGGTATTTTTAAAGATTGACTTGAGATCTAGCAACCATAACTTGAGGATTAGAGCAACCGATGTCCCTAAGACAGCCTTCCGCACTCGGTACCGGCATTATAAGTTCTTGGTTATGTCATTGAGGTTGACGAATGCCCCAGCAGCTTATATAGATTTAATGTACCAAGTGTTCAGACATTATTTGGATTCGTTTGTGATAGTCTTCATTGATGATATATTCATATATTCTCGCAGCCTGGAGGAGCACTAGCAGCACCTTAGAGTTGTTCTTCAAACTCTAAGAGATTGTCAGTTATATGATAAGTTCTCGAAGAATGAGATTTGTTAAGTTCAGTTGCATTTCTAGGTCATGTTGTGTCATTAGAGGGTATTCAGGTTTATCCGAAGAAGATTGAGGCAGTCAAGAATTGGCCTAGACCAGCATCAACTATAGAGATTTAGTTTCTTGGGATTGGCAGGCTACTACCATCAGTTCGTGGAGGGGTTTTTATCTATTGCAGCCCCGATAACTAGGTTGACCTAGAAAGGTGCCCAGTTCAGGTGGCCGGATAGTGTGAGGCAAGCTTTCGGAAGATCAAGACAGCTTTGACTATGGCACAGGTGTTGGTTTTGTCCACAGGTTCAGGGCCTTATACAGTTTGTTGTAATGCTTCTCGTATTGGGCTTGGTGCAGAATTGATGAAGGATGGAAAGGTCACTGCCTATGATTCGCGGCAATTGAAGATTCATGAGAAGAACTACATGGTGCACAAGTTGGAGTTGGCAGCAATAGTTCACGGATTGAAGATTTGGAGGCATTATCTATATGGCATGGCATGCGAGATGTTCATGGATCACAAAAGTCTTCAGTATTTATTAAAGCAAAAGGAGTTGAATTTAAGGCAAATGAGGTAGTTGGAGTTGTTGATAGATTATAATATCACAACTTTATTTCATCTGGGAAAGGCTAATGTAGTGGCCGATGCTATTAGTAGGAAGTCAGCCAGTATGGGCACTCTAGCTTATATTCCAGTTGGTGAGAGACCGCTTGCTTTTGATGTTCAAGCTTTGGCCAATCCGTTCGTGAAACTGCATGTTCTGAGCCCAATCATGTGTTGCTTGCATGGTCACTCGTTCTTCATTATTGGAGGGTATCAATGATCGGTAGTACGATGATCCCCATTTGTGTGTCCTTAGGGACACGGTCCACGGAGGTACCAAGCAGGTTACTGTAAATCGTGATGGAGTTTTGAGATTGTAGGTCGAATTTGTGAGCCTGATGTCGATGGGCTCCGAGAGTTGATTTTAGAAGAGGCCCATAGCTCTTGGTACTCGATTCTGCCATAAAGATGTATATGGATTTTCGGCATCATTATTGGTGGCATAGAGTGAAGAAGGATATTGTAGCATGTGCAGCTTGTTATTTGAATTATTAGCAGGTCAAGTACGAGTATCAGAGGCATAGTGATTTATTTCAGAGGATTGAGCTTCCCGAGTGGAAGTGGTAGATGATCACTTTGGACTTCATTACTGGACTCTCGCAGACTCGGAAGAAATTCGATGCAGTATGGGACATGGTTGATAGGCTGACCAAGTCAGCACATTTCATTCCTATGTCACTCTCCTATTCTTCTGACAGGTTGACTGAGATCTATATTCGGGAGATTGTTCACCTTCATAGTGTGCCCGTATGTATCATTTCGGACAACGGTACGCAGTTTACCCTGCGTTCTGGAGAGCAAATAAGCAAGAGTTGAGCACGCGGGTTGAGTTGAGCACACCATTTCATGCCCAGACAGACAGACAGTCCAAGCAGACTATTCAGATATTGGAGGATATGCTTCGAGCTTGTGTCATTGACTTTGGAGGCTCGTGGGAGTTGTTTTTAATTTTTGTAGAGTTTTCATACAACAACATCTACCAGTCGAGTATCTAGATGGCTCCTTATAAGGCTTTATATTGTACACGGTTTCGGTATCCTATTTGATGGTTTGAGATAGGAGAGGCTCAGTTGTTAGGTACGGATCTGGTGTAGGAGGCCTTGTACAAGGTCCAGATCATTCAGGATAGGCTTCGTACGGCTCAGTCCAGGAAAAAGATATATGCAGATCGAAAGGTGCGAGATGTGGCTTTCATGGTCGATGAGCGGATATTGCTTCGAGTTCGCCTATGAAGGGCGTGATGAGATTCGAGAAGAAGGTCAAGCTTAGCCCTAGATTCCCTTGTCCATACGAAATTTTTGATTGAGCGAGAGACAATCTTACATATCAATCTTGCATCGTATCTTCTGTTTCTTTCATAACTTCCCTTCCACACAAGTAAAAATTACATCTACGCCTCAAAGTTCTATTGTGATAGCACCTCTAGTGCATCCAAAATTTGGTGGAAATTTTACACCGACTTTTTATGACTTAGCTCTACGGCACGATCTGGAAAAAAAAAGAGGATAATATTTCTAAAATGCCCTATAGCCTCTCAATTATATATGTGGCGCGCAACACACCCATATGTGAGACTCTACTAGACACGGCTTTGTAGATTTCCTAGGACATGACCCGCTCTAATACCATTTTGTCACGCCTCAATCTTGGGAGGCGTGGATGGCTCCTGATGCCGCACTACCCTCTCATTTACTCCTTTTGTAACTATCATGGGACAACATGGGCACAACTCATAATGCACAACTATAAGTGAGAAAATACTATATCATTGAACCATTTTTCTTAAAACGTGAATAAAATAGATCGTCAAGACCTCTGTAATACTGTACAAAATGAACGTCGGTCTACAAAGTCTCTAAGATTAATTGACATCAAATAAGACAGGGACAACTTGGGTTACATCGTCAAGCATTGGAATAATAATACCCAACAAATGGGGAATTGGAGACAGAAAATAAGGAAAGGTGTAACGAATAAAAGATGGTTTACTAAAGCAAGGAATGACATTTTTTTACCGTAAAATCTATTCAGTTAAAATCAAAGAAAAGATTGACAAATTGTAAATATCTTCTTTTAATTTTAAGGAAAATCATTTGACGAACATTTATTGCACTTATTAAGAAATAGCAACTAAATGAAAAAAAAAACTCACTTGCTGTTTCTCAAAGTTAATTTTGCATGTGCACGGTAGCTGCACTCACTTAACTTCCTTAGTTAGAGCAAGCAGACACTTTCAAACGCTTGACATGCCATTAAATATTCTATTTTAATATTCTACTTAGTTCACACGATAAGAAAAAATAAGTTTCAAGATTTCTATCTAAGTCAAATTTACCTCAACTGTTTACAAAGTGCTGATATCCATCAGTAAAACCTACAAACTCACAACTAAAAGTAATAGTGGCACCATCGCACTATTAAAAATGCTTTTGTAAACATTATTGATACGAGAGGAGTTATAAATTAAACAATAAAAAAATAATACAAGATATGTGTAGAAATAAAAACCAAGTGTAAAGAATCATTAATGTGTGGAAGTTTTGTTGTGGTCTTTTTACCATACAAATAAAAAAAAAACATTATAAACAGGGTATATATACTAAATTTTTATACAGCCTTTAGTTAACTTCTTCATATTCTATTTTTCCCTTTGCTCTACTGAAATGGCAAAATATTTGGTCTTTTTATTACTTTTCTGAAAAACATCATATGTTCGCAATTCATATATTCTTGTACAACAACAACAACTATCCAGTATACTCCCACCAGGTGGGCTTTGGGGTGGGTAATATGTAGACGAGCCTTACCCCTACCCGAAAGGGCAGAGAGGCTGTTTCCAATCGACACTCGGCGCATAGGAAAAAGGGAAATCAGCTGTAAAACAAAAACAAAAACAATAATAATAACAATAGAGCATTAGTATCACCCGCGGAAATAGCAGAAATAGCGGAAATAATTATCTAAACATAAGGAACCTAAATACAATCGCATGCAATAATATCATACAGTAACTACGAAGAACTCTAGGAGCCCCTAACCTACAACCCTGATCCTAGACCTCCAGACTCTCCTATCAACGGTCATATCCTCGGAAACCTGCATTCTAGTCATGTCCTGCCTAATCACCTCTCCCCAATGCTTCTTAGGCCTCCATCTGCCTCGCCGACCGCCAACAATCTCCAGCAGCTCGCAGCTCCTCACCGGGGCATCGGGACCCCTCCTCCGAACATGCCCGAACCACCTCAGCCTCGCTTCTCGCATCTTCTCATCTACCGGGGCCACCCATACCTTCTCTCGAATAACTTCGTTCCTAATCTTATCTAGTCTAGTGAGCCCGCACATCTACCTAAGCATCCTCATCTCCGCGACCTTCATTCTCTGAACATGAGAGTTCTTCACGGGCCAGCACTCCGCCCCATACAGCATCGCAGGTCTAACCACGGCTCTATAGAATTGCCCCTTGAGTTTGTGAGGAACTTTCTTGTCGCACAGGACCCCTGATGCAAGCCTCCACTTCGACCACCCCGCTCCTATGCGATGGGTGACGTCCCTGTCAATCTCTCCGTCCCCCTAAATCACCGACCCAAGATATCGGACACTGTCCCTCTTGGCGATGGCCTAGGAACCAATCATCACGTCCCTGCCTACCTCACTCGGCGCGGCGCCAAACTTGCGCTCCAGGTATTCTGTCTTAGAACTGCTTATTTTGAAACCTTTAGACTCGAGAGTCTGTCTCCATACCTCTAGCCTTTCACTAACATCGACCCTCGTCTCGTCTATCAATACTATATCATCAGCAAAAAGCATACACCAAGGCACATCCCCTTGAATATGACGAGTCAGAGCATCTATCACTAAGGAAAACAAGAGGGGACTCAGCGCCGATCCTTGGTGGAGCCCGATAACCACAGGAAAATGTTCTGATTCGCCACCCACCGTCCTAACCCTAGTCTTAGCACCATCGTACATGTCCTTGATTACTCTGATATAGGCTTCCGGCACGCTCTTCGCCTCCAAGCACCTCCCTTGGGACCTTATCATACACCTTCTCCAAGTCGATAAGCACCATATGCAGGTCCTTCTTCTTATCCCTGAATTTCTCCGCCAGCCGCCGGACTAGGTGGATAGCCTCTGTGGTGGAGCGAAAATAATTGACATATTTTGATTGATATAATTAATCAATTTGTATATATGTTAATTAACGAAATTTCATTCGGCAATAGAGGTAACAACTATAACCTTTAACCATATGATATTACTATTCATGCATGAAGTATAAATTATGCAATAGATATCACCATTTTATATTATATGGAGGGGTGTTCATGGTTCAGTTTAGATTGGTTTTTTCCTAAAAAGAAACCAGACCAAATAAGTCGATTTTTCAAACATTAGAATCAAACAAAACCAATTATGTCGGTTTTTCTCGATTCGATTTATGTTGGTTTTTTGGAATTTTCAATTATTTGTCCGTTTTTCTTAAATATAAGACATACAATACCAAACAAATATTCCAGCGACCACATTTTCAATGTAACAGTATTAAATAAATTGCCCTTTCAGAAATTTATATTTACCAAGATATATTGATGATAATAGAATCAAATAGGGATGAATAAATTAAGAACTCAATTAATAATATGTTATTTTTAACGCAAAATGGATTCTTACACTAAACAAAAGAAACTACCAATCAAACTAGAATGCAAAAGGTAAAGAACTATATTAAAAGTGCAAACAATTAACATTTACCATAAATTTTCTGAAAATTTGTATAACAATATACCTATTTATAGGTGTAATAACGGTTTGGTTCGGTTTTTATGATTAAAACAAAAACCAAACAAAATTGTAATGATCCGACCGGTCGTTTTAAGAATTTTCTCACCGATCCCCTATTAACTGCTTTCTCCAAGTCTATTTTTACTAATTTGATTTGCCGGGAAGATTGTTTTGAGTTTCGGAGATTTTTAGGACACTTAGTTCCTATATGAGAGCATAAGTGTTGTAAAGCTTTCTGTAGTCAGAACAGTGTGAAGATGACCTTGAAATGGAAATCTAATGGTTCCATTAGCTCCGTTAGGTGATTTCGGGTTGGGAGCGTATTCAGAATATGTTTTGGAGGTCCGTAGCTAATTTAGGATTGAAATGCCGAAGTTTGAATTTGTGAAGTTTCTGGTCCGATAATGAGATTTTGATCCGAGGGTCAGAATGAAATTCTTGATGTCGCAGTAGTTCTTTCATGTCATTTTTGATGTGTGTAAAATATTCGGTCATTCGGACATGGTTTGATAGACTTTTTGATCGAAAATGTGTTTTAGAGTTTTTGAAGTTCTTAATGTTGAATTCAACGAAAATATGTGTTTTAATGTTAGTTTGAGCGTTTCGAAGGTTGGAACGAATTTGAATCATGTTATGGGATATGTTCGTAGGTTCGATTGAGGTCCCGAGGGCCTCGGGTGTGTTTCAGATGCTCAACAGGTTATCTTTAGAACTTAGAAAATTACAGAAAATCTGTGAACTAATATCCTTGATCGCGTTCGCATCTCCTCCATTGCGTTAGTGAAGCTTTGCCTTTTTCCCTCTTTGCATTTGCGTCAAATCCCTCGCGTTCTCATAGTATTATTTGGCGCTGAAGGCTATTCTGAGTATGTAATTTTTGCCCTACATGAATTACTCCTATAAAATAAAACAAATTTTTTTTTGTTATTTGTTTGCAATTTTATGGATTTTGTGGCATCCTTTTGTTAATTGGTTGCACTTTGTACATTTAATTAGTCATAAAATACAAAAATATGTTGCATGCGCAATTAGGAGTTAATATCAAATTTAAGAATTATTCAGTAAGTACATTGTTCTATAAAAAAAGAAAAAAAATATACCTTAATTTGCTCTTTTAATGTTAATTTTGATTTTTAGGTGATCTTGCTTTTAATTTCGTTTTAATTAGTTGTGATAATAGTAATAGAGGATGATTAGCATTTTATTGTTAAATTTAGGATTTATAATTAATTTAAGAGTTTTAGTAATTATGGAAAATGAAAAGAAAAAAAGAGAAAAGAAATTAAAAAAAGAAAATTGTTGGGCCACTTTGATTTAAAACAGCCCAACACACAAAAAAAATCGGTCCAGCCCAACCTGTAACCCGGTCTAGCCCCCAAGTTAACCAAACGACATCATTTAAGAAAAATCAATCCCAGCCGTCGATGTTTGATAATCGAGCGGCTGGGAAGCGTTGGTTAATTAATATATATATATATATATATATATATATATATATATATATATATATATATATATATATATATATATATATATATATATATATATATATATATATATATATATATATATACGTCCAAATGAACCCCTACCCCCACCCAATACACACTGTCTCCAACCCTTCTCACCAGAAAACCCTACCGTCACCGTCCTTTGCCGTGCACCATCGGTCGAAAATCGACTTCGCTAGCTGCAGAACCCAATCGCCGTTAAATTAACACCACTGATACCCCTCACCCTCCTCTATAAAAATTCATAGCCACTTGCCCTCGAATCTTAGATAAACGCTTCGAATATTGGTTTGAATCATTTACTCTGTCGCCGTACGGCGGTGCCACCTCCAATCACCACCATTTTTACACCCCATGGCCCCCTCCTCTCCCTCATGCCAAATCCCCACTCAGCATTCCTCAAACACCCCTAAAACATTTCGAATATTAATTCGTAGGAGGCGGCCAGAACCTATCACCGCCGAACCACCCAAAACCACACCGTACAGTCTCATCATATCCCTTACCTCAAAACCACAGCCAATTTCCCTCGAATGTCCCCGCAACTCCTCAAAATCCGAATCTTGGGTTTCCGGAGTCTGCCAAATGGTGTATGAAGATTTCCATGGTCTATTCAAATAAATTAAGCTAAGTTTTCGTATTTTCTTTCTTATTTTTCATTGCCTCACTTCTTTGTCAATTTGATTAAGTTGAAGTCATGTGTTAATCAGTCCTAATAGTTTGTTTCTGATTTGTTGGTTTGGATTTCATGTCAAATTCCTGAATTAATAAGCTCAATTTGTCTGTATTAATTTCATCTGTTTAAGTGCGTAAGATTAATCAGTCCTAGTCGAGTCTATTTTTGGATTGGGTCTCATGTTCCTGAGTTTTGTTTAGTTTTGTCCGCTGAGTTGAATTTCATACGAATCCCTAAGCTTCATTAGTTGTAGTCAAATGTATGCTACTGAAGTTCCTGGGTCAATTAGTCACAGTCTTTTCTGTTAGATTAAAATTCATGAGTTTTATTAGATTTGTTTGTTTGCTTGGGTTTTACTGTTGGTTTAATTTCATCTATTTTAAGTCCAGTGTGTCAATTTGTTTTTCATGTTGGATTTTTCTGTACTTTTAGAACTTGACTTTTGGCTGTTCAAGTTGGTTTGCTATATTTCATAGCCTCAGTGTTTATTTTGTTGGCTTAAAGTTAAGGATTAATTCTAAGGTGATTAAAGTAATTTTAGGGGTTAACAAGGGCAGCTTGGGTAGTTTCAGTTAGAGAATTTTAAGTAATGGAATGGAAATCTCTAGAGGCTTCTAGTGTGTGTGTGGGGGGGGGGGGAGGGGTTAATTGAGTTTAAGGGATTAGGTAGTATTAACTTTGAAAATAAGTAATAAATTGAAGGACTAACTAGCTAAAAGAGGGAAACAAAAAAGACTAAAGGGTAAACTAAAAATCTGAAGTTGCCCTAGTAACTTACCTATAAAGGTATTGTTACTTAGGGATGAGGGCAGACTTTTCTGGCATTGAAAATCCTGAAACTCCAAAAATTAGCTAAAAACCTTTTGAAAAAAGTTGTTCCACTAGAGTTTTCCTGAGATCCTGAAATTTTTCATTGTTAAAATCATTTTGAGTATTTACAAGCTAAGTATGAATTACATTATTTGAATATTGGTTTGTTTTGGCCCAACTTGGGGTAAATCTGTGATACTTGGCTCAACTGGATTCCTTTTTGTCATTTCTGGGCAATTTTGCTTGCTGAACACTATATCTATTGCTGTTGAATTCTGCTGTTGATTTACTGCTACTGTTGTTGCCTAAACTCATAGCTTCCATATTTATTTGTTGTACCAGGTATTCTAAAAAATTAGATGGACATCACCGAGATGTATTTGAAGTCTGGCTTTTGAATCCGAATGAAAATTTAAATCCATAATAGATTTTATCCTTTTGTCTAACCATATTTATGCTTATAATGTTCAGTGTAAAATGTTTCAATTATGTATAATGATCAAATTTACTATTATAGACTGTATAAGTAGGATTGTATTGTTAACTTGTGAAATTTCAGGTTATTGGTAATTGGATTTTTTCCGGGTATTTGTTTTTTGGATGCATCTCTTAAAGGTTATTTTTATAGTACTCTTTTAGAATCAACGAGGGATGGCTTTAGGATTTTTCCTTAGAAAATATGAATGTTCAATGAAGCTAGATTTAAAGCTTGCATACGTGCTTTTCTTTGCCATTTTTCTCTGCTCATTTGTTAAAATAGTTCCATGTGATTGAGGATCTGACGTAACTTGTTAAGATCCAAGTTAATCTGTCTAGTGAGACCAGGGGTTTCGATAATGTTTGGAGCAGGTTAATCTCAATGTGAATTTACTAAGTAGCTGGTAGCATAAATGGCGTGTGTTAACTTTATAATATTTGAGGCATGAATTTAGTCATTATTTAAGAATCATTATTGTTAGTATTATAAGGGCTGTTGAATATTTTTAAGTGCAAGATTTATTACCTTGTGTGGAATTGGGTTACAATTTTTCGCCTTAAATAATAAGCTTTCACCTATAAATTCATAGAAATTCTAGCTACAACTCGGTATTAATTAATTAGCATAATTCAAATGGAACCTTTGACGCATTTAGCGTTGGCTAGCACAACCACTCGTGTTAATTAGCTTCAATGCGAATCCTTAGAATCTGAGGTGCACCACTTAGTAAATTTTCGTGGCCCTCACAAATTAAAAATACAAAATTGCTTTAGGTGAATTAGTTAAACAATTGACTTTTCTAAATTCATGTGCATTTATGTGATCCAAATCAAAATATCAATGTCAAGTAAAATGTGTTGCAAAATACGGGTGCATTTGTGTGACGTGGTTCAAGTCGCATTTTGACAACGTTGCAATCTTCTATTTTTTAATATTTAAAAGAAGAGGTTGAAAGTTCAAATTTACACATAGGGATAAATAATTAAATTAAAATCAGATAGTTAGGCCAAGTACAATAGTTGAGCGACCGTGCTAGAACCACGGATCTCGGGAATGCCTAACACCTTCTCCCGGATTAACTGAATTCCTTACCCGAATTTTTGGCTCGCAGACTGTGTACAGAGTCAAACCTTCCTTGATTCAGGATTTAAACCGGTAACTTGGAAAACCATTAATTATCCCATGTGGCGACTCTGAAATCTCCAAAATAAGTAAATCTTGTTTCGATTGTCCTTTAATTGGAAAAACTCCCTTACCTATGCCATTCGCTAGGGTAGTAGTGTTAAAAAGGAGTGTGACATCTCTGGCGACTCTACTGGGGATCAAACCCAGAATATCTGGTTCAGGGTTCAAGAGTTGGAGCTTAGAATTATTCTGATATCCAGTTTTATTATTATCAAATTTTATTGCGTAATCGTGCCCAATGTGTTAAATGTTGTTTTTACCATTTTAACATTATTTGAAATGCATGTAAACTGTCGTGAAACCCTTCTCTTCTCATACTTGGGATGTGCTCACTGGTCCAGACTCCATATTCTGTTAGTGTCATGTCTTCAAATAAGAAAAAGGCTCAGACAAGAGGATGACCTTTCAGTTTCTGGTACGTAGCCCCCTCCTCGATTCGAGACCCTATACCAAGGTTTTGAACCTAGACCCTATACCAAGGTTTTGAACGTAGAATAACTTAACCTCATGCCAAAGCCCTTGTGTCACGACCCCAGTTCACCCTCAATGAACATGTCGTGATGGCACCTAGTTCCTGCAACTAGGTAAGTCTAACAATACCGAAATTTATTATAACTTGTGGAATATTTAATTAAATTAAGCAAAACTAGAATAGAATGGTGTATAAGTGCGACTTGGCATATGAAACTCAGAAAAAAAACAAAATGCAAAAGTCTAGAATCTCATCCCAAAACCAGAAAACTCACGAGAACCACATGTCACACCTCCTTTTTGGCAGTCTACAACACGGCGAAGGGCGTAGAATAAAGAGTTTTTTCAATTAAATGACAATCGAAACGGATTTAATTATTTAAGAGAATTTGAGAGTGCCACTTGGGAGATTTATGGTGTCTCAAGTCACCATTTAGAATACAAAATCAAGGAAAGAATGGCTCTGTTTACAGTCCGCGAACCAGAAATCCGAGTAAGGAATTCTGTTAACCCGGGAAAAGGTGTTTGGCATTCCCTTGTCCCATGGTTCTAGAACGGTCGCTCAAATGTTATATTTGGCTTAAATTATCTGATTTTAGAACATGTTTTAACTTGTGTGCCTTTTCACTTTTAACCACTTTTATCATTATTTTTAGAGAGAATTGCAACGTCATTAAAACATGCCTCGAACCACATCACATAAATGCACCCGTGGATTTGGACACATTTCAACTTTGTTGAGATTTGGACTGGGTCACATAAATGAGCACCCAAATTTAGGAAGGTAATATTATTAAGCACACACCTAGAGCTGCTACGCATTATAAACTTTGCGTGAGGCCGTCAAAGTTTGATAAACAGCTCGTCTCGAGTTCCAAGTATAAACAAGATTAATTAAACGAGGGCCATGCAATATTCATTTTTGTTTGGAATGGAGCGCCCAATTATAATTTAAAAGAGAACTACATTCGGGGGACTGTAAACTTTGAAACTGTTTTTGTTTTATTTAAGGAAAAAATCAAGATTATTTAAAACATATCGCAAGCCGCGTCACATGAAATGCACCCGTGGTTGAAAACCTCCATTCATTTATCCTTGTTTGGAATTGGAGTCGGGCAACATGAAATGAACCCATTGACTTCTTTAATCTAATCACATAGTTCAGTTGATGATAGCAACCCAACATCTATATTGTGGCACCATCATGTCCAGCTATATCCAATCCGAATAAACATATGAACAAGTATAAATAATGTTCTTTCACTCAATTATCACCAAACAGGATTAGCTCAAATATAACTACCCTTAATCTCCTTCACTGTCACGATTTACTTTGAGCTCTTGATGAATTTCACCCAAATTTATTAAGCCAAACATATCATGTCCTCATCACACTAAAACTGACCAACCAATTCATTTCTATTCTATCTAATGTATCATATTCAATACAAATTAAGAGAATGTTTAACAAAACATAAAACAACTAAATACTCGATAGACACTCATATTCATCAAAGAAACAAGAACATGGAGAGAAAATTGATGCACATCTTGATGGAGAAATTCGACCTTAGTTATATTCAATTATCCTAAGAACTCAACATGTGTACCAAGTTGATAATTATCCTAAGAACTCAACATGTGTACCATGTCGATTTAAAGAACATACAATCGATCAAAATTTGATTAGAACTGCCACCTTAGTGATAACCAATAGACATGATACTTACTTTCAAAAGAATTTAAGCATTCAACACGCGAGTTGGTCCATTTGTATCACTAAACCACATGGAAACATAGGAGAGATCACAAACTATATGCTCAAACTTTAGAAACCAGGCACCAATTTAGTTCGACATGGAACATCATCACAAAACAATAGGAACAGATTGAATTCAATATGAAGATGAACATATCTAATCCGAAAATCACACAACACCATATAATTGGACAACACCTGAAACTGGAGCATGTAATCACCTCATAAATGTCGAATTGAAACAGGGGAGAGGAAATTTGACTACTGAAATTTGCAGCATGATGAAAGAAATAACTGTTACACATTTCAGTGAAATAAACCATCTGGCGATATTTACAACGTTTCGAATCAAAACACATATCTGAAACGCGGAACATAAACCAAGACTCCAACTCGATGAACTCAAAATTGACCACGACGATCCTCAAACCGGTAACCAACGGACAACACCTCGACTCGATTTCGAAACTCAAACCATCTCTATGTTTCATATCAGAATCAGAACTCAGAGAAAGAATATCGAACTATTTTTCGTCCAAAGCTTTTGTTGTCCGTTTGCAAAAGGATTCCGTCATTTGATTCTTTATTTCGTTCTCAGTTTAAAGAGAAATCTACACTGCTCAATTTCCAAGCGTGTATTATGTATTCTCCTGTGTGTTTTTTGCCGCTACTGTATCGTGTATGTATGTATGGGCGTATATTTTCAATAGAAGCTCTAGCCGCCAGCCCCTTTTCTCGTGTATCTGTATGTGTTTGTTAGAAGAAGAAAAAGCTGCTCCCCTCCCTTCAATTTCCAGCCTCTTCTATTCTTCTTCTATATTATTTTTGTGTGTATGTATTGTGTGTGTTTTTGTATTTTTAAGAAGAAGCAGCCCCAGCTGCGCCCTTCTCTTCAATTCTCCAGGCCACCCTCTGTATTGTGTATGTTCACGAGCTGCGCAGCCATTCCCCCATTTTCAGGCGTCCCTCCTTGTTCTGTATGTTTTGCGTGTGTATATGTATGCGTATGGTTTTTTCTGTACAGGCAAAGTTGCACCCCTTTTTCTTCCAGCCTCTTTTTTTCGTATTATATGTGTAGTGTATTGGAGTTTTAGGTTAGGGTGGATTTGGGTTGGGTTGGGTTGGGTCGATCGTGTTTGGGGTTAGGTAGGGGTTAATTTGGGTTGGGTTTAAATGAAGAATGTGTATTGTATAATTTTGGCTCACTTATCACATGACCCAATTTCGAATTTGCTTTTCAATTTCTTTTTTTTTTGTTTTAGTTAACTAAAAAACCAGAACTAAATTCCTAAATCAATTCAAATTGTAAAATTAAGCTTATTACCTAACTATGTAAAAATAATCATTTTTTGCGATTTTTGATCAACATTACAATTAACTCAATGCAATTAATTCCTAAATGCAAATTGAACCTAAGGTAGCATAAAATTAAAAATGTGACACTTTTTTTGGCTTTTCTATGATTTTAAAGATATTAAAAATGCATGAAATGCAACTAAATAAAGAAAAATTCCTAAAATTAATAAAAAATTATTGTCGTCTATTTTAGGAGTTATTTTCATGTACGGCAAAAATCACGTGCTCACACCATAGGCTAATAGAAATGTAATATACTGCTCTAACTCCAGTATGGCTAAACAACTGAAAAAAGGATGGAATAACTACTAATGATGGAATAGAATACAGACTCCTGGTCTGCGGACGCGGCAGATATACCTCGAAGTCTTTGCTAGAGCTCTCCGCCTAGAGGATAGTACGCCTGAGTGGAGGTACCTGGATCTGCACATGAAAGACATGCGCAGAAGAGGCATGAGTACACCACAACGCTACTCAGTAAGTGCCAAGCCTAACCTCGGTTGGATAGTGACGAGGAAGGTTAGGGCCCTACTGAGATTAAACATATTAAGAATGCTGACAATAGAATACAGTAAACAGAAATAATGGAATACAACTGTGAAGTAAGTCAGGTTACACAAACAACAATCAACACACCAAGGATTAAATAACACAGAGTAAAATAGCTCAATATCAGTACCAATTACGAGGATCTCCTAGGTTACCGTCCTATTGTCCATTTCCATATCAATACCAATAACGAGGATCTCCAATGATATCGTCTTGTAGTCTGAAATATAAATGTGCAAGGGGATCTCCTGGAAATCAAGCCTGTAGTCCGAAATATGAATATGCAGGGGGGTCTCACGGGAATCTAACGCTTAGTCCAAATGTATATATGTAGGGGGGGGGGGATCTCCTGAAAATCTAACCCGTAGTCCCAAATATAAATATGCAGGGTGGAATCCCGAGAATCTAACCCGTAGTCCCAAATATAAATGCGCAAGCACAATCAAAGAATATTCATAAATGAAGTACAACAATACAAGCAACAGATAGTTCTAGCCTAACATGTCTCACGTAGTGCAACTAAGGCAATTTCAACAAGTAGGCAAGTTAAATCAACTAAACATGTCTTTCTAATCTAACACAGGTTATTATTGCAAGTAAGATATTTAAGTACGAAAGAAACTCAGTCTCAATATCTTAAGGAAAATTTGGATTTTCAACGATTAGCTCAAGTACGCGCTCGTCACCTCACGTACAAGGCACTCAATTACAAAATAACATATCCTAGGGGAAAGGTCCCCCGCACAAGGTTAGGCAAGCCACTTACCTCAAACAGGCTCCATATACAACTTGAGACCACACATTTGGCACGAGTATCTGACTCCAAATGGCCCAACTCTATTCAATTCAATTACATTTCGTAAATAACGTCTTAAGCAATAGATTCTACTATTCAATTTAAAGTTAAGACGCAAATTTAGGTAAAATAACCAAAACGTCCCTTGGCCCATGTGGTTAAAACCCGAGGTTCAAACCAAAATCCATTTACCCATTCCCCCACGAACCCAAATATATGATTTGTTTTGATATCGGACCTCAAATTGAGGTCCAAATCCCCAATTTTCGGAAAATCTAGGTTCTACCCCAAACCTCAAATTACACCCATGAAAAATCATTGATTTTAAGGTTAACACATGTTAAATGATGTTAAATATTGAAAGAAATAAGTAAAAAAAACTTATAAACGATTGGAAAGGTCTTGTTCTTGGAAAATCACACAAAGGAGTTGTGTTTTAAAAATGGGGTGAAAATGTACAAAATTCGACGAAGTAAAAAAATTGCAGGTTGTAGATGTTGCTATTACGAACAATCCCGATCCTGCTAACTTGGGAATTGCAAGACTCTTGTTCGCATTTGCGAACAATGGGGAAAAATGGGAGGTTCACATTTGCGAACCATAAGGTCACATTTGCGAAGACCTCACCATCGCATTTGCGATGGTATAGTTCGCATTTGCAAGCTGACCCTTCGCAATTGCGATCTCGCATTAGAAATCCAGGCTTCGGGGATATCCAAAACTCCGACACCTATCCAAAACTCACCTGAGCTCTCGGGGCTCCAACCAAATATGCAAACAACCTCAAAAATACCCTACGGACTTATCCGTGCGATCAAATCAGCAAAAAAACATTATATACATCGAGTTAAGCCACAACACACATAATTTCTTCCAAGTTTTCATAAAAAATCAAATTTCAATTTTTAAATTTGAAACATGTCAAACGACATCCGTTTTCAACCAAACTTTACAGAAAGCGCTTAAACCATATATAAGACTTCTAGGTCACAAGAACCAAAATACAGGCCCGATACCATTATCTTTTAATCAAATTTCAATTCCAATTCCCTTAATTATTTTGAGAAAACAATTTCACGCAAAAATTCATTTCTCGGGCTTGGGGCTTCGGAATTGGATTCCGGGCATACGCCCAAGTCCCATATTTTCCTACGGAGTGTTCGGGACCATCAAATCATGGGTCCGAGTCTATTTACCCAAAATATTGATTGAAGTCAAATTTATTCAATTAAATATAAAACTTTAGCATTTTTATCACAAAATCCATGTCTATGCTCTCTGGCTACGCGTCCGGACTGTGCACGCAAATTGAGGCAACCCTAGATGAGGTTTTCAAGGCCTAGAAAGCATAGACTAGGTAAAAAACAGGTGATGACCCCTTTTGGTTCATCACATCCTCCACTACTAAAACAATTGTTCGTCCTCGAACGGATAAAAGAAAGAAGTACCCGAGTCCGGAAAAAGATGAGGATAACGGCTTCACATATCCTGCTTGGTCTCCCAAGTCGCCTCCTCGGCCGGCTGACCCAGCCACTGAACCTTTACTGAAGCAATGTCCTTTGACCTCAACTTTCTGACATGTCTGTCCAATATAGCCACTGCCTCCTCAACGTTGGATAGATCATTGTCCAACTGGACTGAGATGAAATCCAACACGTGCGACAGGTCACCGTCATATCTCGGGAGCATTGAAACATGAAATACCTGATTAACCCTGGCCAAACTGGGAGGTAAGGCCAGCTCATACACAACCTACCCAACATGTCTCAAACCTCAGAAGAGCCACTGAACCGCGGACTCAACTTTCCTTTATTCCCAAATCTTAGAACGCCCTTCATAGGCGAGACCTAAAGCAGAACTCGCTCTCCAAACATATATGATACATCACGAACCTTCCTGTCTGCGTAACTCTTCTGTCTGGACTGGGCTGTACGGAGTCTATCCTGAATCACCTTAACCTTCTCCAATGCATCCTCAAACAACTCTGTACCCAATATTCGGGCCTCACTCTGCTCTAACCAACCCACGGGAGACCTGTACCTCCTTCCATATAAAGCCTCATTCGGCGCCATCTTAATATTGGACTGATATTTGATGTTGTAGGCAAACTCCGCCAATGGCAAGAACTGATCTCAAGACCGTCAAAACTCAATCACACACGCGTGAAGCATATCCTGAAAAATCTGAATAGTGCACACTGTCCGTCGGTCTACGGGTGAAATGTTGTGCTCAACTCCACTCGATTACCCAACCCCTGCTGAATGGCTCTCCAACACTGTGATGTGAACTGAGTACCTCTATCCGAAATGATAGAAATTTGAATACCATGTCGATGAACAATCTTCCGGATATAAATCTCCGCCAAGCGCTACGATGAATAAGTAGTACACATAGGGATAAAATGAGAGGACATGGTTAGCCAATCCACAATCACCCAAATGGCATCGAACTTCTTCGCAGTCCGAGGGAAACCAACCACAAAATCCATGGTGATCCTCGCCCATTTCCACTCTGGAATCTCTATTTGATAAAGCATCCCATCTCTGGTGCTCATACTTCACCTTCTGACAGTTGAGGCATCTAGCTACATATCCAACTATATCCTTCTTCATCCGCCTCCACCAATAGTTGATTTTCAAGTCTTGATACATCGCAGCACCCGTGTGGATCGAATACCATGAACTATAAGCCACTGCTAGAATCAACTCTCGTAGCCAATCAACATTAGGCACACAAACACGGCCCTGCATCCTCAATACCCCGTCATCTCCAATGGTCACCTCTCTGGCATTTCCATGTTGAACCGTGTCTCAGAGGACAAGTAAATGAGGGTCATCATATTGTCGCTCCCTAATACGATCGAACAATGAAGACCGAGAAACCAAAAAGGCTATAACCCGATTGGGATCTGAAAGATCCAATGTCACAAACTTATTGGCTAAGGCCTAAACATACCTCGCCAGGGGTCTCTCAGAAGCTGGTAAATATGCCAAACTCCCCAAACTATTCGCCCGATGACTCAAGGTATACCTACCACATTGGCCTTGCCCATGTGATACATAATAGTGATATCATAGTCCTTTTGCTACTCTAACCACCTCCTCCGGTGCAAATTAGATCCTTCTGCTTGAACAAATGCTGCAAACTCCTATGATCAGTATAAATTTCACAAGGCACATCGTATAAATAATGAGGCCAAATCTTCATGGCATGAACAATAGCAACTAACTCAAGGTCGTAGACATGGTAATTCTTCTCATGTATCTTCAACTATCTGGATGCATAAGAAATCACCCTAATATCCTGCATCAACATCACTCCAAGGCCAACCCATGAGGTATCACAATAAACGACATAAGATCCCGAACCAGTAGGCAATATCAGAATATGAGCTGTGTTAAAGCTATCTTGAGCTTCTGAAAGCTCGCCTCACACTCCTCTGTCCACTGAAATATGAGCACCCTTCTAGGTCAACCTAGTCATAGAGGCTGCAATCGAAGAAAACCCCTACACAAAACGACGCTAAAAACTCGCCAATCCAAGGGAACTGCAAATTTTTATGGCTGAAGACGGCCTGGGCCAACACTGCTCCGCCTCTATCTTCCTCAGATCTACCTAAATGCCCTAACTTGAAACTACTTGGCCTAAGAATGCCACTAAATCAAACAAAAACCATATTTTGAGAACTTTGTTTAAAACTTCTTCTCCTTCAAGGTCCGAAGTATGATCCTCAGGTTCTGCTCATGTTCTTCCCGACTCCGGTAATACACCAGAATATCATCAATAAAAACAATAACAAACGAGTCGAGATATGGCTTGAACACACTGTGCATCAAATGCATAAAAGCTGCTGGGGCATTGGTCAGACCAAAGGACATAACAAGGAACTCGTAATGACCATACCGAGTCTTGAAGGCACTTTTCGGGATGTCTGGTTCCTGAATCTTAAATCGATGATAACCTGAGCGCAAGTCAATTTTAGAGAACACATGTGCGCCCTGAAGCTGATCAAACAGATAATCAGTACAAGGGAAAGGATAATGGTTCTTCACTGTAACCTTGTTCAACTAGCAATAATCAATACACATACGCATGGAACCATCCTTCTTCTTCACAAACAAGACAAGAGCACCCCACGGTGAAATACAGTCGAATAAAACCCTTATCAAGCAAATCCTTTAACTGGTCCTTCAACTCTTTCAACTCAAGATGAGCTATACAATACGGAGGAATGGAAATGGGCTGAGTGCCCGGCAACAAATCAATGCTAAAATCAATGTCTCTATCGGGGTCATTCCCGGAAGATCAGCTAGAAACACATCGGGATAATCCCATACCATTGGAACAGAATCAACAGAAGAGGTATCCACACTGATATCTCTTACGTAGGCTAAATATGATGCACACCCCTTCTCAACCATACGCTGAGCTTAAGGAAATAAAGAACTCTACTAGGAGTATGATCTAAAGTGCTACTTCACTCAGTACGCGGAATACCTCGCATAGCCAGCGTCATGGTGTTGGTGGAACAATCAAGAATAGCATAATGGGGTAACAACCAGTCCATGCCTAAGATAATATTAAAATCAACCATGTTGAGTAACAATCAATAAGCCCTGGTCTCAAAACCAAGAATAGTAACTAAACATGACCGATAAACGTTTTCCACAACAAGGGAATCCTCCACATGAGTAGAAACATAAACAGGGGCACTCAAAGAATCCCTAGGCACACCCAAATGCGGAGAAAAGTAAGAAGACACATAAGAATAAGTAGATCCTGGATCGAATAGAACCGATGCCTCCATATGGCAAACCAATATAATACATGTGATAGCAAAATCGGAGGCAACATCCTCAGCATGAGCATGAAGGGCATAATATCTGGCCTGGCCTCCCACTTGAGGGTGACCTATACCTCTCCGGCCTCCACCCCTAGCTAGCGGAGTGGGTGGGGCAGAAACTAGAGCTGTAACCATAGCCTGGGAGATGTGTGGGGCATACTGTGGCCAAGCAGTCTGTCAAGGTGCACCCCTACCAAGTTTGGGGAAGCCCCTAATTATATGGCGTGTATCACCACACTCGATACAAGCTTTGGGAGGGCGCATTGGCTGTGACTAACTATAGCCAGGTCTTCTAGACTGATCTCTGGAAGTACCCCGCACAGGAGGCACATTAGAAACTGCAGGTGCATAGTAAGGCCCCTCAGGCATAGGCGGCGCTGTAGAACTGCTGGGTGCTGGAAGAGCTGAATGAATAGGGGGACCTATAAAATCCCTACCATGTCGACCTGTACGAGCACCAGAGTAGTGGATTGACTCTTGAGACCTCTTGGACTCGCTCTCCCCTTGCTCCCTAGCGAGCATATTCTCGATCCTCCTAGTACTGCTACTACCTGCTGATAAGGAATGTCCATCTTGAACTCTCGAGCCATGCTAGATCTGATGGGTTTGATAAGACCCTCTATGAACCTACGAACTCTCTCGCGGACTGTAGCAACTAAGGCCTGTGCATTCCCGGCCAATATGGTATAATGGATAATATACTCCGAAACTGTCGTAGCACTCTTCTAGAAATCCCAAGGCATTATTTACCGCTAATCCACTGAAAATCAAAGGATCATTAGGTGATGTTAAGGCAAGGAGCGTGTTTGGAATGTGTTTTGGTGGTCCGCAGCTAATTTAGGCTTGATATGCCAAAGTTTAAAATTTTTGATGTTTTTGGTTGATAGGTGAGATTTTGATCCCACGGTCAGAATGAAATTCTAGAAGTTGCAGTAGTTCTTTGATGTCATTTGGGATGTGTGTGCAAAATTTCAGGTCATTCAGATGTGTTTTAGTTAGATTTTTGATCAAAACGTGTTTTGATGAAATGTGATGTTCTTAAGCTCAAATCCTTGATTAATTCGAGTTTGCGACGTTGTTTTAGGTGGTATTAGGATTGTTATAAGTTTTAAAGGTGTTATTGGGGTATGTCCGTAGGTTTTGCTGAGGTCTTGGAGGCCTCGGGTGTGTTTCTGATAGTCGACAAAGCATTTTGGAGTTTTGAGTAGTTGTAGAAAATGCTTAAGCTATTGAAGACAAAAGATCCTTCTTCATGTTAGCAACTCCCTCTTGCGTTCGTGTAGATTAATTTTAGAGGAGGACGGGTGCCTTCATCGCGTTCGCATTCCGCCTGTCGCGTTCGCCGAGCTTCGTTGTTCCAGGCCTTCGCTTTCGCGGTCCCTTCCTCGCGTTCGCGAAGGGCATTTTTTGCAGCACTCATTTTTCTTCTTCGCGAATGTGAGACTTCCTCTACGTTCGCGATGCCGTAAATACCTGGAAATTATTCAACCATTGAAAAATGAGGGTTAGCCATTTTTATCAAAAATACAAGTTGGGAGCTCGGATTTGGGAGAAATTTTGAGGGATTTTTGAGAGCAACTACTGGGTAACGATTCTCTACTCTCTTATGCTTAATACTCACTAATCTAATCATGAGTGCGCCTTAATCTTTTGATATTTGAATATAAATGGGTAAAACTTTATTGACCAAATTATAGAGTTTTGAGTGGGTGTTTCACCTCTGATTTTTAGAGAATTTAATATGGTTAGACTCATGAGAGTACGAGGGTTATAAAAAATTGAAAATTTTACGATTCCGAGATGTTGTCCTGAGGGTCATTTTGGTTATTTTACCTAATTTCGCGCATTAGCTTTGAATTAAATAGCAAAATAAGTTGCTTGAGATGTTATTTACTATATGTAATTGAATTGAATATATTTGGGCCATTTGGAGTCGGATACTCATGGAAACGTTGTGATTTCTAGTTGATTTTGGAGCCGGTTCGAGATAAGTGGCTTGTCTAACCTTGTGTGGGGTACTTTTTCCATAGGATATGATGTTTGGTGATTGAATGCCCTATACGTGAGGTGACAAGCGTGTACTTGAGCTAATTATTGAAAATTTTGGTTTTACTTAAATATTAGATTGAGTTTCTTTCTTACCAACTTTATTCTACTTGAAATTTTAGCACGTGTTAGTTTAGAAGAGCATGCTTAGTTGATCTAAATTGCCTATTTGCTTAAGTTGCTTTGTTTGTACTATGTGAAGCATGTTAGGCTAGAACTAGTTGTTGCCCTATATTTCTTCAACTTTATTATTGAATATCTTCTTGTTGTGACTGCGTATTTACATTGGGACTACGGATGTGGGACTACGTGCTAAATTCCCAGTAGATGCCCATGTATATTTACTTTGGGACTACGGGTTAGATTCCAAATAGATACTCCTGCACATTTATTTTGGGATTGTGGGTTCGATTGCAGATAGATTCCCCTACACTTTGATAGTTGGACTATGGGACGGTATCCCGGGAGATATATATATATATACACATATGATGGACTACGCGACTGTATCTTGGGAGATCCTTGGAGAGTTGATGAAATAGACTACGGAACAATATCCTTGGAGTTCCTCGTTGTTGGTACTCATACTGTGCTGTTACTCCATGTTACATTATCTACTACGTATTGTTTCTTTCCTTGTATAACCTTTCTTATATCATAGTTGTACTCATTATTTCAGTTCTTTCATATTGTTGCAAGATTTTTATTTCTATGTTTATTCTTAGTTGGGACCTAACGTTCCTCGTCTTTACCTGACCGAGTTTAGGCTTGGCACTTTTTGAGTACCTCTGTGGTGTAGTCATGCCTCTTCTGTGCATGTTTTTCATGTGCAGATCCAGGTACCTCCTCCCAGGAACATTATCCTTGAGACAGGGAGAGGTACGGTGACTTCGAGGTACATCTGTCGCGTCCGCAGATCGAAGAATCTCCTTCTTTACTGCTTAGCCTTCTATCGTACTTTTGTCGTTGACATTTTGGAGATTAGAGAACTTACTGTATTCTTCCAACTTGTGTTCCCCTGAGTTTTTCGGTTATGAGGTGATATTGTAGACTTCCGCATTTTTGAGTTGTATGTGCCAAGTGGCATTTACATTCTGCATTTCTTTTTGATGCATTTGGGTTTTGAATATTTAATTTTTGCAGATTATTTGTTTTGAGTTATAATTTTTGCATTGTTAGGCCTACCTAGTTTTAGGGACTAGGTGCCATCACGACAATGTTCACGGAGGGCGAACTAGGGTCGTGGCAAGTTGGTATCAGAGCTCTAGGTTCATAGGAGTCATGGAACACTGGCTGATTTATTAGAGTCTCGCTGATCGGTACAAAAACATTTGTACTTATCTACGATAGGCTGTGTAGCTTTTAGGAAAATTTCACTTTACTTGATTTCCTTGTCGTGCAACGTTTTTGACATCACAGTTAAAATTCTATCTTTCTATTCTCTCACAAATGGCGAAGACACATGCTACGCAGAGTGATCTAACACCCATGCCCCTACTGTAGCCGTCAAAGGCTAGTGGCAAGGTAGAGGCCGATAATGCGCAAATGGTGCAGCCAGAGCACCTTTGCAATCTTCCGCCTAGGTACCTCCAGCAGGACAAGACAGATTCCAGGCACCTGACACGCCTACTGCTACCACTGCTACCATTGCTTCAGCTCTCTAGGAGACCCTGGCACAGTTCATGAGCATGTAGACTACCTTGCCTCACGCACGGTTGCTTCCCCTTGCTGCAACCACGTCTCAGGCTGGGGGAGGAGCACAGACTCCCGCCACCCATACTCGTGAGCAGCGAGCATGTTGAGCAGGTCCCAGAGGTTATGTATGCGCTGCCTTCAGTACTAGATCATCCCCATGACAGAGCTACAACTTTCAAGGATGAGCAGGTGAGGCTTGAGAGGTTCAATAAGTACAAGCCTCATGTATTCAAGTGTCTAGCGTTGGAGGATGATTTGGGTTTTCTTAATTAGTGTTACCGTATTTTCTATACCATGGGTGTATCAAGATTCAGCGGGGTTTCCTTCACCACCTTCCAGCTTCGAGGGGCCTCCTATGAGTGGTGGTGCACCTATGAGTTAGACAGTCCAGATGAGGCTGCTTCGCTTTCTTGGGCTCAATTCTCAGAGTTTTTCCTGCAGGAGTATGTCCCTCAGAGCCAAAAGTATGCATGGCGCATGTTTCAGCATTTGTGCCAGAGTGCTATGACTATTTCAGAGTATGTTGTCCGTTATTATACCATCTTGGATAGGCATGCACCGGCCTTGGTAGCTTCTGTTCGCGACAAGGTTCTCCGGTTTATTGAGGGAGTTATTCATAGCATTTGATCTAGCATGGCTCGTGAGTTGGAAATAGATGTTTCTTATCAGCAGGTGGTGGGCATTGCTAGGAGGATCGAGGGTGTACATGCCAGGGAGAGCGAGGAATGGAGGCCAAGAGATGTCGAGAGTCGGGCCACTATTTTGGTGTCTGTACAGGTCGTCATTATAGGAGCTTCATTCAGCTCTTCCAGTAGCTAGCAGTGCTTCAGCTCCTCCTAGGCCTCGGGATCCTTATTATGCAACTCAAATTTCTAGTGCCCTTCTTGCGCGGGGTGCATTCAAAGGTCAGTCCAGAAGATCTGGCCCTAGCCAGTCACAGTCGACACGTCCTCGTAGAGCATGTTTAGAGAGTGATGACACACGCCACATTGTTAGGGATTGCCCCAAACTTGAGAGGGGTGCATCTTCATAGACTTCTCAGCCACAACGTGTCCTGTAGAGTTCCCAGGCTATGGTTACAGCTCAAGTTTTAGCTCCACCTTCTCAGCCAACTAGAGGTGGATGCAGGGGAGGTAGAGGTCTCCCTCGAGGGGGAGGCAGGCCATATATAATGCCTTTCCTGCTCAAACCGTGGATGTTTCCTCTGATTCTGTTACAACATGTATTATATTGGTTTGCCGCTGAGATGCATCGGTTCTATTCCAACCAGGCTCTAGTACTCTTATGTGTCCTCTGATATTGCTCTGCATTTGGGTGTAACTCGGGATTCTTTGAGTTCCCCTGTATATGTTTCTACTCCCCTAGGGGATTCACTTGTTTGAGAATCGCGTTTATCGGTCATGTTTGGTTATTATTCGTGATTGTGAGACCAGATCAGACTTATTGCTACTCAGCATGGTGGATTTCGATATTGTTTGGGCATGGACTTGTTGACGTCCCACTTTGCTATTCTTTATTCACACTCCAAAACTGTGACGCTGGCTATGCCAAGTGCATCGCGTGTTGAGTGGAGTGGCACATTAGATCACACTCCCAATAGAGTTATATCTTCTCTTAGAGCTCATAGTATGGTTGAGAAGGGGTGTGCCTCATATTTAGCTTATGTAAGAGATATCAGTGTTGATACCCCTTCTGTTTATTTTGTCCCAGAGGTTCAGAATTATCCCGATGAATTTCTAGCTGATCTTTCGGGTATGCCACCTGATAGAGACATTGATTTTGGCATTGATTTGTTGGTGGGAACTCATACTATTTCTATCCCTCCATATCATATGGCTCCTCCAAAGTTAAAGGAATTGAAGGATCAGTTGCAGGAATTGCTTGACATGTGTTTTATTTGACCCATTGTTTCACCTTTTTGGTGCTCTTGTCTTATTTCTGAATAAAAATGATGGTTCTATGCCTATGTGCATCGATTATCGTCAGTTGAACAAGGTTGCAGTGAATAACCGTTGTCCTTTGCCTCGTATTGATGATCTATTTGACCAGCTTCAGGGCGTGCGACTGTTCTCTGAGATTGACTTGCGCTCAGGTTACTGTCAGTTGAATTTTAAGGAACCAGATATCTGGAGGACCACCTATATGACCCGGTATGGCCGTTACGAGTTCCTTGTTATGTCATTTGTGCTAACTAATTACCTAACAACTTATATGCATTTGATTCACAGTGCGTTCAGGCAGTAAACCGATTATTTTATCATTGTCTTTAGTGATAACATTCTGGTGTATTCCCGGAGTCGGGAAGATCAGGAGCAACATCTGAAGATAGTGCTCCAGACTATGAAAGAAAAGAAGTTATATGTGAAGTTCTCAAAATGTGAGTTTTTGTTGGATTCAGTGGTATTCTTAGGCCGTGTGGTATCGAGTGAGGGCTTTTGGGTAGATCCGAAGAAGGTGGAGGCTGTGCAGAGTTGGCCCAGGCCATCCTCAGGATAGAGATTCGTAGTTTCCTTGGCTTGGCGGGCTACTACCATCGTTTTGTGGAGGAGATTTCATCTGTGAAGCCCTTATGAAAGGATTGACCCAGAAGGGTGCTTCATTTCAATGGACAGAGGGGTGTGGGGCGAGCTTTCAAAAGCTCAAGACAGCTTTGACTACAGCCTAAGTGTTGGTGTTGCCTACAGGTTCAGGGTCTTATACCATCTATTATAATGCATCAAGAGTTGGCCTTGGAGAAGTATTGATGCAGGATGGTAGGGTGATTGCCTACGCCTCTACACAGTTGAAGATACACGAGAAGAAATATCATGTCCATGATCTTGAGCTAGCTGCCATTGTTCACGCCCTGAAGATTTGGCACCATTATCTCTATAGTGTGCCTTGTGAGAATTATGCTAATTATAGGAGTTTGCAGCATTCGTTCAAGCAGAAGGATCTAAACTTGCGCCAGAGAAGGTGGTTAGAGTTGCCAAAGGATTATGATATCAATATTTTATACCATCCGAGCAAGGCTAATATAGTGGTTGATGCCTTGAGTCGCCGGGCGAAGAGTTTGGGGAGTTTGGCATATCTACCAGTGTTAGAGAGGCCAATTGCGATGGATGTTCAGGCCTTAGCCAGCCGGTTTGTGAGATTGGATCTTTCAGAGCCCAATCGGGTTCTGCATGTGTGGTTTCTCGGTCTTCATTATTTTATCGTATCACGGTGCGGCAGTATGATGACCCTCATTTGCTTGTCCCTAAGGACAAGATTCAGCATAGTCATGCCAGAGATGTGACCATTGGTATGGATGGAGTGTTGAGGATGTAAGGCTGAGTTTGTGTACCTAATGTTGATAGGCTAGGGGAGATGATTCTATAGGAGGCCCATTGTTCGCGGTATTCCATCCACCACGGTGCCACGAAGATGTATCTAGACTTCAGGCAACACTGCTGGTGGAGGAGGATGAAGAATGATATAGTAGGAGATGTAGCCAAATGCCTCAACTGCCATCAGGTGAAGTACAAGCACCAGAGACCGGGCGGGTTGCTTCAGTAGATAGAGTTTCCGGAGTGAAAGTGGGAGGGTATCACCGTGGACTTTGTATCATGGCTTCCACGGACCTTGAAGAACTTCGATACTATCTGGGTTATTGTTGATCGACTGACCAAGTCCGCTCATTTCAATCCTGTGTGTACCACTTATTCTTGGAATCGGTTAGCGGAGATTTATATTAAGGAGATTGTACGCCTGCATGGTATTCTTGTTTCTATTATTTTAGACAGGGGCACTCAGTTCACATCACGGTTTTTGAAGGCTGTTCAGCAGGTGTTGGGTAGTCGAGTGGAGTTGAGCACAACATTTCACCCCAGATGGATGGACAGTCTGAGCGCCCCATTTAGATTCTTAAGGATATGCTCTGCACGTGCGTGATTGAGTTTGGAGGGTCTTGGGATCAGTTCTTGCCATTCGCAGAGTTTTTTACAACAACAACTACCAGTTAAGGATTCAGATGGCATCGTGTGAGGCCTTGTATGGTAGGAGGTGCAGATCTCCGGCGGGTTGGTTCGAGCAGGGCAAGGCCTGACTATTTGGCACAGATTTAGTTTAGGATGCTTTGAAGAAGGTCAAGGTAATAAGGATAGACTCCGTACAGCCTAGTCAAGACAGAAGAGCTAAGCAGACTGGAAGCTTCCTGATGTTTCATTTATTGTTGGAGAGCGGATTCTGCTATGATTTTTCCTATACACGGCGTCATGAGTTTTTGGGAAGAAAGGGAAGTTGAGTCCGAGGTGCATATTCCCTTTTGAGGTATTGAGGTGTGTTGGCAAGGTTTCTTATGAGCTTGCCATACCTCCCATGTATTTCATGTTTTGATGCTCCGGAGGTATCACCGTGACCTATCGTACGTGTTGGATTTCAGTTCAGTACAATTGGACAATGACCTATCTTACGTGGACGAAGAATTTGCTATATTGGACAGGCAAATCCGAAAGTTGAGTTCAAAGAATATTGCTTTAGTAAAGGTTCAATGGCGGGGTCAGCCGGTCGAGGAGGCAATCTGGGGGAGCGAGAAGGATATGCGCAACAGTTACCCTCACCTTTTCACTACTTAAGGCATGTCTTCATGCTCGTTCGAGGATGAACGAATGTTTAAGTGTAGGAGGATGTGACGACCCAGCCGATCATCAAAAGAATTTATTTCCCGATCCCCTATAAACTGCTTTCCAGAGTTTTTTTCTGCTTATTTGATTTGCTGGGACATTCGGTTTTGAGTTCGTAGAATTTTTGGGATACTTACTCCCTAAATGAGAGGATAAGTGTTGGAAAGTTATCCCTACTCGGAACAGTGTTAAGACAGCCTCGGAATGGAAATCCGATGGTTTTGTTAGCTTTGTTAGATGATTTTGGGGTTGGGAGTGTGCTCGGAATGTGTTTTGGGGGTCCGTAGCTAATTTAGGCTTGAAAATTCGAAGTTTGAATTTTTGATGTTTCTGGATGATAGTTGATATTTTGATTCAAGGATAAGAAGAGAATTCCAAAAGTTTAAGTAGTTTCGTCGTGTAATTTTGGATGAGTGTGCAAAATTTCAGGTCATTCAGACGTGTTTTGATTAGGTTTTTGATAGAAAGCGTGTTTGGATGAAATTTGAATTTCTTAAGCTCAAATCTTTGATTGATTCAAGTTTCCGCATTGTTTTAGGTGGTTTGAGTATTGGTGCACGTTTCAATGGTGTAATGGGATATGTCCATAGCTTTGGTTGAGGTCCCGGGAGCCTCGGGTGTGTTTCGGATGCTTGACAGAGCATTTTGGGGTTTGAGTAGTTGCACAAAATGCTTCAGCTGTTGCAGACCAAAAATCCTTCTTCGCGTTTGCGACTCCCCTCTCGCGTTCGCCTAGCATCTACTTCTTTCCTCTACGCATTCGCGTCCTCCTCCACGCGTTCACGTAGAGTAATTCTGGAGGAGGACCAATCCCTTCATCGCGTTCGTGTTCCACCTGTCGCGTTTGCGAGCTTCGTGGTTCCAAGCCTTCGCATTCGCGGTCCCTTCCTCGTATTCGCGAAGGGCATTATTGGCGGCACTAATTTTTCTTCTTCATGAACGTGAGACTTCCTCTGGGTTCCCGATGCCTTAAATACCTGGACAGTATAATCACTCAAAAACGAGGGTTAGCCATTTCTATCAAAAATACAAGTTAGGAGCTCGGATTTTGGAGCATAATTTAGGGATATTCGAGAGCAACTACAGTTTATCAATTCTCTACTCTATTATGCTTAAAACCCACTAATCTAATTATGGATTCCCTTGAAAATTTCTGATTTTTTGATGAAAATGGGTAAAACTTCATAGACCAAATTATCGAGTTTTGAGTGGGTGTTTGACCAACGATTGGAGTGATTTTTATATGGGTATACTCGTGAGAGTATGAATGTTCTAAAAATGTGAAACATTTTTGATTCCGTGACATTGGACTGAGGGGCATTTTGGTCATAATTTTGCGTCTTAGCTTTGAATTAAATAGCAAAATCAGTTTCTTGAGATGTTATTTATGATATGTAATTGATTTGAATAGATTTGGGCTATTTGGAGTCAGATACTCATAGCAAATGTGTTATTTCGAGTTGATTTTGGAGCCGGTTTGAGGTAAATCGCTTGTCTAACCTTGTGTGGGGGACTTTCCCCTTAGGATATGATGTTTGGTGATTGAATGCCCTGTACGTAAGGTGAAAAATATGTACTTTACCTAATTGTTGAAAATTCTGATATACTTAAATATTTAGATTGAGTTTCTTTCCTACTTGATTTATTCTACTTAAAATTTTAGCATGTGTTAGTTTAGAAGAGCATGCTTAGTTGATCTAAATTGCCCATTTGCTAAAGTTCTTTGTTTATATTACGTGAAACATGTTAGAATAGAACTACATGTTTCCCAGTATTTCCTGAACTTTATTGCTGAATATCTTCTTCTTGTGACTGTGTATTTACATTGGGACTACTGATGTGGGACTCCGATAGCTCCCCCTTGTTTGTTTTGTTTTGGGACTATGGGTTTGATTCCTGGAAGATCCCCCTGCGTATTTACTTTGGGACTACAGGTTACATTCCCAGTAGATCCCCCTGCACATTTAATTTAGGACTGCGGGTTCGATCTTGATAGATCCCCTTGCACTTTAATAGTTGAACTATGGAATGGTATCCGGGGAGATCTTCAGATATATACATATGATGGATTACGGGACGATATCTCAGGAGATCCTCGAATAGTTGATGAAATGGACTACATGACGCTAACCTGGGAGATCCTCGTTGTTGGTACCGATACTGATTTGTTACTCCATGTTACCTTATATAATGTGTATTGTTTGTTGCCTTGTATATCCTGTCTTACTTCATAGTTGTACTCATTATTTCTATTATTTCATATTGTTGCAAGATTTTTATTAATATGTTAATTCTCAGTAGGGCCTTGACCTTCCTCGTTACTACCCGACCTAGGTTAGTCTTAGCACTTACTGAGTACCGCCGGTGGTATACTCATGCCCCTTATGTGCATGTTTTTTCATGTGCAGATCTAGGTACCTCCACTCTTGTGCATTATCCTTTAGATAGGGAGATCTACGATGACTTTAAGGTACATCTATTGCGTTAACAAACCGAAGAGTCTCCTTTTTTACTCTATCTTGTAGTGTTTAGCCTTCTATCGTACTTTTGTTGTAGACATTCTGGAGACTAAAGCACTTACAGTATTCTTCTAGCTTGTGTACTTGTGAGTTTTCGGGTTTTGGGGTGATATTTTAGACTTCCGAATTTTTGAGTTATATGTGCCGAGTGGCATTTATATTCCGCATTTCTTTTTTATGCATTTTGGTTTTGAATCATAAATTTTTGCATATTATTTGTTTTGAGTTATAATTTCCCATTGTTAGGCTTACTTAGTTGTATAGACTAGGTGTCATCACGACAATGTTCACGGAGTGCGAACTTGGGTCGTGACAGCTTTTGTGTAAACGACCCCAGAATAGATTGTGAATGATCTCAACAGGTTCATATGGTGATATTGGACTTAGGCGCGCGTTCGAATTCTGATTGGAGGTCCGTAGATTGAGTTGAGGCATTTTGGATAAAATTGAAAAAGTTAAAGTTTTGGAAATAAAGAAGGTTGACCCACAATTCCAAAGTTGGAGAAGCTCCCTTATGTCAATTTGGATTTGTCTGCAAAATTTGGCGTCATTCTGAGTTTAATTGATAGGTTTCAGCATAAGATTCGATATTTGAAGATTTGGAAGTTCATAAGCTTAATTTTTGATTTGCTTCATCGTTTCGATATTGTTTTATGTGATTTGAAACTTCGAGCGAGTCCGTGTTAGGTTATGTGACTTGTGTATGTGATTAGACGGGGTCCCGAGGCCCCGGGTGTATTTCGAATGGGCTACAACCCATTTTCCTCTTATTTTGAACTGTTGTTGTTGTTGCTACTTCTGATATCCTTCTTTGTGATCGTGAAGATTCTCCCGAGATCCTGATGCCTTGTTAACGACCACCCCAAAATTCTTCATCACGTTCGCATTTAACCTTCCGAGGTCGCGAAGGTCTATTCTTTACTGCACGATCGCGTCCATAGTCCCGTGTTTGCATAGTGGGAATTAGGAGTTGGGGAAGTTTACCACTTTCCCTATTCAGGTTCACATGAGCTCCTACGCGATCGCGTAAGCCCGCACCCACAATCCTTTGCATTCACATCCTTATTCACGTGATCGCAATGTGCATTCTGGGCAGCCTCGAAATTTTTTCTACACGATCGCGACCCTTTTCCCGCAATCGCAATGAACAAATACCTGGGCAAACATAATATATCCCAAATTCGAGGGTTTCACCCTTTTTATCACGTTTTGGCTTCTAGAGCTCGGTTCTTGGCAAATTTTAAAGGGATTTGTACCTGGATGACTTGGGTAAGTGCTTCTCACTCGCTTTAGACTAATTTCCATGAATTTTCTTTGTAATTCATCCTTAAATTTCTGATTTTGAATAAAAATTAGGTAGAACTTCTTAGGCCAAATTATTGAGTTTTGATTGGGTTTTTGACATCTGATTTGAGAGATTTTATATGGTTAGACTCGTGAGAGTAAGAGGTTTCTGAAAATGTTAATTCCACCTGATTTTGAGACGTTCGTTTGAGGGGAATTTTGGTTATTTTACCTAATTTCACGTCTTAGCTTTGAATTAAAATCATAGAATCAGTTGCTTGGGATTATATTTGTGATTTGTAATTCAATTTAATAGATTTGGGTCATTTGGGGTTGAGTACTCATGGTAAGAACGTGGTTTCTAGTTGATTTTGAGCCGGTTCGAGGTAAGTATCTTGCCTAACCTTGTGTGGGGGATTTCCACATGGGATTTGAGTCTTCTCAGTTGGTTGTATTCCTTTTACATGAGGTGACTAGTGCGTGCTCGGATTTATTTTTGGAAATTTGCCCCTTTTAGGTTCTTTGATCCTTGTAATTACTTGAGTATGAAGTTGTTCTTGATATGATTGAGTTCTCTGTTATTAGTTTCACCTATACATGTCTTACTTGGAAATTTAATTGCCCTTTTCTATTTATTCTTGCTGGCTAATTTCCTTTTACTTTGTTTAACTGAAGTTCCCTATCCGTCTGTAGTCACGTTATCTTTCCTAACTGCTTGTCTATAATTGAAAATCATTAGTATCTCTCATATAATTAATTGGTCTTAATTGATGTTACGACTATCTTTCCTCTGATCATCCTTAATAGAAATCGTCTATATTCTTCGTAACTTTCCCAACATTAAAAAAGTTAGATATCCTATGTTTAGTTGATATTTCCTTATTTGAAATTATTTCATTCATGATAACTTCCTTGTTGTTAAACTACGTATTACGGGATCGTTGCTTCATATTATTTTTCTCCCTTGTTGAGTTGTTCTTATAACGCTTAGTATTATCTATTGTGTTTATTTCTTGTAAGCTAGTCTTACCGCCCCGATCAATGAAAGATTTTGAGTTAATTCACTTGTTGTGCTCTTGTATATATTGTATTTATTGTTGTACGTGATATTGTTTATGCACGAGGTTTCTTCCATGCGGTTGTTGATATTATGATGCACGAGGTATTGGGCGTATGGTTATTGATATTGTGATGCACGAGGTTTCTGCCGTGCGGTTGTTGATATTGTGAAGCACGAGGTTTCTGCTGTGCGATTATTGATATTGTTATGCGCGAGGTTTCTGCCATGCGATTGTTGTTGAGGGTTTTCCCGAGGTCTTTGTCGTGCTACTATTGCTATTGATATATTGCACAAGCGGTGTAATAAGGCGGGATATGTTCATATGCTTATATGTGGGTTGCACATGTGTTGTAATAAGGAGGGAAATATTATGATGCACGTGCAACGAAATAAGAAAGTACTTATTATGTTATTATTGCACACATGGAGAAATAAAGAGGGCTATGTCAGAGATTGATCGTAAGGATTGTGACGGTCTATGGACGAATTTCTATTTTTATTTAATATTTTGATTGTGTTTGCTTTCTTGTATGAGCTTTATCTTGTGGATGTGGTGAGGGAACATTGTGTGTGTTGCCCGCTCTTCTTCTTGTCTTTATTAGCTAGAAGAAATCTTGTTAAAGCACTCGCACAAGCATGCACGTAGTTGAAACACTCCTATTGGAGGTGAAGCTCCCCTGATTTTTCTAAGCATAGAGGTACGTCCTTTTTTAATCTTTATATATGTGAGAGTGGCCCTAGTTAACCAGTTTGTTGTAGCATGACTGTGAGACTGATAGGGGCACATGATGCCAAGTGTTTGATTTCAGATGCTGGGATTTCGTGAGTTGTGGTTTGTCCGAGATTTGGTAAATTTTTGGAAATAGTCAAATAAGACCTTATGTGAACATCATCGTAGAACATGAGTTATTTTTTTGTTTTCCCCTTACTGTGTTGGGACTTTAGGAATTGCATTGTGTTTTTGACGTCACTGTATATCATCATTTCTTGTATTATAACTTGTTGTTATTCTTCCCTCATGTTGATTGCAGCATTATTGGTCACATCGTGCACTCTTTACATAAATATATGTATATCATTTCAGATGTTCCTATAGTTATACTGTTTATTTGATCGGTAAGTCTCTTGACTGTTCCTCGTCACTACTCTATCGAGGTTAGTCTTGATACTTACTGGGCACCGCTGTGGTGTGCTCATGCTACTCTTCTACATATATTTGTTGTGTAGATACATGTACTCCCACTAAGTTATGTCAGCCTTGGAAGGAGGCGTTTTGATAGAAACTTCGAAGTATATCTGCTACGTCCGTAAACCAAGGAGTCTTTTTCAGCCTTCGATAATATGTATATCTCTGCACTATTTTTCCTTTGTATAGATATTCTTGAGATAGAGCCTCTTATGTATCCTTTAACTTGTGATTTGTGAGATTTTGGGTTTTTGAAATTTTGTTAGCTTCGAGAGCTGTTATTGTATATGCCAAGACTGTTTTATGTCATTAGTTCAATTTAATCATTTTCTTCCACAATTATGGTTTATATTACACATTATTAGGCTTACCTAGTCGTAGAGACTACGTGACTTCACGATGGTTCACAGAGGGAGAATTGGGTCGTGACAAGTTCGTATCAGAGCTCTGGGTTCATAGGAGTCATGAATCACAATCCAGTTTATTAGAGTCTCGTGGATTGGCACTCAGACGGTTGTACTTATCTGCGAGAGGCTGTGTAGCCGCTAGGAAAAATTTCACTTCATTTGATTTCCCTTTCGTGTGAGATTTTTGAGATCACAATTATAAACCCATATCTTGTACTCTCTCACAGATGGTGAGGACATGTACTACTCGAGATGATTAGGCACCCACGGCCCCTACTGTAGCCGTTAGAGGCCAGGGCCGAGGTAGATACTGAGGAAGCGCATGTGGTGCAGTGAGAGCACCCAGGCACCTGACACATCTACTACTACTATTACTCCAGCTTCAGGAGACTTTAGCATAGTTCATGATCATGTACACCACTTTGGCTTAGGCAGGATTACTTCCCCTTGCTGCAACCACATCCTAGGGCGAGGGAGGAGCACAGACTCCCTCTGCCCGCACTTTTAAATAGCGAGTGCATGTTGAGCAGGTCCCTGAGATTGTTTCTGCATTGCCTGCAGTGCCAGTTCAGCTCGAGGGCATAGCAGCGGCATTCAAGCAGGAGCAACTGAGGCTTGAGAGGTTCAAGTGGTACAAGCCTCCAGTATTTTGTGGTCTAGCATTGGAGTAGCATCCCACTACTTTCCAGCTTCAAGGACCCGCTTATGATTGGTGGCGCGCCTATGAGTTAGACAGTCTAGACGAGGTAGCTTCACTGACTTGGACTCAGTTTTCAGACATGTTCCTGAGAGAATTCGTCCCTCAGAGCCTCAGGGATGCGTGGCGCGCTGAGTTTGAGCATTTGATCCAGGGTACTATGACCGTCTCGGAGTATATTGTTCGTCACACCAACTTGACTAGACATGCCCGAGCCTTGGTTTCTACTATTTGCGATAAGGTACGTCGGTTTATTGAGGGGCTTATTCCCACCATCAGGTCGAGCGTGGCTCGTGAGTTGGAGATAGATACTTCGTATCAGCAAGTGGTGAACATTGCTAGGAGGATCGAGGGTGTGCATTCCAGGGAGAGAGGGGCAGGCAAGGTCACTAGAGAGAGAGCAGACAAGACCAGGAGAGGGAGTTCAAGGAGACAAGGAGGCCCCGTAGGCTGGGGAGATATACTTGTCCTTAATTTGGAGGTAGTTGCATCATGGTAGATTTTTTGTGGGTCAGCCAGTTCAGTTCGCGCTTCAGGCTTTGAATGGTGACTCAGGTGTTCATGGGTGTTGGAGTACCCGTTCCGCACAGTTTCTATCGCCTTGTCCGTAGAGAGGGTGCTTTGAGTGTGGAGATACTAGCCACATGGTGAGAGATTGTCCCAGACTTTAGACCTATGTGTCACAACGAGGTACTTAGGCGAGTAGATGGCGCCTAAAAAGGGGGAGGCTATCCCGGTAATGTGTTTCATATAGTAGCCTTAAGGCTGCTATGCTAGGTGATGTCATTCAGGTATGCCTCGGTTTGTTATAAAGGAGCACCATTCGTAGTTCATGCCTTGCTTATTGGGATGAGTTGCCCTATTTTGTTGTTCCATTTATTGGTGCATTTCGTGATTTGTACTCTTTTATGTGATTATTTTATAAGAGGTTCTATGAGTGATAGTCGCACATATCATCTGTTTCTAGCTGTTGTCTAGAGCTGTGAGCCTAGTAGTAAACTCATATTGTCTATTTCGGTAGGTTTGATGTGATTTTTGAGTCTTCTTGGTTACGAACTGTGATTTCTATGCTCCACCTGTGTGGGAACCAGGATGTGTTGTAATTTGTAGGCAGAATTGATCTAGTGACAATCTCTAGATGGGTTGATGTGTACCCTACTTGTGATTCAGTGCTTAGGGCGGGACCCTTGTGATTTTAGGTGATTTGATATATTAAGACCGAGCAATATACCACGGTGAGGGTTATATCAGCATAAGATCCTTGCGAGTATTTTACATGTTTCCTGTAATAGGCCGACCGGTCGTCTGAAGAATTAATGCCCGATCCCCTATTAACGACTTTCCCCAAGTTTATTTCTGCAAATTCAATTTGTCAGGATGTTTGTTTTGAGTTTTGAAGAGTTATTAGGACATATAGCCCCTAATTGAGAGCTTAAGTGTTGGAAAGTGGTCCCTAGTCAGAATAGTGTGAAGATGGCCTCGGAATGGAAATCTGATAATTCTGCTCGCTTCGTTAGTTGATTTCAGGGTTGGGAGCATTTTCGGAATGTGTTTTCGACGTTTGTAGCCAATTTAGGGTTGAAATGCCGAAGTTTGAATTTTTGAAGTTTCAGGTTGATAGGAGAGATTTTGATTCAAGGGCAGGAATGGAATTGTGGAAGTTGCAGTAGTTCCATCATGTCACTTGGTATATGTGTACAAAATTTCAGGGTCATTCAGACGTGTTTTTGTTAGGTTTTTTATCGAAAGCGTGTTTTGAGAGAATTTGATATTTTTACTCTTGAATCATTGATTGATTTGAGTGTTTGGCGTTGTTTTAGGTTGTCTAAGGATTGGTACATGTTTGAATGATGTTATGGGATATGTCGGAGTTTCGTTGAGGTCCCGGGGGCCTCGGGTGTATTTCGGATGCTCAACGGAGTATTTTGGAGTTGGGAAAGGTTGTACAATTCCTTCAGCAATTGCAAGTCCAATTCGTTCTTCGTGTTCGCGTCACTCCTATCGCGTCCGTGAAGCTATGGTCCTTCCTTCCTCACGTTCGTGTCCTCCTCCATGCGCTCGCGTAGAGTATTCTTGAGAGATACCAGTTTCTTCATCCCGTTCGCATCCGGTCCTTCTGCATTTGCAATGTTCTACCTTTTCCTCCATTGCGTTTGCGTACACCTAGTCGTGTTTGCGTAGCCTTGTCAGCTCGGGCCCTCGCATTCGTGTACTACTTCTCGCAATTGCGAAGAGAATTTTTTGCAACTTCTATCTTTCTTCTTCACGAACGCGAGCATTCTTCCGCATTGGTGATGCATTAAAGGCCTTGGTCGACATAAACATATCAAATCCGAGGGTTAGCCATTTCTACTAAAATACAAGCTTGGGAGCTCGGATATGGGAGAAATTCGAGGGATTTTTTCGAGAACAAATACTAGGTAATGATTTTATACTCTCTTATTCTCAAAACCACAAATCTAATCATGAATTCCGCCTAAATTTTTGGATTTTTGAATGAAAAATGGGTAAAACTTCATAAACCAAATAATCGAGTTTTGAGTGGGTGTTTCACCTTCGATTTTTAGAGATTTTAATATGGTTAGACTCGTGAGAGTATGAGGGTTATGAAAATGTGAAAGTTTTGTTGATTTCGAGTTGTTTGCCCGAGGGGCATTTTACCTCATTGCGCGCCTTAGCTCTGAATGAAATAGTAATGTCAAATGTTTGAGCTGTTATTTACGATATGTAATTGAATCGAATAGATTTGGGCCATTTGGAATCGGACACTCGTGGCAAAAGTATGATTCCGAGTTGATTTTGGAGTCTGTTCGAGGTAAGTGGCTTGTCCAACCTTGTGTGGGGGACTTTCCCCGTGGGATATGATGTTTTGTGATGTAATGCCATTTACGTGCGGTGACGAGCGCGTACTTGAGCTAATTGTTGAAAAATTTAGTTTTACATACATATTTAGATTGAGTTTCTTTCTTACCTGCTTTATTCTATTTGCTAATTTTAGCCTGTGTTAGTTTAGAAAAGCATGCTCTCTTGATCTAAATTGCCTATTTGTTTAAGTTTCTTTGTTTGTGCTATGTGAAGCATGTTACGCTAGAACTACTTGTTGACTTGTGTTTCATTGAACTTCATTGCTAAATATCTTCTTTTTCTGGCTGCGTATTTACATTGGGACTACGCATGTGGGATTTCGGTAGCTCCCCCCTCCCCTTATTTGTTTACTTTCGGACTACGGGTTAGATTTCCAGTAGACCCCCCTGCATATTTACTTTGGGACTACGGGTTAGATTCCTAGTAGATCCCCTTGCATATTTACTTTGGGATTGCGGGTTCGATTCCCGATAGATCCCCTGCACGTTGATAGTTGGACTACGGGATGGTATCTCGGGAGATCCTTCAGATATATACATATGATGGACTACAGGACGGTATCACGGGAGATCCTCGGACAGTTGATGGAATGGACGACAGGACGGTATCCTGTGAGATCCTTTTTGTTGGTACTAATACTGAGCTGTTAGCTCCGTGTTACCTTATCTATTGCGCATTGTTTGTTGCCTTGTATAACCATGTCTTACTCCATAGCTGTACTTCTTACTTCTATTTATTTCATATTGTTGCAAGATGTTTATTACAATGTTTATTCTCACTACGGCCCCGACCTTCCTCGTCACTACCTGACCAAGGTTAGCATTGGTACTTACTGCCCTTCTGCGCATGTTTTCCATGTGCAGATCCATGTACCTCCACCCAAGCACATTATCTTTGAGACATGGAGAGCTACAGAGACTTTGAGGTATATCTGCCGCATCCGAAGACCGAAGAGTCTCTTTCTTTGCTCTATCTTGTAGTGTTTAGCCTTCTATCGTACTTTTGTTATAGGCATTGTGGGGATTAGAGCACTTGCTGTATTCTTCTAGGTTGTGTTCCTATGAGTTTCCGGGTTTTTGGGTGAAATTGTAGACTTCTGTGCTATTGAGTTGTATGTGCCAAGTGGCATTTTACATTCTATGTTTCATTTTGATGCATTTGGGTTTTGAGTCATAATTTTTCCCAGATTATTTGTTTGAGTTATAATTTCTGCATCGTTTGGCTAACTTAGTTTTAGGGACTAGGTGCCTTCACGATATGTTCACAGAGGGCGAACTGGGGTCATGACACTTCCATTCTTTCTTGTTAGAATGTTCTGTAGATTAGTGTTTTAGGAAAGTTTTTTGTGCTAGTCTGACTTGTTTAGTAGTTCCCCTATGTGTTTTCCCTGTCCATATTCATTCATTTTCGTTCTATGCTTCTTGAGTTTTAGTTTGTGGGGTGTGTGTCATTGGTATTAGCTGAGATTTGGTTATTTGGGTGCCTTGCTATGTGGTTTTCGTGGTTATTGTATCATCACTAGTGTTGTGGAGGTTTGAAAAGAGTTCCTATTGAATATGGGGCTTATGGCCGGTATATTTTTGACCTCAGTCAAGTATTTCTATGAGAAATGTTATTGTGGTGCTATGTGTGATGTGTCATGTTGTGTGGCTGTATCCTGTGTGTGTTGGAATTAGTGGGAGAAACTCGTTGAGACTCATACCAAATATGGATATAGAATCAATTCTTTGGAAACAAAAGGAAAGTGAGAATTCTGGCTTGAAAGCTTATCGGTATTGCCCGAAGGGCTAAATTTCAGTTGAAATGGTGTCTTCATGCATAAGTAGATTGGGATTACGTCGGATCACCCGCGGGTGTATGTTGGGCACTCAATTACTTGATGGATTCGAGGCGAATCTTAGCACGTTCGAGGACGAACTTTGGTTTTAAGATAGGGAGAATGTAACGACCCGACCGGTCGTTTTGATAAGTTAATCTTCATTTAGCTGTATTAGGTCTGGAATAGCTTTAGAATATGAGTATCGACTTGCGTGTATGGTGCAATTCGGTTTTTGGATGGTTTAGAGTCTAATTGGAAGAAGGAATCTAGTATTGGAAGTTTGAACGGTAAGACGCTTAACAGAATTGGACTTTTGGGTAAACGAACCCATAATGGGTCGTGGATGATATCAATAGCTTCGTATGATGATTTTAGACATAGGCGCACCTCTAGATTTAGATTTGGATGTCTGTAGAGTGAATTGAAGAATTTTGGCAAAAATTGGAAAAGTTGAAGTTTGGGAAATGAGGAAGGTTTGTCTACAATTGACTTTTGTGATATCGGGTCGGAATTTGATTCCGAGAGTTGGAGCAGCTGTGTTATGTCATTTTGGACTTGTGTGCAAACTTTGGCGTCATTTTGAGTTGAATTGATGTTTCAACATGAGATTCAATATTTGAAGATTTAGAAGTTCAAAAGCTTGATTTTTGGTTTGGTTCGTCATTTCAATATTTTTTATGAGATTTGAGAATTTGAGCGAGTCCATGTTAGGTTATATTATATTTGTGTGTGATTAGACGGGGTCCCGGGGCCCCCTCCCCCGGTGTGTTTCGGATGGGCAACAGACCATTTTCCTCTTATTTTGAACTAGTGTTGTAGTTACTTCTGATATCCTTCTTCGCGATCGCGACGATTCTCCCGTGATCATGATGCCTTGTTGAAGACCACCCCAAAATACTTCATCGAGTTCGCATTTAACCTTCCGCGATTGTGAAGGTCTATTTTTCTTTACTTCGCAATCGCGTCCGTAGTCCCCCGTTCGCATAGTGGGAATTAAGAGCTGGGGCAGTTGACCACTTTTCCTCTTCGCATTCGCATGAGCTCCTCCGCGATCGCGTAAGCCCCCACCCACATTCCTTCATGTTCATATCCTTATTCACGCGATCGCAATGTGCAATCTGGGAAACCTCGAAATTTCTTCTATTCGATCGCGAACCTTCTCCCGCGGTCGTGAAGAACAAATACCTGGGCAGACAGAATATATCCCAAATTTGAGGGTCTCACCATTTTTATCATATTATGGCTTCTAGAACTCGATTCTTGACAATTTTTTAAGGCATTTTCACTTGGGCCACTTTGGTATGTGCTTCTCACTGTATTAGATTAATTTCCATGAATCTCCTCTTATATTCATCCTTAAATTTCTGATTTTGAATGAAAATTTGGTATAACTTCTTAGGCCGAATTATTGAGTTTTGATTTGTGTTTTGACATCTAATTTGAGAGATTTGTATATGGTTAGTCTCGTGGGAGTATGAGGTTTCTGAAAATGTTAATTTCACCTGATTCTGAGATGTTGGTTTGAGGGGCGTTTTGGTTATTTTACCTAATTTCACGTCTTAGCTTTGAATTAAATTGTAGAATCCATTGCTTGAGATGTTATTTATGAAATGTAGTTGGATTGAATATATTTGGATCATTTGGAGTTGACTACTCGTGGCAAGAACGTGGTTTCTAGGTTATTTTGAGCCGGTTTGGGTAAGTATCTTGCCTAACCTTGTGTGGGGGACCTCCACTTAGGATTTGAGTCTTCTATATTGATTGTATTCCTTGTATGCGAGGTGACGAGTGCGTGCTCGGATTTATTTGTTTAAATTTTCCCCTTTTAGCTCTTAGATCCTTGTAATCACTAAGTATGAAGTTGTTCTTGATACTATTGAGTTCCCTATTATTAGTTTCACATCTACATGTCTTACTTGGAAATTTATTTGCCCTTTTTGGTTTATTCCTGCTGCCTAATTGACAATTACTTTGTTTATCTAAATATCCATACCCTTCCGTAACCATGTTATCTTTCATCTCTGCTTGTCTGTATTAGGAAATCATTAGAATCTCTCCTGTAATTAATTGGTCTTAATTGATGTTACGATTATCTTCCTTCTGTTCATCCTTAATTGAAATTGTCTTATATTCTTCGTAACTTGTCCAATATTAAAGAAGTTAGATATTCCATGCTTTGTCGATATTTCCTTATTTTAAATTATTTTATTCATGATAACTTCCTTGTTGTTAAACTACGTATTATGAGATCGTTGCTTCATATTACCTTTCTGCCTCGTTGAGTGGTTCTTATTACACTTAGTAGTTTCTATTGTGGTTATTCCTTGTGATATAGTCTTACCGCTCCAATGAATGAAAGATTTTGAGTTAAATCACTTGTTGTGCCCTTGTATATATTATATTTGCTGTTGTTGTACTTGATATTGTTGATGCACAAGGTTTCTGTCGTGCAGTTGTTGATACTGTGATGCATGAGGTTTCTGTCGTGCGGTTATTGATATTGTGATGCACGAGGTTTCTGCCGCGTGCTTGTTCATATTGTGATGCATGAGGTTTCTACCTTGCGGGTATTGAAATTGTGATGCACGAGGTTTCTATTGTGCGATTATTGTTGAGGGTTTGGCACGAGGTCTCTGCCGTGCTACTGTTGCTATTGATATATTACACATGCGGCCTAATAAGGCGGGATATGTTCATATGCTTATATGTGGTTGCACATGTGGCGAAATAAGGTGGAAATATTATGATGTATGTTTGGCGAAACAAGGCGGTACTTATTATGTTATTAATTTCACACGTGGCGAAATAAGGAGGGCTATGTCAGCGATTGATCGTAAGGATTGTGACAGCCCGTGGAAGCATTTCTATTTTTGTGTAATAATTTGATTGTGTTTGCTTTACTTTATGAGCTTTTTCTTATGGATGTGGTGAGGGAAAAATTGTGTGTGTTTCGCGCCCTTAGTCTTTTCTTTATTAGCTGGTAGAGATCTTGTTACAACACTTGCACATGCATACACGTAGTTGAAACACTTATTGGAGGTGAACTTCCAAGGATCTCTTAGTATCCTTAAAACTTACCATTTCATGTGCCAGGGATCTCTTGGTATCTCGAGGATAACTTGGTATCCTCAAAACTGACAATTTCATCTGCCAGGGATATCTTGGTATCCCGAGGATCTTTTGGTATCCACAAAACATACAATTTCATGTGCCACGGATCTTTTGGTATCCTTAAAATTTACAATTTTATGTGCCCGGATCTCTTGGTATCCCACACCCTTAGTCCAGAACATATCAAGTGCAGGGGTATCTCCCTGGAAGCGAACCCGTAGTCCCATTATAAAAATACACAATAGCAACCCAAACATTTGTATAGATACCAATATCAGGACAAGAAATAGAAAATCCTAGCCAAAATACTACACGGGGCACCAACAAGACTATTTAAGCACTTAGGAAAGTAAGTCAAATGAACATGCTTCTAAAACTAGCACAGAAACTTACATATTTAAATAAATAGGTAAGAAAGAAAACTCAATTTATATACTTCAATAAAAAACAAATTTCCAACAATTTGCTCAAGTACGCGCTCGCCACTTCACGTAGGAGACATTAAAATATCAAACATCATGTCCTAACGGGATGAAGTCCCCACCACAAGGATAGACAAGCCACTTACCTCAAACCAACTCCAAATTTAACTTAAAACCACACTTTTGCCATGAGCATCCGACTCCAAAGGCCCAAATAATTGATTTGGAGAAGGAAGATTTGTTGGAAAATAGCCTATGGGTGTTTGAGTTTGAGAAAATGTGAAAAATGAAGTTCAAAATCGGTTAAGTATAAAATATGCTGGGCTGGGGATATGGGAATTGCAAAATCGGGTTCGCATTGCGAACCCTGCAGGTACGGAAAATGCGAGAAAATGTTCATATTTGTGAACGCTTCAGAAAATAAGGACCTTCACATTTGTGATCACAGTCGTCCCATTTGCGAGTGACTTGCCCGGTCCAACTCTCGAATTTGCGATGAACAACCCGCATTTGCGATGCTGGCTTCGCAAAGGCGAAGCCTGCAGATTAGAACATCATATTTTTCAAAAGTTCAAAAATGCAACTCGACACCTATCCAAAACTCACCCGAGCCTTCGGGGCTCCAAACCAAATATGCACACAACCTCAAGACATACAACAGACTAATTCGTGCGATCAAATTGCCAAAAATAATACCATAAACATCGAATCAAGCTTCAAAACTCACGATTTCTTCCAAGTTTTCATAAAATATCAAATTCCATTTTTAAGTCTGAAACACATCAAACGACAACCGTTTTCAGCAAAACTTTAATGGAAGCACTTAATGAATATGTAAGACTTGTAGCAGGAACCGAAACCAAAATACGGGCCCCATACCATAATCTTTTAATCAAATTTCTCTTTGTATTTCCTTAATTATTTCCAGAAAACAATTTCACACACAAATTTATTTATCGGGCTTGGGACCTCAGAATTCGATTCGGGCATACGCCCAAGTCTCGTTTTTCTTGTGGATCCTCATGGAGCGTCAAATCACGGGTTCCGGGTCCGTTTACACAAATATTGACCGAAGTCAAATTTATTCATATTACATATCAAATTTAGTATTTTTCTCATAGAGTTCATATCTAAGCTTTCCTACTACGCATCAGGACTGCACACGCAGATCGAGGCAACCCCAGATGAGGCTTTCAAGGCCTCAGAAGTACAAAATAGGTAAGAAAATAAGTGATGACCCCTTTGGGTCGTTAGATCCTCCACAACTAAAATAACCGTTCGTCCTCGAGCGAGCAAAAGAAAGAAGTACCTAAGCCGGAAAAAAGATGAGGATAATGGCTCCGCATATCAAACTCGGAACCTGACAGGGACATCGATAACACTGAAATGCACTTCAAGCCAAACTTATGAAATTTCTTCTAAAATGCTAACTTCCACAATAAGCGTCAAAATGCTCCCAGGTTATCCAAAACTCGAACCGGGCATAAGCCCAAGTCCGAAATTATCATACAAACCTGCTGGAACCCTCAAATCTTGATTTCGAGGTTGTTTACTCTAAAGTCCGATCTTAGTTAATTCCTTCAACTTAAAAGCTTCGGAAATGAGAATTCTCTTCCCAATTCAACCCTGAACTTCCCGAAATTCAATTCTGACCACGCGTACAAGTCATATCACTTGAAATGAAGCTGCTCATGGCCTCAAACTGCTGAATAACGCGCTAGGGCTCAAAACGACCGGTCGGGTCGCTACATCCTCTCCCACTTAAACATACATTCGTCCTCGAACGTGCTAACAACTGCACAGAAGTAGTCTAAAATCATTGTTTTTACACTTTATGCAGCTTCATGTGCTACCAAAACTCAGTTGAGCACATTAGCTCGATCAATTCTGAAGATATTTCCTTTTATTCGAGCAGATAAGACTTAGAGCGTAATTCCAACATCCGGAATTCTATGCCCGGCCTATATCCAACATATGATCACCATATCAATCACTAAACATTGTACCCAAACATTGACTGCACAACTTTGCTGAACTCACACCTTGCATCACTTCACCCACAGGACCACAACAACATTTTCTAACCAGCTTAATCGAAATTCCACGTTGCACCTAATGACCTACGTAGGTCTTGCTCTAATTCTGTGTAGAAATTCATACCTTGCTGCCCAACCAACAAATAACTAGGTCTATACTCCTGACAAGAACCATTACCTCATTTTGAACCAAATAATGGTCTTAGCTCCATAATATACTTCGTACCGTCAGATTGCAGTGATCCTAAATCCAATGACCTCATCTCACCCAGTACGAACTGCTCAGGCAATAAGCTACCCTAGACACAATCAGAAGTGTCATATGATGGCACAATGTACCAATAGGCTACCAATTCAAACGCGATACAAAAGGAAAATGAACTCTGGAAAGGACTACTTAACTCATGCACCATACGGACTTTCCTTAAAAAATAGGGAGAAAGGCATACAAAAATAGCATATAGAAAACTGTACTCAGCATCACACTGTTGCAGCGCGCAACTCGATCAAAACATAATACCCATGGCGGAGTGCCACCCGATCCACACATAACATACATTTGGCGGCGTCCACCCGAGCCTCAGATAACACTCACATAAGGAGACGCATATCTAGCTAAATTGCTTATTACAATAAAATATCAAATTTCGGTCACAGGCACGCTAGGTTCATAATACAATCCCTGAGTTGACATATAACGCTATAAGCCACAAATCTCAAGCAGAACTAAGGTGCGATGTACAATATGAATCTCAAGAGCCATTTTGCTTATAATACATCATTTCTACGCGGATCCTCGACAAATAAACAATTCTGCAATCCGTCTCCAACTCACATGACGCAATGTATCACTACATGATATATCTGAAAATGAAATAACACCCCGACTACTCCTCCATAAGGAGCGCATTACTGAAATGGACACGTTTGGCCTGATATAGGGCCCATATTCACATTTAAATAAATCCTACGACCTCAAGCCGATTCTAATCGCACTGACTAGGCAAATAACCTTTCCAAGGTCCATAATAACCCTCCTCTCATTCATGGCACATAAGAACAACCATCATAATCGGAGAATTCCTCCATAATCCACAAATTAATAGATTGAGTGCCCTCCATGCATATATTCTCAAATCAACGGTATTACCACAATCTTCGTACTTGGTTTAACGTCTTCAACCAATCGAGTGGCTACATGCCACACTTATACAAACTCCCTCGGGCACTCTCGCACCAGTTAACAAGTCTGCACCACCTCCCCACCAACCATTCAATGTTGTAAAGCAAATTAAGAATCCACAAATCAATACACAAAGCCTTTTGCACAAGGCACTGATCTCATGTGACACTAAAGACCATACTAACTTACTTTAAGCATCCAAAATCCTTTCTGCTCATCTTAGCTCATGATATTCTCATCAACACCGAACTGCAACCTTGATTCTCACTTCAAATTCCATACTACTTACAGCACCAAATATGTCAATATACGATAGAACACGATTTTTCATAACTCTGGAACCACTAATTGACTAACACTTCATCATATAAAATCTCTTCACTTAACTCGCTTCAAGAGTATCATAGCAACACACATGTGAATTCTCACAGCCGTGGAATTATGCAAATATCTAAGTAGGGGTCTACCTTGCCATAACCATTCCAGGGTACGCCTATAAAAAAAAGGCCACAACAATGGAGTACCTCTGAATAACATCAATTATGGTGGCCAACAAGTATCGCATGCACCGTGACAAGTCAATTCAATAAATTGATCATGCTGAAGGAACTAATCACTACCACTAATATGCCAACTCATATATGGCTACCCAATCTTTCTCATTCCAATTTATCCTTGATTACCTTATAAATAATAATAAGTCCATTCGACACATAACACCCTTCATCCATACTCATCCTGAGTGACCTTGAGTCACAAGACCATGCCGTATCAAATCCCACGAACCATTTCATACCTCCCAGTTGATACATCGCAAGCCAAAACATCGTAGAACATTATGTGCCTCTTCTCGTAGGCTGCTATCAAGCTCGGTTCTTAACCATACCTATAGGCTCTGAATCATTAGGCATCACACTTTATCTTTTGAATTCACTAGGACCTTTGTTGGGAGCCACCCGCTTTGACTTGGCCGCGAATACAATCAACTCCATGAGTCTTCTGACACATGAATGCCCTCTTGGTGAAGCACCTAGAAGAATCACTTCCCTTGGAACCCATATCTATTCAAAGCACGAATCGGAATTCTTTCAAAATTTAGACATGAGACAATAAGGCCAACCATAGCACGCCTTTAATGATCATTTTGCTCAATTTACCATTTGTGGTCTTTTCTCGTAGCTGAAATAGCCCATCAATATGCTAATAAAAAGAAACCCCGCAAGTAGTTAACCATACAACCCAATCATTGGTAGTGGGTCTCTCTCACAAAGCTCGAAGCTACTATTACACAACTCAGAAATTCACCAGGATTCATAATCTCTTATTGACATAACCTCGCGAAATCAACCACCAACATTCTTGATATCTTTGTGTAGAAACCCCCCCCCCACCCCACCCTTTTTACATATACTCTGAATCACCAACAACATACGCACGACCAATCCATTTGCTGTATAACCAATATAACTCTTTGCAGAAGCCTCACCAACCACACGACTGCTAACCCAGTCACAAGAATAACCCACCTGCAGAAATCACTCCCCGACATCTTCCAATTCAATGTTTTGTTGTATCCTTCTTTGTTCAAGAAGCTCCTTCCCGTTATATCAAATCTCATACCGCATAATACCCCATACTTATAATTAAATCCATAGACCCTAATCACAAATCACTAAAATTCCCCCAAATCACTCCAACCTCTTATTAAGGTGCATAGTCTGTTGGAAACACGTTTCAAATGCAATATACTAAACGTGTGTTCTTTTGTAGGTTTTGATGAATGTCAAACAAAGCAAAAAGCGATATACAGCAATACTCAAGGACAAGCACAAAATGGATGCATTACAAGAAGCTCAAGACAAAGTTTAGAAATGTTATAATTGAGTCAATATTAATTGTGATCTTGATTCCTCAACTTGGCTCATAACATGGCTTCTCTACTAAAATTATTTTTCCAAAATCATGCATATTTAAATTAAGTGTCAAATGATTTTAAACTATGCATATTTACATTTGTTAAAATGTTTTCCAAACATGCCTCAAAAATCTGGGCTAAGATAATCGATTATGTTCTTATGATAATCGAGTATCTCTAAGCCAAGACTGCATGACAATCGATTGTGAATTAATGATAATCAATTGTGAGTAAGTCAGTTAACATCAGGTTTTTGCAAACTGCATAACAATCGATTGTGTACTTATGATAATCGATTGTTAACTGAGGCAATGTTTTCAAAACTCATAAAAATCGATTATGAACTAATGGTAATCGATTAGAATGAGAAAAATGTCTCCCAGTGATTTTAAATAAAATGATAATCGATTGTGGCTTTTGATAATCGATTATATATGAGACAGAGAGTTTTGAAATTAATTAATAATCGATTATCCCATTTGATAATCGATTGTTGAAGCTGACCGTTGTCATATATTTTCAATTACCGTCAGGTAATCGATTGTTGATATTTAACAATCGATGTTTTGCGTAAAATCTGGAAAAGATTTTCTGAATGTTGTTAAAATAATCGATTGTTGATTTCCGGACAATCGATGTTTTATGCCAAAAATTGGAAAGGATTTCTTAACGTTATAAATAATCGATTATTGATTTGAAGTAATCGATTGTTGACGTAAAATCTGGGATTGAATTTTTGATCTGATAGGCAAACAATCGATTGTTTAGTCTTGACAATCGATTGTCACTGAGTAATTTCAGCAATCCTTAATTGGCAATTAGACAACAGTAAGACTGAGTTTCTCACCTATAAATACAGCTTCAACTCAGTGTTTTCACAACAACAACATATACACTTTGAGTATTTTCATTGCTAAAAGCTTTCTTACATTGATCATCATTTTCCATTCATCCATAAAGCTTTTTGAAGAGCCATTCTATTGAGCTAAGTTGTTGTGATCTTGAGCGTACTATTTCTACTCATATCTACTCATTAAGGAGTGCTTTGTAAAGTGAGTGTGTTTTGTGTTTGTAAGAGAATTGCGATTCTCGTTTGTTGAGGAACTTGTGATTCCTCAGTTGAAGTCTTTGGGATTGTTATCCCCGAGCGGTTGAAGTCTTTGGGATTGTTATCCCCGAGCGGTTGAAGTCTTTGGGATTGTTATCCCCGAGCAGTTGAAGTCTTTGGGATTGTTATCCCCGAGCAATTGAAGTCTTTGGGATTGGTATCCCCGAGCAATTGAAGTCTTTGGGATTGTGATCCCCGAGCACCTAGGTGAGGCTTGTGTCCTCAGCTGTAACGGTTTGTTAAGCACCCGTAAGCTTGACAAGTTTAGTGGAAATCTCGAGAGAGTCTCTCGGGGACTGGACTAACCACGTTTGTGGCCAACCAGGATACATCATTGTGTAAGTTTATTCTACTGCACTTGTTTTAATTTCTGCAAAGTTTTTAAATTCCGCACTAAAACGCTTAATAATTTTAAAACGCTATTCACCCCCCCCTCTAGCGTAAAGCGTATTGTCCAACAATTGGTATCAGAGCCATACTCTCTGAAAAACTTAACCGTTTGAGAGAACCATCCATGGCTTCTACTCTAAATTTCTTTGCAGGAATAGGTGAAGGAGAATGCAGCATGTCGCCTCCAATATTAGACGAAAACGACTACTCAGTCTGGAAATATCGGATGCAAGTTTTTACAATGGCAAACGATTTGTATCTATGGCAAGCTATTAAACACAGTGATCAACTGAAGACAAAAGTCGGGAAAGATAAGGTAAGTGAATACAACACTAAAGCTATGAATATATTACATAACGCCTTGAACCAGGAACTTTGGCGAAAAATCTCCCACTATAAAACTGCTAAGGAAATGTGGGACAAACTTGAGGAATTGCACGAAAACACGCCTCAAAAAGCGGTCAGCACAAACGATGAATCAACTGGTCAGTGCCTCATGGCAGACGAAAAAGACGAGGTACTAACGATATGCAAATTGCTTATAACAAACTGCATGATGAGTTGGTAAATGCTTCTAAGACTATTAAAGATTTACAAAGAACTCTTTCTTTACAAGAAGAGGATTTTCAAAAACAACTCTTTTTAAAAGACAAGGACTTTGAAGAACGTCTTTCTTTAGCTCAAAAAGGTGTTGAAAATCTGTTTCGTGATAACGAGAATCTTGCAAATGAAAATCAATTTTTGTTAAATGATAGTATAGAACTTAGACAAGTCATCAAGACTATGCATGAAGCCTCTTGTGTTGATAAATGCTCTACTTGTACTGCTTGTGAGTCCTTAAAACTAGAAAACACAGAACTTAGGAAAACATTAGAAACACGTAGTAAAGAAGTTCCTAAAGTTGTTGAAAAAGAAAACGCCTAAGAAATATCAACGGCATAAAAACAAAAACTTCACTACTCCACCTAGAAATAACTCTAAGGTATTAAACAAGCCTAGAACAAATTCTTTTAGACCACCTAGACATTATGCTAGAATGTATGAAAATAAGAGTAGAACTAATATCTTTAGACAACCTAGATCCGAATCTAGGATTCTTGCAAACAAGCCTACAAATAGTAATTTTCGGCAACCAAGAAATAACTCTAGGAACGAGCTTAGACCACCTAGACATGACACTAGGTCCTTCAACAAGTCTAGCACTAATAACTTTAGACCATCTAGATATTATACTAGAAATGGGAACAATATGTCTAGTGTTAATCTTTTTCATTCGCCTAGAACTTTGTTGGCTCAACCTAGGCATCAACACAACCCGAACGTAGTATGTCATTACTGCAATCGTATAGGTCATATTGCACCTATGTGTTTTACAAAGCATAGAGATTCTTCATATTATTATGGTCGTTATTTGCCTAACCCCCAACCCAAAATGGTATGGGTACCTAAAGAATATTAATTTGCTTTGTAGGTGTGCTTGAAGGGATCAAGTGTACTATGGTACCTTGACAGTGGATGCTCCAGACACATGACAGGAGACGAATCCAAATTCCTTCAACTAGAGCACAAAGAAGGAGGAAGCGTTGTATTCGGTGACAACAATAAAGGACAAATTATTGGCATCGGATCGGTCGGTAAAAATGAAAAATCCTCTATAAAGCATATATTACTTGTCAAAGGTTTAAAGCATAATCTCTTGAGCATAAGTCAATTATGTTACAAGGGAAATCTTGCGTTGTTTGATTCGGATGAGTGTTTAGTGTTTAGACGTAGTGACTTCAAGATTATTCTACGTGGTTTTAGAGTTGACAATATTTACATGGTTGATCTTGAAAACTCCTCATCCGAGTATGTTGATTGTTTGTTGAGCAAAAATGATAATGTGTGGTTGTGGCATCGTAGAGTAGCTCATATGAACATGCATCTTTTAAATAAATTGATTTCTCAAAATCTAGTGATTGGTCTTCCCAACTTAAAATTTGAAAGTGATACTATTTGTGATTCATGTCAAAAGGGGAAGCAAACAAGAGCATCTTTTAAATCCAAAAATGTTGTTTCAACCTCTAGACCTTTACAACTATTGCATATGGATTTATTCGGACCATCCCGTATCGAAAGTCTAGGAAGAAATAGATATGCTTTTGTAATTGTTGATGATTTCTCTAGATTTACATGGACATTATTTCTTGCACATAAAAGTGATGCATTTCTTAGCTTCAAGCTTTTTCTTAAAAGAGTTCAAAATGAAAAGGAATCAACTGTCACTTCCATTAGAAGTGATCATGGGGGAGAGTTTGATCACAATCTCTTTGCGGATTTTTGTGATGAACTCGGAATCGGGCATACCTTTTCCGCTCCACGTACACCACAACAAAACGGGGTGGTGGAAAGGAAAAATAGGAGTCTCGAAGAGATGGCTAGAACCATGCTCGACGAAGCTAAGATTCCCAAACACTTTTGGGCAGACGCCGTGAGTACCGCATGCTATGTTTTGAATAGAGTAGCAATTCGGCCGATACTCTTAAAAACCCCATATGAACTCTACAAAGGTAGAAAACCTAACATTTCACATTTACGTGTTTTTGGTTGTAAATGTTTTGTGCATAACAATGGAAAGGACCAACTAGGAAAATTTGATGCAAAGTCGGATGAAGGTATCTTCATTGGCTATTCTTCTCGTAGTAAAGCTTATAGGGTTTTTAATAAAAGAACCCAAGTTGTAGAGGAATCTCCTCATATTGTATTTTCCGAAGATAATACTCGCTTGGCGAGAAAGGATTGTGGTCTTGATCTTTCAGGCATTCTGGAAAGTCTAAAGGACAAAATTCAAGAAGAACCACCAAGGAAAGAAATTGACAAAACGGTGGAACAACCAATTGAAGAAGCTCCTCAACCGGAAAATGAACCAAAAGAGCAAATAGAATGGAGGACAGTCAAAGACCATCCTCTCGATCAGGTAATAGGCGACGTTGGAGGGAAGGTAAGTACCCGGAGCTCCCTTAGAAATACCTTAGATCTTACTGCTTTTGTTTCTCAAATTGAACCCAAAACCATCTCTGAAGCAATTGGGGATGAATTTTGGACCTTGGCAATGCAAGAGGAGCTTAACCAATTCAAACGTAACAACGTTTGGGATTTGGTGCCAAGACCCGAAGGTCATACCATAATTGGTACGAAATGGGTTTTTCGAAATAAATTAGATGAAAATGGCATAATCACTAGAAACAAAGCTAGGCTTGTGGCTCAAGGCTATAATCAAGAAGAAGGGATTGATTATGATGAGACATATGCTCCGGTAGCTAGATTAGAGGCCATCCGTTTGTTGCTTGCTTTTGCATCTTCTATGAATTTCATTTTATATCAAATGGATGTGAAAAGTGCCTTTTTAAATGGTTTTATTCAAGAAGAAGTTTATGTAAAGCAACCCCCCGGTTTTGAAGACTTTAATTTTCCTAATCATGTTTTCAAACTCAAAAAGGCCCTTTATGGTTTAAAACAAGCTCCTCGAGCTTGGTATGAAAGGTTGAGTAAATTTCTTTTAGAAAATAATTTTATTCGTGGAAAAGTTGACACAACTTTATTTGTCAAGCATGAAAATAATGATATCTTGCTAGTTCAAATATATGTAGATGATATCATTTTTGGTGCTACTAACAATGCTCTATGCAAGGAATTTTCAAACTTAATGACTAGCGAATTTGAGATGTCCATGATGGGTGAGTTACAATTCTTTTTGGGATTACAAGTAAAACAAATGAAGGAAGGTACATTCATTTGTCAAAGCAAGTATTGCAAAGAACTGCTTAAACGTTTTGATATGAACAATGCAAAGGAAATGGCAACTCCCATGAGCACATCCGATCATCTCGACAAAGATGAAAAAGGTAAGGAAGTCGACATCAAAAAGTACCGAGGTATGATTGGCTCTCTTCTTTATCTTACTGCTAGTCGTCCGGACATCATGTTTAGCGTGTGCGTCTGTGCCCGTTATCAATCATGTCCGAAAGAGTCTCACCTTACTGCGGTAAAGCGGATTCTAAGGTATCTTGTCGGTACTACCAATATGGGTCTATGGTACCCCAAAGGTTCTTCATGCCAACTTATTGGCTATTCCGACTCCGATTTTGCTGGATGCAAATTGGACCGCAAGAGCACTAGCGGCACTTGCCACTTGCTCGGTAGCGCTTTAGTTTCTTGGTTTAGTAAGAAGCAAGTTAGTGTTGCGTTGTCCACAACCGAGGCTGAATATGTAGCCGCGGGGAGTTGTTGCACTCAAATCCTATGGATGAAACAACAACTCTTGGACTATGGCCTACGTCTTGACCACATTCCTCTTAGATGTGACAACACTAGTGCCATATGCTTGACGAAGAACCCCATTCTTCACTCGCGAACAAAACACATTGAAATTAGACATCATTTTATTAGAGATCACGTTCTAAAAGGCGATGTCGAAATTGAATTTGTTGAAACAAAAAGCCAATTGGCAGACATCTTTACAAAGCCCTTAGATAAAGAGTCCTTCTTCCGAATTCGTAGTGAACTCGGGATCCTTGACTCCACGTTGATCTAAGTCATGCATTGCATTTTATTTCTTACATAATTTCTAACTTGAGCGTCGGAGGCGTCTAACACTTTTTTTGCAGGTATCACCCTAAAGAAAAGGGGATCATAAAAGCATGACGCAAAATACTCAAGTATTCTACAGGAAAATCGCCGTCAAACAATCGATTACTGTATCAATAATCGATTACTTTTGTTATCTTTATTTTCCAATAAATAAACTTTTGTTTATTTCATATTTTTTTGCATATTCTTCTCTTGTATATATTTTTGCTAATGGCAAAAGGGGGAAGAAACGGGATATCAAGAAGTATGCTATATCACTCTCAACTTCATTTATGCTTAAAGTGAGGGGGAACATGAATTAAGGGGGAACATCAAATTGCATACTTTACACTTGTCTTGGATCATCAAAATAATTATTGCATATATCCCGCTTATGTTTGCCATTATCAAAAAGGGGGAAATTGTTGGAAACACGTTTCAAATGCAATATACTAAACGTGTGTTCTTTTGTAGGTTTTGATGAATGTCAAACAAAGCAAAAAGCGATATACAGCAATACTCAAGGACAAGCACAAAATGGATGCATTACAAGAAGCTCAAGACAAAGTTTAGAAATGTTATAATTGAGTCAATATTAATTGTGATCTTGATTCCTCAACTTGGCTCATAACATGGCTTCTCTACTAAAATTATTTTTCCAAAATCATGCATATTTAAATTAAGTGTCAAATGATTTTAAACTATGCATATTTACATTTGTTAAAATGTTTTCCAAACATGCCTCAAAAATCTGGGCTAAGATAATCGATTATGTTCTTATGATAATCGAGTATCTCTAAGCCAAGACTGCATGACAATCGATTGTGAATTAATGATAATCGATTGTGAGTAAGTCAGTTAACATCAGGTTTTTGCAAACTGCATAACAATTGATTGTGTACTTATGATAATCGATTGTTAACTGAGGCAAAGTTTTCAAAACTCATAAAAATCGATTATGAACTAATGGTAATCGATTAGAATGAGAAAAATGTCTCCCAGTGATTTTAAATAAAATGATAATCGATTGTGGCTTTTGATAATCGATTATATATGAGACAGAGAGTTTTGAAATTAATTAATAATCGATTATCCCATTTGATAATCGATTGTTGAAGCTGACCGTTGTCATATATTTTCAATTACCGTCAGGTAATCGATTGTTGATATTTAACAATCGATGTTTTGCGTAAAATCTGGAAAAGATTTTCTGAACATTGTTAAAATAATCGATTGTTGATTTCCGGACAATCGATGTTTTATGCCAAAAATTGGAAAGGATTTCTTAACGTTATAAATAATCGATTATTGATTTGAAGTAATCGATTGTTGACGTAAAATCTGGGATTGAATTTTTGATCTGATAGGCAAACAATCGATTGTTTAGTCTTGACAATCGATTGTCACTGAGTAATTTCAGCAATCCTTAATTGGCAATTAGACAACGGTAAGACTGAGTTTCTCACCTATAAATACAGCTTCAACTCAGTGTTTTCACAACAACAACATATACACTTTGAGTATTTTCATTGCTAAAAGCTTTCTTACATTGATCATCATTTTCCATTCATCCATAAAGCTTTTTGAAGAGCCATTCTATTGAGCTAAGTTGTTGTGATCTTGAGCGTACTATTTCTACTCATATCTACTCATTAAGGAGTGCTTTGTAAAGTGAGTGTGTTTTGTGTTTGTAAGAGAATTGCGATTCTCGTTTGTTGAGGAACTTGTGATTCCTCGGTTGAAGTCTTTGGGATTGTTATCCCCGAGCGGTTGAAGTCTTTGGGATTGTTATCCCCGAGCGGTTGAAGTCTTTGGGATTGTTATCCCCGAGCAGTTGAAGTCTTTGGGATTGTTATCCCCGAGCAATTGAAGTCTTTGGGATTGGTATCCCCGAGCAATTGAAGTCTTTGGGATTGTGATCCCCGAGCACCTAGGTGAGGCTTGTGTCCTCAGCTGTAACAGTTTGTTAAGCACCCGTAAGCTTGACAAGTTTAGTGGAAATCTCGAGAGAGTCTCTCGGGGACTGGACTAACCACGTTTGTGGCCAACCAGGATACATCATTGTGTAAGTTTATTCTACTGCACTTGTTTTAATTTCTGCAAAGTTTTTAAATTCCGCACTAAAACGCTTAATAATTTTAAAACGCTATTCACCCCCCCCTCTAGCGTAAAGCGTATTGTCCAACATAGTCATCCTACCACAATACCCATATGCAACTCTGCCACTTTCCCACTTTGGCGGAACTCATCCCTTTAACCGACTACTCGACCCTTAGCCCCTTATACTCGGCCTTCTAGAATTTTTTTGTCACCTCCTGTCACTTCCCACATTTCTTTCTCATCCTTTGCTGCGCCCTTGTTGCCTTAATAGAATCTATCTTCATAGCACTTGTACCCACCATCACTACTAATTTTAATCCTTTCTGAAGATCATCTTTCTCGGGTAACATGTGTCCTCAACATCTGTGAGAGAATAGAAGGCAGAAGTTTAGGATTGTGATGTTAAAATCTCGCACGACGGGGAATCAAATGAAGGGAACTTTTCCTAACGTCTACATAGCATCTCGTAGATAAGTACAGACATCTCCGTACCGATCAGTGAGACTCTAAAAAACCCGCTTGTGCTCTGTGACTCCTATAAACCTAAAGCTCTAATACTAACTTGTCATGATCCCAGTTCGTACTCCAATGAACATGTCGTGATGGCACCTAGTTCCTGTAACTAGGTAAGCCTAACAATGGGAAAAACAATATAGCTTGCGGAATAATTAATTAAAATCTGAACAACTAAATGAAACTGAATATATAGTCCACTCGGAATATACAACTAAAAATGCGGAAGTCTACAATATCACCCAAAACGCGAAAACTCACAGGAACACAAGCTAATGGAAAGAAATACACGCTCTAACTCCAGAATGCCTAAAGCAAAAGTATGAAAGGAAAAGCTAACAACTAAAGCTAGAATAAGAGAAAGACTCCTGGTCTACGGACGCGCCAGATGTACCTCGAAGTCTCTCCTAGATTTCTCCACCTCGAGAGTGATACGCCTGAAATGAAGTACCTGAATTTGCACATGAAAAACATATATAAAAGGGGCATAAATATACCACAGCGGTAATCTGTAAGTGCCAAGCCAAATATCGGCTAGATAGTGACGAGGAAATGTCCAGGCCATACTGAGATATAACATAATAAATAATAAGATGAGGGAAAAATAGTATCGATAAAGTGTATAGAGATAATCTATACGAAATAAATACGTAAACCGTAATATAAAGTAGAAAAAAGGACAATACTAATAAATATTACTAACAACATGAACCACAACCGGGGATCTCCTGGTATCTCGAGGATCTCTTGGTATCCTCAAAACATACAATTTCATGTGTGAGGGATCTCTTGGTATCCCGAGGATATCTTTGTATCCTCAAAACTTACCAATTCATATGCCAGGGATCTATTGGTATCCTCAAAACTTACAATTTCATGTGCCAGGGATTTCTCGGTATCCCGAGGATCTCTTGGTATCCTCACAACTTACAATTTTATGTGTCAGGGATCTCTTGGTATCCCGAGGATCTCTTGGTTTCCTCAAAACGTACAATTTTATGTGCAATAGATCTCTTGGTATGCCGAGGATCTCTTGCTATCCTCAAAACTTATAATTTTATGTGTCAGGGACCTCTTGGTATCTCGAGGATCTCTTGGTATTCTCAAAACTTACAATTTCATGTGCTAGGGATCTCTTGGTATCCTGCACCCTCAGTCCAGAACATATCAAGTGCAGAGAGATCTCCCAGGAGGCAACCCATAGTTCCTATTTAAAAACACACAATAGGAATCCAAACATTAGGATAGATACTAAATTCAGGACAAGAAAAAGAAAATTCCAGCCAAAAATACTACACGGAGCACCAACAAGACAGTTTAAGCACTTAGGCAAATAAGTCAAATAAACATGCTTTTCTAAACTAGCATAGAAACTAACAGTTTAAAATAAATAGGTAAGCAAGAAAACTCAATTTATATACTTTAAGAAAAAATGAATTTCCAACAATTTGCTTAAGTACGCGCTCGTCACCTCACGTACGAGGCATTGAAATACCAAACATTTTGGCCTAACGAGAAGAAGTCCCCACCACAAGGTTAGACAAGACACTTACCTCAAACCAGCTCCAAATTCAACTTAAAATCACACTTTTACCACGAGTATCCGACTAAAATGGCCCAAATAATTGATTTTGAGAAGGAAGATTTGTTGGAAAATCTCCTATGGGTGTTTGAGTTTGAGAAAATGTGAAAAATGAAGTTCCAAATCGGTTAAGTATAAAATATGCTGGGCTACGAATATGAGAATTACGAAATTAGGTTTTCAATTGCGAACCGTGCAGGTATGGGAAATGCAGGAAAAATATTTGCATTTGCGAATGCTTCACAAACTAAGGACCTTCGCATTTACTATCACAGTCGTCGCATTTGCCACTGGCTTCCTTCGTATTTGCGAAATAGCTGATCACATTTTCGAACAAGCCTGCTCGGTCCAACTCTCGCATTTGTGATGAACAGCTCGCGTTTGTGAGTTCGTTTTTGTAATGCTGGCTTCGCAAATGCGAAGCCTGCAGATCAAGGACACCAAATTTTTCAAAAGTTCTATAATGCAGCTCAACACCTATCCAAAACTCACTCGAACCCTTGGGGCTCCAAACCAAATATACACACAACCTCAAAATATCCTACGGACTTATCCGTGAAATTGCCAATACTAATATCATAAATATCGAATCAAGCCTCAAGACTCATGATTTCTTCCGAATTTTCATAAAACATCAAATTTTCATTTTTAAGTCCGACACACGTCAAACGACGTCTGTTTTCAATCAAACTTTATAGAATGCGCCTTAAACCATATGTAATACTTGTACACGGCACAAGTACCAATATACAGGCCCGATATTATAATTTTTTAATCAAATATTATTTCCAGTTTCCTTAATTATTTCCAGAAAATAATTTCACACGAGAATTTATTTCTCGGGCTTGGGACCTTGGAATTAGATTTCGGGCATATGCCTAAGTCCCATTTTTTTCTGTAGACCCTCCGGGACCGTCAAATCATGGATCCGGTCCCGTTTACCCAAAATATTAACCAAAGTTAAATTTATTCAATTAAATTATCAAAATTTGGCATTTTTCTCACTGAATTCATGTCTAAGATTTTCGACTACGCGCCCGAACTGCACAAAAAATTGAGGCAATTCCAAATGAGGCTTTCAAGGCCTCCGAAGTACAAAATATGTAAGAAAATAAGTGATGATCCCTTTCGGTCGTCACGTGTAGTTTGTCCGAGATTTGGTAAATTTGTGAAAATAGCGGAATAAGACCTTATGTAAACATCATCATAGAACATGAATTATTATTTTGTTTTCCCCTTACTATGTTGGGACCTTAAGAGAACTTTTACTTGTTCAAATAACAATTAAGGTGTCATCATTTCTTATATTCTCGTTGTTAGTTGTTGTTCTTTTTCCCTCATTGTGATTGCAACATCATTGGTCACTTCTTGCACTCTTTACATAAATATATGTATATCATTTCAGACGTTCCTATAATTATTTTATTTATTGACTGGTAGGTATTTTGACTGTTTCTCATCACTACTCCATCGAGGTTAGTCTTGATACTTACTGGGCGCCCCTGTGGTGTGCTCATGCTACTCTTTTGCATATTTTTGCTGTGCAGATATATGTAGGCTGAAGGAGCTTGGAGGCAGAGAATGACAACAACCGATGGAGCTACTAACAGGTAGGTTTACAGAGTCTTTGTGGATGATAAATTAAATATCTCAATTCTAGTTCCCTTGGTATATATGTTGGGATAAGTTATCTGCATAAAGGAACCAGACCATGTGTAATTTATTGTGATAAAAACCAAGCAAAATATAGGTTAGTAGTGTTTGACACGGAGGTTGCATGGTTAGAGCTTGTAATATTAGGCCCTATTAGAAGCAATCATGTTTTAGCACTTAAATAGAAGGCAAGTTCAGTATATGCAGGATCACTAGGAAGTGACCGTATGTAGAGAATTGATCACATAAAACCACATTTATTTGAGCTAGGAAGTGCATGCAAGAATTTCTCCTCTGTTCATTTATTCTTTAGACGAGAGTTTCTAACTGTTTCTTATTTTTCTACTGTCTCTTTGAAGTTATTTAAATCTATAATAGATACTTCAAATGGCCATTCTCAGTTAAAACTTGACTATCATATAAGTTTTTTTTTTAATGTCAGACATATATGTTTGATCTATTTTTTGTCCCGTTATTCAAGAAATGTTTGTTACCATGACGTGCACTGTGATCTTTGCTTCCAAAAGTTCATGTTAATTCCACTAAAAGATCAATTCTAATGAACAAGTGGCCGTCGTACGATGAACCTGGATAAATATGAATATAACTATTGGGGTTTGCACAATCACTAAAAATGGTAGAAGACTGAGCATGGTCTCCATTGTAAGGTTGATGATGAAGAGAATCGACAAGAAAAAGCAATCTGGTGCCAGCTTGATATCGGTCAGCGATGATTTCGTGAATGTCTCATGGCATGTCTTTTTAAGGCATTTCGGCTTTTTAGCGTTTGAAGTTACAATTTGAAGCAACAAAATAAATGATAATGTAAACGATCTTTTATGTATTGTATTTAGCCAAATGCATTATATATTATGTAACTGTATGCATTACTTCAGGCAGTGCTCAATTCAACTGCATGTAAGATATATGGACTTATATTTACATACATATGAATAATATATGGATAAATTATATGTTATGTGCTATTTTTTGGTTTGGCCTAATTTTGTGGTCTTATGGACATTAAGTTAAGGGGGCCAATGTGTTGTCATATAAAGTGTAGGACTAATGTGTAGATACCCAAAAGGGTAACCATAGTTAATGATGGCCTAACTACGGTTACATATATGTAACCATGGTTACATGCTTGTGACTCTTGAGTTTTGTAACTCATTTGTTATAAAGTGGGGGTTATGGTTCCCACATTATAGCAAGACAATTATCTTCTTCCTCCCATTGAATCAAGATAATATTTTTCTTGTCTTGCATATTTTTGTGAAAAATCAATTCTCCAATTTTGGTTCTTGTGTTATATTCTTGTATAATACTTCAAGACAATCTTGAAGTAAGGATCAAGGAGCTTGCAAACACTTAGGACAATCTTCATAAGGAGGACTAAGAATATCCACAAATGGATTCAGGTACGCTTCCGCTCATGTTGTTGTTCTAAATTATTCGATATGAAGGATATTGTATTTTAGTCGGAATCATTATTCTAACAATTGGTATCAGAGCCACCTTCATATTTGGATAATTTGTATGTTCATAAGATTCATGTTATATAAAGTTCATGTTCAAGTTAAGTTAGAATTTTGTTTAAGAAATTCTAGTACCATGAAATAGCATGATTTTATGAATGTTATATCTGATGAATTTTGATGTTTAATATCATGTTATCATTACTTGAATTGAAACATTGAATTTTGCATGATTTTGGTTGATGAAAAACATGATTCCATGTTTAAGTTTCTTGTTGAAAAAACTTGTTAAGTCGTTGGACAGAACAATAACATAATCGATTATACTGGAAAAATAATCGATTATGTTGAATATGTTGATCAAAATTTTGCAAAACAGAAACAGGGAATAATCGATTATCAATTTTTTTGATAATCGATTATGTCAATTTTTCCGTAAATTTTTTGGGACAGAACAGTAGCATACTCGATTATGCAATTAAGTTCAGAAATTTTTTGAAACAGAACAGTGGAATAATCGATTATTCAATTTTGAATAATCGATTATCTCAATTTTCAGCAAAATTTGGAAATTCCAGAATGCCAGAATAATCGATAATCTGCTTAAGATAATCGATTATCCTGGACCAGCAAGCCCTGATAATCGATTATCAAGGACCTGATAATCGATTATCAGGCAGTTAAGTACTGAAAATGTTTTGTTTTGGTTGTTTACTGAGGACATAATGTAAGAAACGTTTTTTATAATTAATAAAACGTTTTAAGTCTTTTAAGTTTCAGATTTTAATTGCATATTTATAATATGTCAATTAATATTAAGTTTTTAAATTATTAATGTATTATACATTAATATTTAAGTTTTGAATATTAATTGTTTTAGTCCATCAAATTTCAGATTTTGGAATTGTCGAACTAAGTCTATAACAATTAATATTCGGATGTTGCATGTCAAAACATGTAACATATTCAGTTAAGATTCATAATATGGCTTAAGGAACTAAGGTTTTTTAGCATCTAATATTTTAAATTAGTCAATTGAAGCATTATGTTGCCAAAGTAACCTCTATTGTGTAGATTGATTGATCTTGAAGTATAAGATGACTGTGGATGTTAGTCTTCCATGCGTTTAACACCGGCCCAAAGGAAGGTTGTTATTTGGCAGGAATTCGAACATGCTTGTGGTGATAAATATGTGACAATTATTTGGTTTTCATGTGAATATTAAGTCGGCCCAAAGGAAGGCTTGATATTTGACAAGAGTTTATTGTCAATATTTGATCACTACACCAAGAGTACCACTTACAAGTTGATTTTCTGTCCAAAGACTAATATCAATGTTGTGCTAGGTATCTTGTAATGGGATTTGCCTATTTTGAATCTATAAAGTAAAGTTAAAGTTCAAGTTATTGTAAGCATGTATTAAGTAATCCTTTTGCTCTATTTTCAGTTAATTCTTCTGCTGCTTCGATATCTGCCAACATCAATAGCATCCTTGTGCTTAACGGCACAAACTTTAAGGAATGGAAAGAGAACATTATGATCTTTCTCGGTTGCAGGGATCTTGACCTTGCACTTCGGAATGAGCAACCTGCTTCTCTTGAGGATACATCCTCTCCTGATGAAAGGAGGGAGATGGAGAAGTGGGAACGCTCGAATCGCATGAGTCTAATGATCATGAAACGTGCAATTTCAGAATCATTCAGGGGCACTACAAATGATGAAGCTAATGCCAAAGTTTTCCTTGAAAACCTTGAAAAGCGTTTTAAACAAAACGAAAAGGCGGAAACAAGTACACTATTGAGTAAACTTGTTTCCATGAGGTATAAGGGTAAGGGAAACATTAGGGAGTACATTTTGGAAATGTCTCATCTTGCTTCGAAACTTAAGTCACTCAAGCTAGTATTACATGAGGAACTGCTTGTGTACTTAGTTTTGATATCTCTTCCTGCACACTTTAATCAGTTTAAGGTCAGTTACAACTGCCTGAAGGAGAAATGGACTCTTAACGAGCTCATTTCACATTGTGTGCAAGAAGAGGAAAGGATAAAGAAAGATAAGACAGAAAGTGCTCATTTGGCATCCTCTTTTAAGGATATGAAGAAGAGGAAAGGTAAGGAAGTTGCGGTTGCAAGGCCCAAGAATAAGCAACATAAGGAACCTAAGGTTGAAATTACTGAATTAGGTTGCTTTTTCTGTAAGGGGACTAATCATGTGAAGAAGGATTATACCAAGTACCACGCTTGGCGTGCGAAAAAAGGTACATTTCTTTCTTTTGTTTGTTCTGAAGTTAATTTAATTTCGGTACCTAGGGATACTTGGTGGGTAGATTCTGCTGCTACTACTCACATAAGTATATCTACGCAGGGTTGCCTGAACTGCCAAAAACCAAATGATGGTGAAAGATAGATCTATGTGGGTGATGACAAGAAGGTGCTAGTTGAGGCTATTGAAAAGTTTAGGCTGTTGTTTAAGACCGGTTTTTATTTAGATTTGGATGAGACTTTTGTTGTACCGTCTTTTAGACGGAATTTAATTTCTGTTCCCAAATTGGACATATCCGGTTATTCATGTTATTTTGGTGACAATAAAGTTAGTCTCTTTCAAAATTCAAATATTATCGGTACTGGTCTTTTATCAATATTTGATAGCCTATATTTGGTTGATACAATAACCTCAAGTAATGAAACCTTGCATACAAGTTTAATTGGTACCAAAAGAAAATTTAACTAATGAGAATTCTATATCACTCTGGCATAAACGTTTGGGTCACATATCCATTTAAAGAATACAGAAACTCGTGTTAGATGGAATTCTTGATTCTCTTGATTCCTCAAATTCGGATATTTGTGTTTAGTGTATGAAGGGTAAACAAACAGACAAGACGAGATTAGGTGCTAAGAGAGCTTCGGACGTCTTAGAATTGATACATACGGATATTTGTGGGCCATTTCCTACTCCTTGTAGGAATGGTCAACAATACTTTATCACATTCATAGACGATTACTCTCGTTATGGGTACCTATATCTTATTCATGAAAAGTGCCAATCCATAGACGTGTTCAAATCATTTAAGGCTAAAGTTGAAAATCAACTAAGCAAAAGAATTAAATCCATTAGATCTGACCGTGGTGGTGAATACTATGGCAGATATGATGGTTCAGGTGAACAACGTCCAGGGCCATTTGCTAAATTCCTAGATGAGTGTGGGATCGTCCCTCAGTATACTATGCCAAGAAGTCCTACGATGAATGGTGTAGCTTAGAGACGAAATCGGACCCTTAAGGATATGGTAAGAAGTATGATTTGTCTACTACTTTGCCAAACTCACTCTGAGGTGAAGCATTAAAAACCGCAGCTTATATTCTTAATAGAGTTCCAACTAAAGCTACAATCAAAACCCCATATGATCTTTGGACTGGGCATAAACCCAGTATTAGGCATTTACACATTTGAGGTTGTCCAGCTGAGGCAAGGCCTTATTGGCCGAATGAAAGGAAACTGGATGCTAAGACGGTTAGTAGCTATTTTGTTGGATACTCTGAAAGGTCCAGGGGTTTTAAGTTTTATGATCCCACTTCTAGAACTATTTTTGAGACGGGTAATGCTAGGTTTTTTTAGGATATTGAGTTTGGGGGGTGGGGAGATAAAGTTGTTAGACATTTTGTCTTTGAGGAAGAACATGTGTCTTTCCCTCAAGTTGTTGATCTTGGTCAGGGTATTCTCATTCCTGACATCACACAACTCCAGTTCAAGACAATCTCGAAAATCTCCCCCATCAAGACCCTGATATTACTAATGAAAATCAAACTCAACAACCTCAACAAACTGAAGTGCCATTAAGGAGATCCACTAGAGAGAGGAGAAATGCAATTCCGGATGATTATGTTGTATTTCTCCAAGAACAAGAAACTTATATTGGACTTGAGGAAGATGATCTAATCAACTTCCGTCAAGTCATTAAGGGTTTTAACTCTCAAAAGTGGATTAATGCCATGAATGATGAGATGAAGTCTATGAGCGATAATAACGTTTGGGAGCTTGTTACATTGCCCGAAGGTATTAAACCTATTGGTTGTAAATGGATTTTTAAAACCAAAAGGGATTCAGGGGGCAATGTTATTAAGTATAAAGCTCGTCTTGTCGCAAAAGGCTACACTCAAAAGGAAGGCATTGATTATAAAGAGACTTTCTCTCCAGTTTCATCGAAAGACTCTTTCAGGACTATAATGGCACTAGTAGCACATTTTGATCTTGAGCTTCATCAGATGGATGTTAAGACAGCATTTCTCAATGGTGACATTGAGGAAACAATTTATATGGTGCAACCTGAAAACTTTGTTTCGGATGAATCAGAGAAAAGGGTTTGCAAATTAAAGATATCCATCTATGGGCTCAAGCAGGCTTCCCGTCAATGGTAATATAAGTTTCATGCAGTCATTACATCTTTTGGTTTTGAACCGAATGTTGCTGATGACTGTATATACCATAAGTTCAGTGGGAGTAAGTATATTTTTCTGGTTTTATATGTCGATGACATACTGCTTGCTTGTAATGATATAGCATTATTGCATGAAACTAAGAAATTTCATTCAAAGAAATTTGAAATGAAAGATCTTGGTGAAGCTTCTTTTGTATTAGGAATTCAGATACAACGAGATCGCTCAAAAGGTGTTCTCGGTCTGTCACAAAAGGGCTATATGATAAGGTTCTTAAAAGATTTGGCATGCAGGATTGTAAACCAGGCAACACCCCTGTTTCTAAGGGAGACAAGTTTAGTCTCAACCAGTGCCCAAATAATAATTATGAAATTTCGGAAATGCAGAAGACGCCATATGCTTCGGCTGTAAGTAGTCTGATGTATGCTCAGGTATGTACACGACCTGATATAGCATACATTGTTGGGATGTTAGGCACATATCTTAGCAATCCGGGAATGGACCATTGGAAGGCAGCCAAAAGGGTCATGAGGTACTTACAGAGAACAAAGGATTACATGCATACATATCGGAGATCGGACCAGCTTGAGATCATTGGGTATATCGATTCCGATTTTGCTGGATGTCAGGATAGTTTGAAGTCTACTTCAGGCTATATTTTCATGCTTGCTGGCGGTGCTATCTCTTGGAAAAGCATCAAGCAAACTCTTACGGCCACTTCCACCATGGAAGCGGAATTCATGGCATGTTATGAAGCATCCAATGAGGCATTATGGCTGCAGAATTTTGTTGGTGGACTGCAAATTGTTGATAGCATCAAAAAGCCAATTAGGCTATTATGCGACAACAGATCGGCAGTCCTTTATGCTAATAACAACAGTAGTTTGACGAAAGAAAAACATATGGACGTCAAATTTCGGGTTGTTAAAGAAAGAGTACAAAATGGACAATTGTGCATTGAGTACATTAGTACAAACTCCATGCTTGCGGATCCGCTCACTAAGGGGTTGACACCAAAAGTATTTCATGAGCATATTGCTTGTATGGGTGTCAAATCAGATAAGGATTATGTATTTTAGTGGGAGTTTGTATTGTACATTTATGTATTGTCCATTATATTCAGAAATTCAGTAATTCAGTTATATCTGCGCAGATATTCAGTTTTAAAGTTTTTGTACTCTTACAGTTTATGATTGATCTCAATAAAGAGAACCAGTTGGAAATAGATATTCTATTGACCACACTTTATGTTATTTCCATGCTACATACCTACACTTGATCCATGTCGTTGGTTATATTGATATACGTGATCTATGTTGGTTCAGCTACGAATGAGTAACGAAGAGCTCTTAGTTCCTATGTTGGTATGATTGATGGACCGGATTGTTCATGACAATTTTATTGTGACAGCAATTTTGAGCTCCTAAGGTTATATTGTAACATATAATGCTAAGGTTTGTACATATGTATGTGTATCTCGTCCAAGTGGGAGATTGTAAGATATATGGACTTATATCTACATATATATGAACAATATATGGATAAATTATATGTTATGTGCATCTTTTGGTTTAGCCTAATTTTGTGGTCTTATGGACATTAAGTTAAGGGGGGCAATGTGTTGTCATATAAAGTGTAGGACTAATGTGTAGATACCCAAAAGGGTAACCTTAGTTAATGATGGGCTAACTAAGGTTACATATATGTAACCATGGTTACATGCTTGTGACTCTTGAGTTTTGTAACTCATTTGTTATAAAGTGGGGGTTATGGTTCCCACATTATAGCAAGACAATTATCTTCTTCCTCCCATTGAATCAAGATAATATTTTTCTTGTCTTGCATATTTTTGTGGAAAATCATTTCTCCAATTTTGGTTCTTGTGTTATATTCTTGTTTAATACTTCAAGACAATCTTGAAGTAAGGATCAAGGAGCTTGCAAACACTTAGGACAATCTTCATAAGGAGGACTAAGAATATCCACAAATGGATTCAGGTACCTTCCGCAACCTGAAAATCTTCCTTCGGAAGTGCTGAAAGGTAGTATTTACAAAACTGGGCCTTGGTTTTAGAAAATAAATTTAATAAAAGAAAGAGGTCATTTTTAATGTTTTTGTGGAGTCGAACAGAACAAATTCTGGAGATACTAATTCACCCTAATAAATGTGTAGAATGAGCACGGATAAACATTTTTCGATAACATTCATGAACAAAATTTCCTTGGAGCTACACATGTGGTGGAATGACCAGGGGGAAGCGGGGCAAAATAGGGTCAACATGTATTTGGGAGGACTTATTGGGCTGTTAAAAATTAACCCGAGGGGAGATATCATAAAGGCGTTGATCACGTTCTGGGACTCGACTCACAATGTATTCCATTTCTGGGATTTCAAACTCACACCGACATTGGAATAAATAACTAGATATATTGGGGCCCCTATGATCTCTCTGAGGCACCAATACATGACTGCGCCACGAGCCCTCGCTGTGCACAAGTTCTTGGACTCCTTACAAATCAGTAAGAAGGTTCATAACCCAGACCTGTCAACCGGCTTCTGTACCCTGCAGTTTATATATCATAGGTACGGGTATATAGGGGGATTCAATAACCTAGAAAACCATATTTGTAAAAAGGAAAACAACTTAAATGGGAAGAGCATCGATGCTTTGCATTCATGGTATTCTTCTTGGGTCTTCTTATGTTTCCGCGGAAGGATGGAAATATTGACATACGAATAGCAGGGGTTGTCATCACTTTAATAACTCTGGCTAAGAGCACCCTCGCTCCATGATATTATCTGAAATCTTCCATGCTCTCACCACCTGTAAAGCGGGAGGAGACTTCTTTGAAAGAAGTAACCTATTATTACAAAAATGGATGATCGAGCACTTATGCCACCGGCCTCAGTTCATGAATTATGATTCGTGAACAAAGAGTTGCATAAAAGAATTCTACAATAGGGTTGATGGGTTTAGGTTTCCCGAGGGTGTCACAAAATGGGTGTCGCGTCTTCGGGTAATCACTGCAAACTATATAGAGTGGACATTCGGGTGGCTCCCAGTGGATGAAATCATGTATATGCCAGCCACCGGGCCTCATTTCCTTCTGATGGATCTCCGAAGTATCCAACCCTATGCGCCACATAGAGTGCCAAGGCAATTAGGTAGGTTCCAAATGATTCCCAGGGACGAGGATATTAGCCACCATGCGGTTGAGATTAGTCCCAATGGTCAATTCCCCGAAGCCATCGTTCGTCAAATTTTGAGCGAATGTCAATACTTGACTATGGGTACCCGAGTTCCCGACATATCTAATGGCGAGGTTGCACCAGGGTACATTGCTTGGTATAAAAAAGAAATAGAGTTTGGAAGGCCGGCTTAGAGAGCGCACCTCCAAGAATTTGCTAAAACATCACAAGAACAATGGGATTGGCTAGCCAAGGAAAATGAATACAAGGCCACCATAGGGAAGTTACAAAAATAGGTCAAAGAGCTTCAATTTGAAAATGGTTTGCAAGCCGCAGCAGATGAGGGGTAAAATAAAATGTTAACCAAAGAAAACGAAGCGTTGCGAGCCTAAATCCAGAATATGAAAATAGCCACGGAAAATCCCCCCGCCCCCAGGAGTGCGATGGATGAAAAGCTCATAGACAATTTAAGATGAAAAGTAATCGAGTATGGGTTTGACTTAAATAAAGCAGAAGGTGAGCTATCCAGGGTTCAGAAAGAATTAGCTAAAAATGCGGAGGAACGAGCCCACATCAGTGAGCAATTAAAAGACAGACATGACATTGAGGTTGTGTGGTGAAAAGGGAAAGTCATCATGGTTGAGAACTAAGTGTCCAAGCAAGCCAAGTACTTCAAAGACGAGAGAGAACATTGTTATACAATGATAGCAAGGTTGGAGATAGATTTGCGGCAATTCCAAGGACTGAATCAGCCAGCGAGCGAACTCTAGAGGCAAGTAACGAGCAAATTGGGTGGTAATTGCAAGAAAAGGGTGTTATCAGGGAAAGAGTACAGATGATCGCAGATTACATCACCACAAAGTGCAGCCACTGCGAGAATATGACAAGATCCATGTTTTTTGCCACTGCCATGACCTTTGTTCAACAAGTAATGGAAGACCTCCACCACCTCCAAGGGAGTTTAGCACGCAAGCCTACAGCAAGGCCGAGTGATGCCTCGCGGGGCCCAGGAGCATTTGAAGCACTAAGGTGTTCATGAAGATTGCACTTCCTTTTGTCAAAAAATATATAAAAGTTTATCAGTTTAAACTAGAGTCTGTATTTTCTTTCATGCATAGTTAGTTGTCCTCGAGTATGTAGTTCATTTTTTTATTAAAAGCTTGTTAGTTTCTTGTGTAATTTGTCATTCCTTCGAGTCCTTGTAACTGAAGTTTGTTATTATGAGAATGGAAAAATTCCGAAAAATATTTTATGCTTCATTTTTTATTTGCAAGAACTACGCTCGATCTGATTCATGAAGGATCACGATACATAGGCAATATACATAGGATTCGACCATAATTGAATACAATAGGAGAGATGGAGAGAATAAGGCTAAAACAAAGGGGCTTCGCAAGCAAAGAAATAAAAGTCGGGATGAAGCAAGCAACCAATGCATGTAGTGACCAACTGTTATTAAGGTGCATTTATACTAAATATGTGGCTGCTTACGTGTTAGAACCTAACCATTAACAAGTTTTTGGTGTTGTTCCAGTTTCAGACTAGACAGGTGATTAGTACTTGCGGCATTCTAGCAACCCACTATTACAACACATGGTCCAAGATCAAGCAAGTCATGGCCAATCAGGAAACCGATGTCAGCATTATCGACCCCTTGAAATAAGTAGAGGAATTGGACGTTAATGCCATGAAGGAGGAAATGTATAAGCTAAAGCACCAAATGGTGGAGATGCACCAGGCATTGGGAAGAGGACAACAACCCCCGACCTATCCTACTAATCCAACCTTCATCCCGCCACTGGCCCAAGCGCCTTACCAGTCCACCACTGATCCAAGTTTTCCTATCTATTCACAACATCAGGGCACGACCTCCCAGCCACTACCAGCTCTACTACCCAAAGTCACTCCTCACCCTCCTCCACCAATTGCCCCAATCTATGTGGAACCTCCGCCTCCTGCACTACATAGGTCGTCAAGTGAACCCCTGCTTCAAGCTTATGACCATCAATACTATCCACCAGAACCTGCTTACAAGACACATGAGCCTTACTTTTCTGCTCCCCGTCCCAAAATCCCGGCAGGAGTTGAAAGAACAATCAAAAATCTTGAGCAGGCAGAGGTGCTTATATAGGTCAGGAGTCTGGAATAATCATTCAGGGACATGCGGGGATTAGGTGGCCAGGTGAGCGTGGCGATCAAGGATCTTTGTCTATTTCCATACGTGCAGTTGCCTCCAGGTTTCAAGATTCCTAAATTTGACTTATATGATGGACATGGCGATCTGGTCGCGCATCTAAGGGGGTTTTGCAGCAAAATTAGGGGAGCTGGGGGAAAAGATGAATTGCTAACGGAATACTTTATCAAGAGGTTGAGTGGGATGGCACTGGAGTGGTACACTCGGTAGGATCACAATCGGTGGTATACTTGGGATGACTTGGCACAAGCGTTTGCTTGCCACTTTCAATATAATATCGGGATTGTCCCGGATCGTCTATCTCTGACAAAGCCGGAGAAGAAACACAATAAGAGTTTCAAGGAATATGGTTTCCGGTGGAGGGAACAAGCAGCAGAGTTGACCCTCCTATGAAGGAGAGTGAGATGGTTGACTATTTTTACTGGATCTGGAAGCAGCCTATTTTGGACATTTGGTGTCAGCAGTGGGAAAATCTTTCAACGAAGTAGTCAAGATGGGAAGTATGGTCGAGGAAGGCCTCAAATCCAATAAAATCATGAGCTACTCTGCAATTAAGGTGACCACTCATGCCATCCAGAGTCGAGCTGGGGGAACGTTCAGAAAGAAGAAGGAGGAAGTAGTGACAGTGGAGTCGGGAACTTGGTTCAAGCCTCGGGCTCCATCTCATTACGCCCAACCTCGTCCTCACCACCAAACATACCCATACCCTCAATTGAGTTCTCCGCAACATTACTATCCACCATTAGAACCTCGCTTCTCAGTCCATCACGCACAAGCGTATACCCAACTTCCCCCTCACGTGCAATGGCGTGCGCTAGCCCCACAAAATACCTACCCAACTCCACAAAATCATTACCCACCTCCTTGAGCCTACCAACAACCACCGAAACTCGCCTTCCGAGCCAATCCAGTCCTGATAAACGAAAGGGTGTAGAAGAAGAAGACTTACACTCCGCTGGGAGAATCCTAAACTAGCTTGTTCCATAGGCTGCGACAACTGGATATGTTGAGACCAATTGAAGCGAAAATGCCAAATCCTCCCCCGAAAAATCTAGATTATTCTGTCAGCTCTGAATACTGTTCCGGTGCACCCGGGGCATGACACCAAAAAGTGTTGGCATTTAAAAAACGCAATCCAGGAACTTATTGACTCCCACCAGATTGAGGTAAAGACTCCAGAGGTACCCAATGTTAACCAAAACCCGCTGCCGGCCCATCATGAAACCAACATGATTTAGATCATGGAAAGAAGGGGAGAGTCCAAAAGGCCCTTACAGACAGAAATGATGATCAAGCCCATTGAAGTTAAGCCAACTGAGAATTCAAGTGGTGAGAAGCTAGTATCAGAGGCAGAAGGAAGAAGCAACAAACCTGTCATAGTTCAGCGAAGCTCAGCAAGTACGACTGTGCCAAAGTAAGAACAGGCAAAAGTAACACTACATGGGGTAGCCAGAGAACTTGTCGGGGTTGTGGAAGGCGTTAACATAGAGCCAGTTATTGTAAAGCCAGTAATCCATCCACCAATCATCAACAGCAAAGCCGTTCCTTAGAGATATGAGCAAGCAATAGTGATGTATAAAGGAAAAGAGGTTAGGGAAGAAGTATATGAGGCCCTGGGTTTAACCCGATCAGGGAGGTACTTCGCCCCGGAAGAATTGAGGAGAGGCAGAATCTCTAAAGATAACCCAGAACCAGTAAAGAAAACTATGTCGGAAAAAGAGGCGGAGGAATTCTTGAAAATGAAAATGCAGGACTACTCCATCATAAAGTAGCTGAGGAAGACACCAGCTCAGATCTCTTTATTATCCTTACTAATCCACTCAGATGAACAACACCAGGTGCTGATGAAGATTTTGAATGAAGCCCATGTCCCAGACAACATAACAGTGATCATTTGGAAAAGATTGTAACCAAGATATTCGCGGTAAATCGGGTCACATTCTCTGACGATGAATTTCCCATGGAGGGCACTGAGCACAACCGAGCTCTTTATCTGACTATGAAATGTGAAGATGTTGTGGTCACCCGAGTTTTGGTCGACAAAAGGTCCAGTGCAAATATTTGTCCACTATCCACATTAAACAAGCTGAAGCTGGAGAGTGAAAGGGTCCACAAGAATAACATCAGTGTTCGAGGTTTCGATGGTGGAGGCAAAGACACAGTGGGATACATAGTGCTGGAAGTGAAAATAGGGCCCGTTGAGTTCACCATGGAATTCCAAGTGTTGGACGTAGAAGTCTCTTATAACCTGTTGTTGGGTAGGCCTTGGATTCACGTAGCCAAATCAATGCCATCTATGTTGTATCAGATGGTCAAATTTGAATGGGACAGACAAGAGATTATGGTGCACGGTGAAGACAATCAGTGCATTTCAGGTGATGCAATCGTACCTTTTATTGAATCTGAAGATAGCAAAGGGCCATGGGTCTACCAGGTATTTGATACTGTGTCAGTACAGAAAATCCCAGAAGGTGAGGTTGTCATGACCCCAAAGATAGCAACCGCGTCCGTCACGTAGCATCAGAAATGTGGAAGAATGGTTTTATGCTCGGCAAGGGGTTGGGTGCTTCTCTACAAGGCATTGTGCAACCAGTATCCCTCCTCAAAAATCTAGACACTTTTGGCCTAGGGTTCAATCCTACAACTGCAGAAATAAGGCTAGATAGGAAACTAAGGCAGAAGGCTTGGGATCTCCCAAAGCCCATCCCAAGGTTGTCCAAATTGTTCGTCAAGCCCAGTACTAGCAATGGCCCCGTACCAAGGATTTCTGGCCCGCTAATCAATGCGGACGGGGATCTGGATAAGGGGTTAGAAAGGTTGTTCAATGAGGTGAATATGGTCAACGCAGGAGAAGGATCAAGCACAACAGATGTGCAGTTTGTGGGAGCACACGCAAGAATCAATAACTGGGAAGCCACTCCTCTTCCCACTCGAAGGGAGTCGTGGTATTCGGCTTTCATTTTCCTTTACGTCTAGTTTGTATGAGCCTCAGAGTTGTTAATTCAGTTGTTTTTTCTGTCTGTTTGGATGTGTAAACTCTGTTATCTTTAATTCTAATGAAATGCAATTTCCCTTTTAGCAATGCTGATAGTTTCCATTTCTCTTTACTTCTCTTTCCTTTGTCTTTTATACAGTTATTTTTATGTTGGTTCCAGTGATCTGACATGCAAAAGGACTCCTCTGCCTAGTCTTCAAAACCGGTCTAGTTTGCAAATAATAATTCAGGAAATAGAACATGAGGATTAACTAGAATATAATGAGGAAGGGGCATGGGATGAGATTTGTAAAGAGTTGAACCAATTTGAAGAGAAACCCAAACCAAACCTGAATGATACAGAGGCACTCAATTTAGGAAGCCCGGATAATGTTAGAGAAACAAAAATAAGTGTCCATCTAGAGCCACAACTTAGGAAAGAAATACTTGAAGTACTGCTTGAATACAAAGATGTCTTTGCATGGTCCTACGATGACATGCCTAGATTGTGCACTGACTGACTGTGTGGTTCACAAGTTACCCACTGACCCACCCTGCCCTCCCGTCAAGAAAAAGTTGAGAAAGTTTAAAACTGATGTGAGCGTGAAAATTAAAAAGGAAGTGACCAAGAGGTTTGAGGTGAAAGTCATCCGAGTCACACGATATCCCACCTGGTTAGCTAATGTTGTGCCTGTACCAAAGAAGAATGGTAAAACCAGAGCAATTATCATGACCTCAATAAAGAAGTCTGAAGGAAAACCTCCCTCTGCCGAACATACACATACTGATTGACAATTACACGAAGCATGAGATCGGGTCATTCATGTATTGTTACGCAGGCTACCACCAGATCTTAATGGATGAGGAAGATGCGGAGAAAACAACGTTCATCACCCGTGGGGACATATGTTATAGAGTCATGCCTTTTGGTTTGAAAAACACCGGGGCAACATAAAAGTGGGCCACGACAACCATTTTTCATGAAGTGATACATAAGGAAATTGAGGTCTATGTGGATTATGTGATAGTAAAGTCCAGAAAGCAATCTAATCATGTCAAATACCTGAGGAAATTATTTCAAAGGCTCCGCATGTATGACCTCAATCTCAACCCGGCAAAATGTGCATTTGGGGTCCCCTCGGGAAAGTTGTTAGGGTTCATAGTCAGCCGCCGAGGCATCAAACTAGACCCATCAAAGATCAAAGCTATACAGGAGCTGCAGCCGCCGAGGAATAAAACAAAAGTGATAAGTCTACTGGGAAGATTGAATTACATCAGTCGGTTCATTGCTCAGCTCACAACCATCTGCGAGCCAATATTTAAGCTATTGAAAAAGGATGTTGTGTTGAAATTGCTGATGCCCTAGCTACTCTGGCATCAATGCTACATCGCCCATATAAGACTTATGTTGAACCGATACATATCCAGGTCCATGATCAACATGCTTATTGCAAATGGTTGAAGAAGAGCTTGACGGTGAGCCTTGATTCCACGATATCAAGGAATATATTAGGAGAGAAGTATACCCGGTACAAGCCACGAGTGACCAGAAGAGAACAATCTGTTGTCTGTCAAACGGGTTTTTTCATTAGAGGAATATTATACAAAAGAACGCCAGATCTTGGTTTGCTAAGATGCGTAGATGTTGTGCAGACAACACCTATAATGAATGAGGTGCATGTTGGCGTCTGCGGGCCACATATGAGCGTATATGTTTTGGCAAAGAAAAATCTCCGGGCGGGATATTATTGGCTCACCATGGAGCGGGATTGTTTCGGCTTCGTGCGCAAATGTAACCAATGTCAGGTGCATGGAGACTTCATTCACTCTCCACCGTATGAATTTCATACGATGTCTGCACCATGGCCTTTCGTTGCTTGGGGGATGGACGTCATCGGGCCCATCGAGCCAGCAGCTTCTCACGGGCACGATTTATCCTGGTTGCTATTGACTATTTCACCAAATGGGTTGAATCCAAAACCTTCAAGGCAGTCACCAAGAAGGTCGTGGTCGACTTTGTGCATGAGAATATCATTTGTCGGTTCGAAATCCCCAAGACGCTCATCACGGACAATGGGGAAAATCTCAACAGTCACTTAATGAGAGAAGTATGTCAGCAGTTCAAGATCACACAACGAAATTCCACCCCGTACCGCCCCAAGGCAAACGGAGTTGTTGAGGCGGCCAATAAGAACATAAAGAAGATACTTCGTAAAATGGTGGAAGGGTACAGGAAATGGCATGAGAAGCTACCCTTTTCATTGTTAGGCTATCGTACCACCATCCGCACTTCAGTAGAAGAAACCCCATACTTGTTGGTATATGGAACAGAGGCGGTAATCCCGACAGAAATTGAAATCCCCTCTATTCGAATCGTGGGTGAAGCAGGAATCGACGACGAAGAATGGGTCAAAGCTCACTTGGAGAATTTGAGTTTGATTGACGAGAAAATATTGGCGATGATATGTCACATGCAGTTGTATCAACAAAAGATGGCCAGAGCATATAATAAGAAAGTGCGTCCCAGAGAGTTTGAAGTAGGTCAATTGGTATTGAAGCGCATCCACCCTCACTAGGTCGAGGCAAAGGGCAAGTTCGCTTCGAACTGGAAAGGACCGTTCGTCGTATCAAGAGTTTTGTCTAATGGAGTGTTGTATCTGACAGATGTGGAAGGGAATATGTGGAAATGACTATCAATTCGGATGCTGTCAAAAGATATTTTATATGTTTTTCTTTTAGATCATTGTCTATACTTGGCATTTGCTTGTACTTGGCATGTTATGAAATTGGAATGACGAAGGCATTTTATTCTACTATCTAAACATTTTATCCTTTGCCAATCCTTTTGAGCTTTAGTTATTTTCTTTCATACCGCTCTTTCGAAATCGGTAACAAAGTCAGAAATGCAAGTGTAAAAAGGCAGTGAAAGAAAAAGAACGAGAAGGAAAAAAAGAAAGCAAAATAAAGGAAGAAAAGAAAAAAAGAAAAGAAGAGAGAAAAGAAAGGAAAGAAAAAAAAGAGAGAAAAGAAAAATAATAATAAGATAAAAGAAAAGAAAAGGAAAGAAAAGAAAAAAAAGGGAAAAAAAGAAGAAAGAGAAAAGCAAGAAAAGAACACAACATAAAGAGAAAAAAAGGAAGACAAACAAATACAAAAACAAGGAATCTTTATGAACTACGTTTGACCTGATTCGTTTTAAAAGGATACTTAGGCAGCGTCATCGTTCGGTCTCATCAAAAGAAAAATCCAAAAGTCCCCAAGAAAAAAACAGGGGTAGAAGTTGTGGTCGTTGTAAGAATTTGACTCTTAAAGTTGTAGCTTTTGACCCATTTGAATTGCTTTGAGCCTCGATATCCTTTCTTTCTAACCCTATCCAAAAGTCCACGTTACGGTCCAAAGAAGGACATTCTAATCAGTCTTCAAAAGATGCCAAGTTGAGTGAGTAGAGGTGATTCATGACAGGGGCAGCACTCCGGGCCAAGGAGGAAAGATAATAAAATGAGAGAGTCTTATTGGTAAAAACCCTGACGGGAACCTTTAGGCGACGAGAGTTGAGAGAAATAAAAATGAGAGAGCCTCATTGGTTAATACCCTCACAGGCACCGTGAGGCGAAGGTAAGGCAAGAGGCAACACTCATAAAGGGGTTGTTGATGGATGAACACTGCAGGGCAAGCTAAGCTAGGGTTTGGTTGAAGGAATTGGGTTAGAAAGGTCACAACAACAAAAGCACGGCAACAAAAGGTCGGACATCAAAACGGACTGGGTCGACTAGGCCGAAGTGCATGTCATGATCATGAAAACTAGCTGTTCCTCTTCAGATAAGTTTTCTTTCTCTTCCAACAGTCAGTGAATCTGGATTCCGTACCCTAAATATCGTTCGGAGTCATTGCAATTCATTTTTCGTTTGAGTATCTAAAGTTTTTTTGTTTAAGCAAACGAGAGGAATTTCGAAGCCGATTATAAGCTCCCAAAGGGACAAAGCACATGACGCCCAAAAGTGTAACAAAGATAACGAATGCGGAATAGCAAGGCAAAGGATTCATAAAAACTGCAATTGACGGAAGAGACAAGAGTTGGCAAAGTGAAGGAGTATCCCACTAAAACAGGCAGGCAAAGTAAAACCAAAAAGGTTCTGGGGTCATCCAAGCATCATACACCGATCGGGCAATCGCAGAAGGGACGCAAGTTTGGCACAACACAAAGATGGGAAAGGTCGCAAGGTCCCAAGTTTTGACCAAGCATAATACATTGGTCGTCAGGGAAGGACATAAAGAATTCCGGCAAAGGATAAAAATGTAGCACGAGTGGAGGAGTAAAGTAAAAATACAAAGATCAAGAGTCAGGAAAGCATCATAAATGGACTGGGTAATCTTAGGGAAGGGTGTAAGGATCTTAGCAAAGGCTCATAAATGTAAACAAAACAAAGCCACAAGCGTCAAAGGATCAGTCAAGCATAACACCCTAACTTAGCAATCGTCAGAGAAAGGTATAAGACTTCTGGAAAAAAAAAAGGGGCAAAAGCGCAACACAAAGGTGTAAACGGTCATGAGGGTTGACCCACCATGATATATCAACTCATCAATCATCAGAAAGGGGCATAAAGAATTCGGGCAAAAGGTCGGAAGTGCAACACAAAGTAGGGAGCAAAGTAAAGGCACAAAGGGCAAGGGCCAACCAAACATCATAGACAGACCAGGCGACCGCGAGGGTGCAAGGATTTTGGAAAAGGAGCGGAAATGTAACACAAAAATGAAGAACAAAGTGAATCCACAAGCTTCAGAGGGTTGGCCAAAGCATAATACATTAATTCATCAGTCATCGGGGAAGGACATAGAGAATTCTGGTAAAGGATTAGAAATGTAATACAATGATGGGGAGCAATGTAAAGCGTAAAGGCTTTGAGGGGTCAGCTGAGCAGTTCAAGTGACTCATCCAAATTGGACAATGGAACACAACGGAACCCGATAGTGAGGAAGTCGTTTCCAACAAGAATGCCGCAAGCTAACCACCACTTTTCAAACTGACTAGTTTTCTTTGATTGACACAGGGGCAGAAAAATTCCAAAAAAGCCTAAGGGAGACCATCCACAGGGGAAAGCAGGCACCTGGAAGGTATGATCAAAATTAGAGGGACCACACGGGAGTGGGACCCAGTTAAAACTAAAAAGGGGCATAGTTCGTCATAAGTATCCTCCCCAGCAAAGAGCACAAGGGGACAAACTTCAACTAGCAAACCCCAATAGAAACAATTAAGGGATAAAGGAAGCATGAAAGTTGAGACTGAACGTAGTTTAAAACTCAAATAGGTGCGGGTAACATGGGAAAGCACCAACACATTCCCCAGTAAGAGTCGCAGAAACCCTCATGGACAGTAATCACCAGCAGAAACAACCAGAAGTTAGAATTGGAATTTAAGTTGGAACCCTCAGGACCTTCCTGAAAAATGGGACTCATTTAAGGGTTAGAGGTAATCATAGATAGTAAAGGGCATAAAATGAATTGCCTGTTGAAGTAGGATTCAGTTAAGAGTTATCAGGACCCTCCTGAAAAAATGATACTTAGCTTGGAACACAAACAGTCGGGGGGCATGGTCAAACCAAGTACTTCCCTAGCAAGAGTCAACAAGAGGCGTCAGGACCCGCCTGGATCATCGGATCTAATCGTAGGAGCTGTCAGGACCCCCTTGGATAATGGGACGTAGCTCTAAATACTAACCCCCAGCAGTCACATCTTGTCATCTAATTGAGAGTTGTCGGGACTTGCCTGGATAATGGGAAGCAGTTTTAATCACCAGTCACCAGTAGACCCCCAGCAGATATAACTCATAACAAGACATAGTGGAAATTAATACCTTTTGAGAAACATAACAGTCTTAATGTTTTCATCAGCTAAGAATTTCCAGGACCCTACTGGATAATGGGACTTTGCATAGGTTTAGAGATATTTGGTAAGGGGATTTGATTAACACTCACGGATCCGCCTAGCATCAAACTGGGGCAGGAAGAATTTTTTGTGTTTTGTTTGTTTTGTTGTGATCAGGTACACAGTCAGCAGTCTCGGGGAACATTTTTCAGGTTGTGAGATTTGGGATGACAATCAGGCACCCACCTGGACAACAAGGGAATATTTTTCAAAATTTCTAGTTTTGGCAATCAAGCGTCCACCTGCAGAACAAGAGAATATTTTTCATATTCAAGTTTTGTCAATCAGGCGCCCACCAATAGAACAAGGGAATATTTTTAAAAATTCAAGTCTTGGTAATCAGGCGCCACCTGTAGAGCAAGGGAATATTTTTAAAAATTCAAGTCTTGGTAATCAGGCGCCCACCTGGAGAACAAGAGAATATTTTTCATAATTTCAAGTTTTGGCAATCAGGCACCCACCTGTAGAACAAGGGAATATTTTTAAAATTTTCAAATTTTGGCAATCAGGCACCAATCTATAGAACAAGGGAATATTTTTAAAAAATTCAAGTCATGGTAATCAGGCGCCCACATGGAGAACAAGGGAATACTTTTCAAAATTTCAAGTTTTGCTCATCAAGCGCCCACCTGGAGAACAAGGGAATATTTCTCAAAATTTCTAGTTTTGGCAATCAGGCGCCCACTTGTAGAACAAGGGAATATTTTTCAAAATTCAAGTCTTGGTAATCAGGCGCCCACCTGGAGAACAAGGGAATATTTTTCAAAATTTCAAGTTATGGCAATCAGGTGCCCACCTGTAAAACAAGGGAATATTTTTAAAAATTCTTGTTTTTGTAATCAGGCTCCCATATGTAGAACAGGGGATATTCTTTAAAAAATGCAAGTCTTAGCGATCAGGCGCCCACCTGTCAGAAGAAGGGAATATTTTCAGGTTTCAAGTTTGGTAATGTTTTGTAATCAGGCACCCACCTGCAATACAAGGGAATACACGTCAAGGCCAACAATTCGACATCAAACATGGAAGAAGAGAAGGAAAAAAGTCAACAAGGCGACAATGAGATTACAGGAAGGAATGCCAGTCAACAAGGCAACAAGGAGTTCACAGGAAGAAATACAAGGCAACAAAGCAACAAGGATCAATGGCAAGATTGAAGACATAGATAGGTTCTTTTGTAGTCTGTAGTTCATAGCTTAGTCTAGTTTTCTTTTATTTTTCACGAGGTGTAATAAGGAGGTCAGCAAGCAGTAACAGAAACATTAACAGTGAAATCATAAGTCATGGTAGTCCCAGCTACCAAACACTCCCGAACTACACTAACCTGATTCCTTTATAGCCAAGGATATATAGGCAACCTTTGAAGAAGGGTTCGGTCAGACGGTTTTCAAAATGCTTCTCATGGAATGCAAAGCAGGCAAAAATCCCTCTATTGCTCACTTATCTTTTCTCGGAGACTCTTCGTGTCTCCGAGCAAAGAGGGGCAGCTGTGAGCATATGATTTTTGCCTCGCTTGACATGTTCCTATAAATTCATTAAATTAGGATGTCTTTTATTATTTGAATTTTATGGATTTATTTGCGTGATTTTTGTGTTTATTTACATTTTTTCCTTTTATTAATTGATTTTAGGAATTATTTGAGTGACTTTGTGTTTATTTGCATTTTTCTTTTATTATTTGGATTTAGGAATTAATTGCATAATTTTGTGTTTATTTACATATTCCACGTTTTAATTAATATAATTCATAAAAAATATAAAAATAGCATGTTTCCATCTAGGATTTAATTTTCACATTCTTTAGGTTATTAATTAGTTAATATTAGAAATAAAAAAAACAACAAAAATTGGTTAATTTTCTTTAATATTTAGAGTTTGGTAGTTTATTTAGTTTATTTCACGATAAAATATATTTTGGTTATTTTTATTTTTATTATTATAAAATATGAAATATATATATATATATATATATATATATATATATATATATATATATATATATATATATATATATATATATATATATATATAATACATAATAATAATAAAACAAAACACAAATAAATATAGAATAATTGATGGTATACAATATTGGCTTTATTTTGGGCCAAGTCTTGCATTAAAGCTAGCCCAAACAACCACCAAACCCACCAAAATAAACCCAGACCCAATTTCCATGCCCGGTCCAAAACCCCAAGAGATAAAGCGACGTTACTTTTGGCCAGACATCTGAGCCGTTGATCAATCTTGATCAAACGGTCAAGAAGAAAGTGTCTTTACCCTATTTAAATGTCGAACATCCCCCCTCCCCGCCATCGACACCTCGTACATTTTCCATGAACCCTAAAATTGTCCGGTGTAACACCGCCTTGCCTCCGCCATATCACCAACGTCCCCCGCCGGCCGGAAATTGCCGCCGCCGGCGTAACTTCGATGGCCCCAAAATAACACCACACCCTCTCCTCGCTCCCCTCTTTCAACACCACAATCGCTCACCCTCGAATATGGCCCCATCTTGTCGAATATTCATTTGAAACTTGGCAGCTCCGCCGTCCACGAAGGCGACCGGTTGCCAATGGCCTCCAAATTAACACCACCCACCCCCATTGGCCTCCCCTACCCAAAAACGAGTTTAGTTTCATTCGAATAACTCCCATGCCTCTCAAATTGCAAATCCAGATTTGACCTAATTTTGAGGTTGATTTTTTTCCAAGCTCTTTGAGTTTCAAAACGAAGTTGCATGTTTGTTTTGGCCCAAAAAAATGTGCAACTCTAATTGAAGACTCAAATTGAATCGAGTCAAGTTTTTGAAGAACAACCAGTAAGTTTCGTCTTTTTCTTCTGTTTATTTTGGCTGTTTTTGCTTCTTTGTTTTAAGTTCTGACTACCGGTTTTAATTAGAAACATTGATATGTTTTGCTTAGATTTGAGTTTGGATTTTTGTGACCATTTGATTCTGTGTGCATTTCTGTTGTTGCCCATTTCTTTATCTTAATATCCATGCTTGATTTAATCCTAATTTTTTGACCTTTTAATGTTCAACAAATAATTAGTAGTAGTTTGAATATGGATCTTTTTTTTTCAATTTTAGTTGTTCCAGATGGCACAATGGCATGAATAGTTTGCATGTTTTTTCTTTCAATTTCAGCATTTAGTTCGAGTTTTGGTTCAGTAGTGTTTTAATTCCAAGTTGGACTTTTGTTTATTCTTCTGATTAATAATTTAATTTGATTAGGATGCTGGTTATAGTTGTTAGCTGGAAGATAGTTAGCTTAGTAAACCAGTAATTTCAGTACTAGAGGGTAATATAGGGTTCCAACTTAGTTCTAGTAGTTTTTAGAATCAAATAAGGGTAATAGAGTTTTAACTCAGTCCTGGTAGTTTTTAGAATAAAATGAGGGTAATATATGGTTTTAACTTAGTGCTGGTAGTTTTAGGATTAAAACAAGGGTAGTATAGGTATCCTATTAACAAGAAACAATGCTAGAATCTTTTAGACCCTTCTAGAAGGGGATTTTAGTTTAAAAATCAGTAGTTTAGTATAGTAATTTGGGAAACAAGTCAAAAAGAGAAGGACCAAGTAGTTAAAATCTGAAAATCAAAAGAGGGTAAAAGGGTTGCCCTAACCTTTGGCTATAAAAGGGACCCCAAGTCATTCAAAAAAGAGGGGTTACACAGTCTGAAAAATATTCTAAAAATTTCCAGATATTTTGGAGTCTAAAAAACTCAAAAATCTTAGAAAACTTTCAAAAATCCAACTCTTATTCAAAAATTATTAAACCCCTAAAATTCAGTAGAGTAATTATTGTTCTATTAGGTTGCTTTTCCATAAAATAACTTTAATTCCAGATGTGCAGTAGAAGTTTAGATATATAAAGATGAAAAACAGGCTGAAAAATATACATTTAGAGAGTTGAGTTTCCAGCATTGTCCTGGGGCTCAATTGGAGTTGATTGGGTCATTGTTCCAACTGTGTTTTTGAGCCAAATTGCTGATTTTGTGTGGTGTCAAAACCTTCCTAGGTTCCTGTTTAGTAGTTTGAGTTACGTTTGAGCCTCCTGGTTGAGTTTTACTGCTCTGAGCTTGGGCTTAACTTTTCCTGGGAATAGTTGGTAGTATTACTGGGTGTATCAATTGATCATGAGCTTCGGTTTTTTGTGAATATTATGCTGGCTGAACTTTGCTGACTCTTGGTGTTGTTTTTTTCATTGCACAAAATCCAGGTATATTTTCAATCTCCAATGGTATATCATGTTTGAACTTAATGGATATTCGAGTTGAAGAAGCCTATTATCTATTTTTTTATTAACTTTATTGTTATTATGTTGTTATAATTGAGAAAATGGCTTGTATAATAGGACATCTAGACAGAAACTTGGCATATACACTAGTCAGCAGTAGATTTAGTTAATGATGTTCTGATTTAACATTATGGTCATATTTAGCTTAAAATGAGCTTGAAAACATGAGAGTCTATGGTTTAAATTAGTATTCAATAAGATTATTATCTCCTGTAAAGTTTGATAGTAGCTTATGCGAATTTGATCTGTATGTGGAAATAAGTATAGTTCATTTTTTTGAAATGGTTTAATGCTTCAGTTCATGTTGGCCATATAGATTAATAAGAAAAATGATATTAAGTAGTAGTTCATGCCCATATATGCTATATATTATTGAGTTGAGAAGGCTAGGTTAATTAATGGTCCAAGAGTCAATTGCTTGGACCCTTTTCCACGAATCCGCGCAGCTCGCCACTCTTGTGGATCGGAGCTGAGCTTAATTGCTCAAAAGTCTTCAAAACGAGCTGAAGACCCACCTCCCACCTACAGGTTGAGGTTTGGGGTATTTTTAAAAAGATTGAATTGTAGATTTGAATCCTCCAAATAGTGTACTACCAATTAATTGAACCTTAGTAGAGACACATGTTATAAAAGTGATAGTTGACTTAGGATTGACCTTTTAAAATAAAAATGAGGTGTGCCGCGCCAAACAGAATCCAAATTGTGCGGCCCTCGTGAAATGTTTATATTAAAATTTCTAAAAATTTGGGACATGCCGTTTAGCGAATTTCAAGGCTTCCCACAAAGATATTAACGTGGTAGTTGATTTAGGTCACGTCTTTAATAGTCATGAATTGACTGAGCTGAGCAATGAATCGACTGATGTAATTCAATCTACCCAACAGACTCATCACCTTTGTCTTGTTCCTCAGAGGCGGCAATTCTTGTATGGCTTTGATCTTTGATGGATCTAGTTCAATGCCTCGGTGGCTGACTATAAACTCTTGCAACTTCCCTGAGGGAACCCCAAATGCGCATTTAGCTGGATTGAGTTTGAGATTATACCTTCGGAGCCTCTTGAAAAATTTCCTTTGATCTCGGACATGGTCGGATTGCTTCCTGGATTTCACAATTACATCATCCACATAGACCTCAATCTCTTTATGTATCATATCGTGAAATATGGTTTTCATCGCCCTCATGTAGGTTGCCCCAGCATTCTTCAGGCCGAATGGCATGACTCTAAAGCAATATGTTCCCCTTGGCGTGATGAACGTTGTCTTCTCTGCATCCTTCTCATCCATCAAAATCTAGTGGTAGCCTGCATAACAATCTATGAAGGACCCAGTCTCATGCTTTGCACAATTGTTAATCAATATATGGATGTTTGGAAGTGGGAAGTTGTCTTTTGGACTTGCTTTGTTGAGGTCACGATAATCGACGCATACCCTGGTTTTACCATCTTTTTTCGGCATAGGCACGACATTGGCTAGCCATGTGGGATATCATGTAACTCGGATGACCTTGGCCTCAAATAGCTTCGTAACTTCCTCTTTGATTTTCACGCTCACATCAGTTTTACTTCCTTAGATTTTGTTTGACAGGAGGGTAGGGCGGGTCGGTGAGCAATTTGTGAACCACCAAGTTAGTGCTCAACCCTGGCATATCATCCTAAGACCATGCAAAAACATCTTTGTATTCAAGCAGCGCTTCAATTATTTCTCCCATATGTTATGGCTACAGATGGACACTTATTTTGGTTTCTGTAATGTTATTTATGTCCCCTAAATTGACTGCTTCTGTATCGCTTAGGTTTGGCTTGGGCTTTTCCTCAAAATGGCTCAACTCTTTACTAATTTCATCCAATTCTCTTTCCTCATCATATTCCGACTCATCCTCATATTTTATTTCTTGAATTATTACTTCTGAATTAGACTGAGTTTTAAGACTGGGCCGAAGAGTCCTTATGCATGTCAGATCATTTGAGCCAGCATAAAAATAATTGTAAAAGAAAGAAAAGAAAAGCAAAGAAAAATGAAAGCTATAAGGTCTAAGGAAAAGGGAAATTGCATTTCATTGAAATTGGAAAGATAACAGGGTTTACACATCCAAACAGACAGAACATAACATCTGAATTACAACCCTGGAGATAATCCAGTTTAAACTGAAAGAAAATTCAAGGTCACTACCAAGACTCCTCCGAGTGGGAAGAGAAACAGCTTCCCAGTTGTTGATTTTTGCACAGGGTCCCACAAACTGCACATCTTCCTTGCTTGACCTTTCTCTATCCTCCACCATATTTACCTCACTGATCAATCTTTCGAACCCCTTATCCAAATCTCCATCAGAGTCAATCAGTGCACCGGGAACCGTTAGCACTGGGAACTTTCTGGAACTAGGTTTGATAAATGATCTGGACAACCGCGTGATGGGCTTTGGGATAACCCATACCCTCTCCTTTAACTTTCTGGTTCGCCTTATGTTTCCAGATGTAGGCTTGAACTACAAACCAAATGTGTCCAAGTTTTTAGGAAGAGACACAAGAAGCACCCAATCCCTTTTGCGGGCGTGAAGCCACTTTTAGCATCTCCAAAGCCACCATGACTGTCGCGGCTGCTATTTTTGGAGTTGGGACACACTCACCTAGTGAGATCATTTAACCTAACACCGTGTCGAAGACCTGATATACCCATAGGCCCTTGTTGTCTTCAGCCTCAATTAAAGGTACAATGGCATCACCCAAGGCGCATTGATTATCCTCACCATGCACCACAATCTCCTCTCTGTCACATTCAAATTTGGCCATCTGGTGCAAGGTGGATGGCACTACCTTAGTGGCATGAACCCAGGATCTCCGCAGCAAAAGATTGTAAGAAACTGCCACATCTAGCACTTGCAATTCCATGGTGAACTCAACGGGACCTATCTTCAGTTCTTCTATTACATCCCCTACTGAGTCTTTGCCTCTGCCATCGAAACCTCGAACGCAAATGTTATTCTTGTGGATCCTTTCATCGTCCACCTTTAGCTTGTTCAGGGTGGAGAGCGGGCAAATGTTCGCGTTGGACCCATTATCAACTAGAACTCGAGTGACCGCAGCATCTTCACACTTCATAGTCAAATAAAGGGTCTGATTATGCTCAGTGCCCTCCATGACAGCTCATTGTCAGAGAAAGTAACCCGATTTACCTCGAATCTTTTGTTTGCAATCATGTCCAAGTGATTCACCGCTATCTTGTCATGAACATGAGCCTCATTCAAAATTTATATCAATGTCCGGCGGTGCTCATCTGAATGGATTAACAATGAGAGCAAGGAGATCTGAGCCAGTGTTTTCCTCAATTGCTCTATAATAGAGTAGTTTTGCATTTTTATTTTCTTCATAAATTCTTCCACCTCTTCTTCTTATACAACTTTCTTTACTGATTCTGAGTTATACTTGGGTATCCTGCTTTTCCTTAGCTCCTCAGGGGGGAAGTATCTCCCTGACCGAGTCAAACCCCGAGCTTTTCAAACTTATTCTCTAACTTCCTTCCCTTTGTACACCACTATTGCTTGTTCATATCTTCAAGGAACAACTTTTTTGTTAACTATTGGCAGTTGTGTTACCGGCTTTATAATGACAGGCTATGTGCGAACTCCTTCCACAACTTTGACGAATTCTTTAGCAGCCCCGGTAATACCACTTTTGCTTTTTCATGTTTCACCATCCCGCTGTCCGGGGATTCTTTCTTGACTACCCCAACAGTCTCACTACTTGCTGCACTTGACTTGAGCGTCGACATCTTGCTGGTCAAATATTCACCCATCTTCCGTTCACTGGCTTGGATCATCATGACAGTCTGTGAAGCCTTTATGGGCTCCCCTTCTTTGTTCACTATCTCGATCATATTTGTCTCTTGATAAGTAGACAGCGGGTTTTGATTAATGTTGGGTGCTTCTGGGGCTTGCACCTCAACTTGAAGTGAATCAATGAGTTCTTGGATAGCGTTCTTCAGATGCCAACACTTTTCAGTATCATGCCCCGGGGTACCAGAACAATACTCACAACGGACAGAATAGTCCAAATTTCTCGGAGGAGGATTTGGAAATTTCATTTTGATTGGCCTCGGTAGAAAATCACTCTATCTATGATATGTGCGCTTTGGTTGTATGAGCATGATTTTCAGGTATAGGTTTTGATGAATGACAAACAATAAAGTCAAGTGTCAAACAACAATATTATATGATAAACAATCAAGCTTGAATGCCGAGAAGAATATTGATGAACGGATTGCAATGGAAAAGCCAAAGACGAGCTCAAATGTTCAAGACCGAAGACCCAAGGCGTAGGTCGTTAGGTAGAACAAATGTAAGAGCAACGCTTAAGTTATCTCGTTTTTTGGCTCAATATAGGTCATCATAAATATGCATAAAATCATTTTATCAAATCATATTTATCATAAACATATTTTATTAAATTATATTTATCATAAAGATATTTTAAATACTTCAAACAGAATGATGTTAAAATTTTCATCTTAACCAAAATGGTTTTTGAAGTAAGTTTTCAATTCTGCCTCAGAATAATCGATTCTCAGAATATGCATAATCGATTATGCTATAGACCGTTGCCAGTGTTTGAACACTGCCTCAGAATAATCGATTATGCAGTATCAGATAATCGATTATTCAGCAGAAAATCAGCTTCTGATTTTCTGAACGTTGGAGAATAATCGATTATCAGATACTGAATAATCGATTATCTGGGCACAAAATCAGCATAATTGATTGCCAATTAAGCAACGGACATACACCATTTTTCACCTATAAAAAGAGGTCTTTTGAGCTGATTTTAAATACACAACACCTCCCAATATTGATATACATATTGACATTATTTGAGCATCATTTTAGAGCTTTTGTTGAGCCATTTGAGAGACAACTTTGAGTTGTTCATAGAGCTAAATTTGTATCTCTTTATCTACTCTTTTGAGAGAGTTCTTGTTGTAAAAGAGAAAGGTGTTTGAGAAGAACATATCTTCTCATTGATTGTCGGGTTCGCTAAGTACCCTAAGTCTTAGTGTGTGAAGTCTTGTGGTGCGGTATCCACGAGCAAGTTGAAGTCTTGGGGTGAGGTATCCTCGAGCAAGTTGAAGTCTTGTAGAGTGTACATCTACGAGCAAGTGTAACGGTTTGTTAAGCACCCGTAAGCTTAACGGAGTTAGTGGAATCTCGAGAGAGTCTCTCGGGGACTGGACTAGCCACAAGTTGTGGTGAACCAGGATAAATTCGGTGCGTTCTTTCCTTGTTATTTTAATTACCGAATTTATTTTATTCCTGCAATTTTAATTCCGCAATATTTATCAATATTCTTGTGCCGCACTATTCACCCCCCCTCTAGTGACGGGCAATAATCCTAACAGCCTCAACATGTCTAGCTGCTTCAACCTGTGGAATAAGCTGGTAGATGATTCTCTCAATGGCGTGAAAGTTTTCTTCTTCTGCATCCTCTTAGGTTTTAGAGCTTGGTTGGGACAGAAAGATGGTCTCGGGGTTGTTGGTAGGCTCTTGGAAGGTAGTTATATGGTAGAGCTAGGTAATTATTTTGTGGAGCTGGCGCACGCCATTGTGCGTGGGCAGGAGGTTGGGTATATATTTGTGCATGATGGACTAAGAAGCGGGGTTCCAGAGGTGGGTAGTAGTGTTGTAATGGGCCATATGGAGTGTGTGGGTATGATTGGTGGTGAGGACGGGGTTTGCTATAATGGGATAGAGCTTGGGGCCTGAACTAAGTCCTTGACTTAACTGTCGCTACTTCTTCCTTCTTCTTCTTTCCAAACGTTGCCCCCTTACCGCTTTGGATAGCCCGGTGGTTGCTTTGATTGCAGAGTAACTCATGATCTTGTTGGATTTGAGTCCTTCCTCGACCATGCTTCCCATTTTCACTACCTCATTGATGGATTTACCTACCGCCGACACCAAGTGACCATAATACGTTGGCTCCAAATCTTGCAAGAAATAATCTACCATTTCGCACTCCTTCATTGAGGGGTTGACCCTCGCTGCCTGTTCCCTCCAATGGAAACCATATTCTCTAAAGCTCTCATTGTGTTTCTGTTCAAGCTTTGTCAATGACACACGATTCGAGATGATTTCAAGATTATATTGAAAATGACAGGCGAATGCTTGTGCTAGGTCATCCCAAGTGTACCATCGAGCATGATCTTGTCGGGTGTACCATTCCAACGCCGACCCACTTAAACTTTGACTGAAGCATGCCATTAGCAGTTCATCCTTTTCTCCCGCTCCTCTCATTTTGCTATAAAAACCTCTTAGATGTGCGACTGGATCGCCGTGTCCGTCATACAAGTCAAACTTGGGCATCTTAAACCTCGGAGGTAATTGCACATCTGGGAATAAACAAAGGTCTTTGAATGCCACACTCACCTGGCCACCTAACCCTTGCATATCTCGGAACAATTGTTCTAAGCTTCTGACCTTCCTGAGCACCTCCTCTTGCTCGAGATTTTTGACTGGTTTTTCAGCCTCTGTCGGTATTTCAAAACGGGGGGCATAGGAGTAAGATTTATGGGCTTTGTAAGCAGGTTCTGGTGGGTAATACAGATTTTCATGAGCTTGAAGCAAAGGCTCGATGGATGATCTGTGGAGTGTGAGGGGAGGAGGTTCCACATAAATGGGAGCAATTGGTGGAGGGGGTGAGGAACCGCTTTGGGTGGTGGAGCTAGGGGTGCTTGAGAAGTCTTACCTGGGTACTGCGGGTAGATGGGGAAACTTGGGGATAGATCAGTGGTGGGATGGTCATATACCTGGGCCAATGGTAGGACGAAGGTCGGATTAGCAGGATAGGTTGTCGGTGCCTGCCCTCTCACCCAAGCCTGATACATCTCAGCCATCTGGTGTTTCAGTTTGTACATTTCCTCATTCATTGCATTAACGTCCAATTCCTCTACCTATATCAAGGGGTCAATGATGCTGGCATTGGTTTCTTGATTGGACATTATCTGTTTGCTCTTGGACCGAGTGTTGTAGGAGTGGGTTGCTAGAATGCCACAAGAACTAACCACCTGTCTGGAAAAAGGAAAATCAACACCAAAACTTGTTAGTGGTTAGGTTTCAACACATAGGTAGCCAGACGTTCGGGGATGAATGCACCTAAGCAATTATCCATTTCTATTATGCGTAATGAACCGGTTACTTCCATCATCCCGTCTCCGATTCTATGCCACTTTTCTTTCCTCTCTCGTGTTTCTTTTCTTCCTACCTTATTCTTTCCTTTATTTTACCATGGTTTCTCTCATTTTTCTCTCTCTTATTTTTTCTTCCCCCTTTTTCTTTCTTTTTTTTAGATTATTGGTTGTGGTCGAATCCTATGGAAATTGCCTACGTAACATGACCCCGCGTGAATCAGGCCGAGCGTAGTTCTGGAAAATAAACACAGAAAAATATTTAGCTAATTTTTTTCAATTTTCATAAGGTAAAGTACTCGATTACATCTTAAAAGAAATTAACAGACTCCAATTCAACTTAAAATAGCAGACTCTTACTTAAAATGAAAATGACTGACTCGACAACATACTATAAACTTTGAATAATAGAAATATAGACTCTCAAATGGACCAACCGATTTGAAAAATCATGAATACATTAAAGTCTCTAATGCTCCTGGGGCCCGGGGGACATCATTCGGTCTCGCCGCAAGCTTGCATGCTAAATCCCCTTAGAGGTGGTGTCGGTCTTCCATTACTTGACAAAAAAAGGTCATGGCGGTGGAAAAGAACATAGATCTTGTCATATCTTCGTAGTGTCTGCACTTTGTGGTGATATAATCAGTGATCATCCATACCTTCTCTCATATAGCACCCTTTTCTTGCAACAATCACGCAATTTGCTGAGCCCTTGCCTCCAGAATACCTTCGGCTACATGATTCAGTTCTTAGAATTGCTGAAAATCTCTTTCCAATCATGTTATTGTTGTGTAACAATGTTTTCTCTCAGCTTTGAAGTCTCTAGCTTGCTTGGCTATTTTGTTTTCAACTATGATGACCTTCCTTTTCAACCCAGCAAACTTCATCGTCGTGCCTTTCCTTTAATTGTTCAATCATGCAGACTCATTCCTCCGCATTCTTAGCTAATTGTTTTCTGGCCCTGGACAGCTCACCCTCTGCTTTATTCAAGTCCAAACCATATTCTGCTACTTTTCGCCTCAAATTGTCTATGAGCTTTTCATCCTTCGCACTCCTGGCGGGATTCTCCGCGTCTGTTTTTATTTTCTGAATTTGGGCTCACAAAGCTTCATTTTCTTTGGATAGTCTTTTCTTTTCACCCTCATCTGCCGCAACTTGCAAACCATTTTCGAATTGTAGGTCTTTAACTTGTTTTTCCAATTTCTCTATCGTGGCTCTGTATTAATTTTCCTTGACTAACCAATTCCATTGTTCTTGTGATGCCTCAGCAAATTCCAATATATGTGGCCTCTTATCCGGCCTTCCAAACTCTATTTCTTTTTATACCAACCAAGATATCCTGGTGCAACCTCTCTTTTTGATAAGTCACGTACTCGAGTGTTCGCTGTCAAGTACAGAAATTTGCTCCAATTTTGACGGACTGCTGCTTCAGGAATCTAACCATTGGGACTAATCACGACCACATGGCGACTAATGTCCTCATCCCTGGGAATCATTTGGAACCTCCCTAATTGTCATAGCACTCCCTATGGAACGTAGGGTTGGATACTCCGAAGACCCATCAGAAGGAAATGAAGTCCGGTGGATGGCATATATATGATTTCATCAACGCGAAGCCACACGAATGTCCACTCTTTTTGGCTTGAACTTATGACACGTGTGATACCCATTCTGTAGAACCCTCTAGTAATCTAAGCCCATCAACCCTGTTATAAAATTCCTCTATGCAGCCACTATTTCCAGCCTCAATTTGGAGCGGGCACAAGTGTTCAATCATCCATATTTGCAACAACAGGTTGCATCCTTCAAAGAAATCTCCTCCGGCTTTACAGGTGGTGAGAGAACGGAAAATTTCAGATAATACCATGGGTGCGAGGGTGCTCTTGGATTGAGTGATCAAAGCGCTGACAACCCATACTATCCGCATGTCAATATTTTCGTCCTTCCGTGGAAACACTAAAAGACCTAAGGAGAATACCATGAATGTGAAACACCGGTGTTCCTCCCATTTCAGTTGATTTCCAGGGGTACAAATATTTTGGATTATTAAATCCCTCTACGTGCCCATACATCTGATATATAAACGGTGGAGTACAAAAGTCGGCTGAAAGGTCTGGATTGTGGACCTTCCTACTGATCTTTAATAAATCCAAGAATTTGTGTACGGTGATGGCCCTTGGTGCAATCAAATATTGATGCCTTAGAGGAATTGTAGGAACCCCAATATATCCAGTTATTTCTTCCAGGGTTGGAGTGAGTTCAAAGTCCGGGAAGTGAAATACGTTGTGGGCCAGGTCCCAGAATGTAACCAATGCCTTTATGATGTTTCCTCTGGGGTTAATTTTCAACAACCCGGCAAATCCTCCCAAGTGCGTGTTGACCTTCTTTTGCCCCGCTTCACCTAGATCATTCCACCACACGTGTAGCTCCAAAGGGATTCTTCATGACTGATATTGGCAAATTTTGATTTGTGCTCATTTTTCACATTTATTAAGGTGATTAAGCAAAAAATCATGATTTATTAAACTCAAAACAAAATTTAACTAATTTTTTTCAAAAATAAAATCTCAGCACTTCCTGGGGAAGATTTTAACGCTGTGCCTACTACCAGCCAAAAAATTAGAAAATAATTCCAGGCGGTTTTTCCTGCAAAAATAGCATTTCGCCACCCCTTTTAGGGACACTCGGCTAATTTTGACAAAACTACTTTATTTGTTAATCACAAACACAAAATCTGGTTCTTTTTGGCTATTTTTGTAAAAATGAAGTTGGGCGCAATGGGGGTTGCCTACGTATCTCAAATCCTGTGGAATCAAACTGGCGTAGTTCGAGCAAATAAAACTATTTTTGAAAATAAGACTCTTTTTCTTCTTTTTTTTCAATTCATAGGCAAATAAACAAACCATTTTTGAAAACACAATTTTTTTTTCCTTTTTTATTGACAAATAAAATAAACTATTTTTGAAACAAGAATTTTTTCCCTTTTCATCTCTTTTTCATTTTTCTCAAAAAATCGGCAGAGTTTCGGCACTATTTGGACATTAGTTTTTCCAAAACAGGCGATTAACTCTCTTTACCCTCATACTGCTATTTCTCTTCTCTCAACTTTTCCCCAATATTCATAAGCCGGTTAGCATGAAACATCTGGAATAAATGCATAAGTAGCACGCAAAATACATCAAGATGGTCCATTATTTTGGGTGCACCTGTTTAAACGAACCCAACCCTTATGTTGAGTCCCCTAAGTCAAATGTATGGTACAGATAAGCGTTCCTACTAGGGATCCGGCATGAGGGATTCTAGGTTTAAAACCTTGCCATATGTTATAGACTGTGTACCCGAGCAGACAACTCAAGTCGAGGAGGGGGCTACGTACCGGAAACCAAAAGGCAGTCCGGCTTTGTAACTTTCCCGAACCTCTTTCTTATTTGAAGGTATGACACAAACAGAATATGGAGTCTCGACCAGCGAGCACATCCCCGAAGAGAGAAGAGATGTGCTTCGTAGCAGTTTATATGTACAGTTCAGATAATATCAAAGCGGTAAAGAAATGCAACATTTAGCACATCAGGCCCAAACATCAAATAATAAACAAAGCCAAATACAACAATAATTCTAAGCTCGAATTCATAAACCCTGAACCGGAGATTGTGGGTTTGATACCCAGCAGAGTTGCCAGAGTTGTCACACCTCCTTTTCAAAACTACAACCTCGGCGAAGAGTGTAGTTAAAGGAGTTTTTTCCAATTAAAATCGAAACAAGATTTATTTATTTAGAAATTTCTGAGTCGCCACTTGAGATAATTAATAGTGTCCCAAGTCACCAGTTTAAATCCCGAATAGAGGAAGGTTTGACTCTGTAATACAGTCTGCGAGCCAAAAAATTCGGGTAAGGAATTCTGTTAACCGGGGAGAATGTGTTAGGCACTCTCGAGTTTCACGGTTCTAGCACGGTTGCTCAACTGTTATATTTGGCTTAATTATCTGATTTTAACAATTTTGAACCGACGTGCATTTTAACTTTTTAACCGCTTTTATTATTATTTTTAAAGAGAATTGCAACATTATTGAAATACATCTCGAACCACATCACATAAATGCACCCGTGGTTTTTGACATATTATAACACCATTGATATTTGGATTTGGGTCACATAAATGTGCACCCGAGCTTAGGAAAGTAAATTTATTAAATAACAAGCCTAAAGCAACTAATGTGTTATTAACTTTGCCGGAGGCCATGAAAATTTACTAAATGGCATGTCCCAGATTTTAAATATTTTTAAAGATACGATTAATGAGGGTCACACAATTGTCATTTTATTTGGCGCGGCGTACCTCAAACTACCCTAAAGGGCGTCACTCAACTAAGGCAAACTACGAATTTTTATAAGCAATTTTTCTTAAACAAATTTAAGATTATTGCAAGGCCGAGAGCTTAGGGAATTTAGTTGTGGAAGTAAGGAAGTAGTCAGCCTTGTCATTAAAGAAGAGATGGGCCAATAGCATATTATCACGAAATGGTCTTGACCATGACTTGTCTGTCTCCACAATTCATCTATGAAATGGGCTCAAACTAACGGCTTCCTGAGACTGTAGCGAGGCCAGCCAACATAAATACTCATCAACAACCTACTAGTATACGGAGCAATTTAAATCTATTTAATCAAATTCATGGCAACTTTCGACCAGCTTTTGTTTTCGAATTCAAGAATGAAGCTGACAAAATCTTTTAACACCACATGAAACTTTACACATGACCATATAAACATGAAAGAGACCAAAGTGTGCTGAAAGCTGTTCGAAGATACTCAGATTCTAGTTAGGTGTTCTCAAAATTAAAATCTTGGAAAGCTAAAGTTTAAATGTGAACCAAGATTTAACTATTGCCCTTTCAGGAACTTGCCGAATTAACAGTAGCATGAACATACATATAAATCCTACAAGCATTTCTGGATTATGCAATATTCCAAATCTGAAATCTAAACTAACATTTAAAGCATGGTGGAAAAACGATGAAAGCACTTGAAATGAGTCATTACCACTACAGCTTAAGTTATAGGAACAATAGAAAGTTCAATTATTACTACTTGGCCAAACTATTAGAGAAATATCCGGTTCACGCACACTGAATCAGTGATAGAACCAGATAAATCTAGAATCAAATACTACCTTCAACTACTATATATTGAAGATCAAGCTATACTACCAGCATTAGTACCTTTACAACTCTTTAGTGAACTTGAACACTCAATACTTGAGGGGATCAGGGAGAGAATGAAATGAAATTAACATATAAACCATTTCTAACAATAGTTATAAACCAACTACAAACATAGGGGAACAGAAGTCCATAGCAAGTAAAAAAATTATTCCAAGAAGCCGAAATACATCTCATGCTCCAACATCTTCATTTCAATTCATTTTCTCCAATTTATTTCACAGCCAGCATGGTTACAAAAGAGTGTACCTAAAATGATAAGAATAAGTGGACAAGGGGAAATCAACAGCTAGACTTCAGCAGGGAATGAACACAACAACAATCACCCATAGATCCAATAATGAAACCATGGAAAATGACTCCAAAATTCAATGGAACAGTAGACTCAACTGTTCAAAAAACCCAGAGAAATGAAATTTGAAAAACTGATACCAACTCCTAATAGCAAGGACACCTAAATTTGAGATCACTGACTAACTTTCAAACCCTTTCAAAGTACGGACAGAAGGTGAAAACCAAAATTGATTCAGAGATGAGAAACTTTCAAATTTGAGAGTTGAAATCCGATAGAGCAGTAGCAGCCTCTTTGTATTTTTTTATTTCTTCAAGTCTTTAAGGTCTGTGTATTTTCAACTCTCTCATTCTTGCCTTGAAAGGCAAGAATTCTACCTTATATAGGCTCAACTATAGGGCAGCCCTGTTGGTTTTTCTTTGCACCCTTAGTCCCCATTTGAACTTTTATATTAGCCTAAATGCCCCTAGATTTCTGACTTTCTACCCAAGTTTTAACACCTAAAGCCTGAATTTCCCCTAAGACCCCTACTAGAGGCTTCTAAAATCAGTGATACCAAAGATTCCCTAAACTAAATTCTCTGAATTACCCCTGACTACCCCTGAATTTACCTTCAGAAATCACAACTAGGTTAGCTAACCCTAGTCCATTTTAAACTTGGCCATTGTTAATCATTAAGAACTTGACGTTATTCAACTACGACAAAATGAACTTCAACCGAAACAAAATCCCTAAGGCCGGAATTCAAATAGAAGCACTCAAATCTTCAATCTTAAATTAACTACCAGAATTTAGAATTAAAACTACTATTTTCATTTATCAGCTAAACAGAAAAGAAGACAAACGCAGTTAATCAACGAAACAGAAATAATCTATTTCAATATATTATTAAAACATCAAAACTAAACAAAACGATTCTGGGGAAGCTAACAAGTAAAGTCAATGCAAAACCTAGATTAAAGCTCACATGCGTAGTGGAATAAACAAAATTGAAACTACAAAAACTTACCGATTAAACTAGAATACGACTGACCCCCAAAATTAATCCCCAAATAATGTTATCTGCTCATTCTTGCCGAGAATGAACAAATAACAATGTTTAAGGATTAAACAATACATTGGGAATCCTTGCATGCTTGAGTTTCAGATCAAATTTCAATTCGAATCTAGGATTAAATATTCAAACAGCTTGAGTGATATGAAAGAAAAGGATGATGGATATGGGATGTTGGAGGTCTGGTGGTTCCGAGGTGTTAATTTGAGACAAATTTGAAGTGGCGCCGCCGGACACGGCAGAGCCGGCGGTCACTGCTTTGAATATTCGGCAAGTTTGGGATGGATTTGAAGGAAAACAAACCTGGATCTGGAATGGAGAGATGAAGAGGAACACATGGTGTAAATTTGGGGTAGTTTGGAGACTTGATGCCGGCAGCGACAATTTTCGTACGGCGGCATTAGGCGGAGGGGGCGGCATTAGGGTTAGACAAGATACAAGGATAATTGGGGTGGGGGCTGTTTGGAACAGTTATATAATTTCCTCACCCCATTTCTCGACCATCCGATCAAACCAAATCAATGGCTCAGATCAAGAGGTCACCGAAATGGGGTATTTGGGTTGGGGACGGGGTCATTTTGGGAAGCTGGGGACTGGACCGGGTAGGGGTCGATTTCTGGACCAGATTTGGGTGTTTTTAGGCTATGAGATTAATTGAAATGGCCCAAATTTCTTTTAATTTCTCAGATTTTATTCTTTCTCTCTTTTTTTGTTTTTCAGTTTTAAAATTAAACTAAGGACCCTAAATTAAAAAAAAATGAATGCAGAATTGACCTATAAGAGATTCTAATTAATCATAAGTAATAATTATCATAAATAGTTAAAGCAAAATTAAGAGAAAAGAAATCGCCTAAAGTGCAAATTAAACTATTTTTGAATTACCGTTTTCATAAAATGAATCGATTACTTAATAATTCCAAAAAAGACAAATTTACTCCAAATGCACGTGCCACACATTTTTTTATTTTCCATTATTTAATATAAAATAAATATATACAAACAAATGCAAAACCATTGGCAGAAAATGCCATGAAAATCAAAATCGCAAACAAACAAAAGAAATTATTATTTTTTTGAATTTATGGGAATAATTCATACAGGGCAAAAATCATATGCTCACAAGAGAGTCTTATCGGTGAAAACCTTCACAAGCACCATAAGGCGGTGGTAAGTTGAGAGAAGGAAAAATGAGAGAGGCTTGATGGTGAAAACCCTTTGGTCACCACAAGTCGAATAAGGATCGTGAATCGGATTGGACAATCAGAGCATTGAAGCCCAATTTCACAGTTTAGGGGTATAACAAGAGTTGAAAATCAGAACTGATTGACAGATTAGGCCACAGGTGCATGTCACGGTAATTAGAGTTGGTATCCACATATGATAAGTTTCTACTTTGTAGTTTTCTTGTTAGGAAGAATCTCTTTTAATTGTCCTTTACTCTGTTCCTTTTGTCCTATTTACTTCCTCTTCCTGAGTCTATTTGGGCAAAAGAAGTAAGAAATTACTTCAAAATTTTTCACCAACTTTTGCACAAAACTGGATCTGACTAGCACATAAAAGTGGCATAAGTCAGGAAAGAACAGCGTGCGCACTGAGTTGGTAACAATCAACGTGGTTTGGATTCATGTGAATACAAAAGTTTGGTATATGTCAATTCATGAACAATGCAACAGATAGAAGACAATGTATGAATGGGTCAAAGCTATTCTCTGTGATAAGGTTGACAAAGAAAGTGGTTAACCAATGACAAGCAAGGTCTTTCAAGCAGAAATCAAAGTTATCATGGCAAGTGAAGGAGCGATAGACCTCAAGGCTAAGGCCAGTGGTTTAATCAGGAAAGAACAACATGCGCACTGAGTAGGAGTCAATTGACATGCTTTGGGATTCATGTGAAACACAAAGGTTCAATATATAAAAATGTATGAGCACAATGCAACCGATGAATGGTATTGGGTTTGAACCTATAAGAGGTATTTTTCGTAATAAGGGTGATAGAGAAAGTTGCCAGTCAATAAATAGGCAAGGTCTTTCGAGCTGAAACTGAAGTTATCATGGGAAGTGAAGGAGAAATCTCCCTCAACGTCAATACCATAAACTAACCACCATATTTAAACTCACTAGTTTTCTTTGATTGAAATAGGGGGGAGAAATTTTGTTTGTTCGGGAGGAACCCTCCGTAAGGAATGCAGGTGCTAGACAGGCTCGGCAGTAAGTTTCAGGACCCTTCTGGATAATGGGATTAATTTAAAGTTCTTAGGACCCTCTTGGATAATGAGATCTAGTTTTACGTTTTTAAGACCTTCATAGATAATAAAATTTAGTGTAAGTTTTACCTTTAGGAAATAGAATATAGCTTTGAAGTTGTCACTCTTAAGATGAGATTTAATTTTAAATTTTCAGGACCCTCGTGGATAACGGGATTTATCTTTTAATGTCTTAGAAATTTTGGGTACATGATTCAATTAACACTCACAGATGTTCACGATATCAAACTGGGACAGAAAAATTCTTTTGTTTTGTCTGTTTTGTTGTAATCACGTTCAAATGAAGCAGTTTCAGAGGAGTTAGTTCAAGTGTGAAAATCAGGCATCCACTTGGAGAACAAAGAGAAGACAGTTCAAGTGTTGGAAATCAAGCACCCACCTGGAGAACAAAGGGAAAGCAGCGGTTTCAAAGGAGTCAGTTCGAGTTCGGCAATTAGGCATCCACCTAGAGAACAAAGGGAAATCAACAGTTTTAGAGGAGTCAGTTCAAGTTGGAAATTAGGAATCCACTTTGACAACAAAGGGAATACAATGCAAATTTTGTTAATCAGGAACCCACTTAGAGAACAAAGGGAAAGCAGTTCAAATGTTGGAAATAAGGAGCTCACCTGGAGAACAAAGGGAAAGTAGTTCCAGTGTTGGAAATCACAATCCCACCTGGAGAACAAAGGGAAAGCAGTTCAAGTGTTGGAAATCAGCAGCCCACCTGGAGAACAAAGGTAAAGTAGTTCAAGTGTTGGAAATCAATAGCACACCTAGAGAACAAAAGGAAAGCAATTCGGGTGTTGAAAATCAGGAGCCCACCTGGAGAACAAAGGGAAAGCAATTCAAGTGTTGGTAATCAGGAGCCCACCTAGAGAACAAAAGGAAGCAGTTCAAGTTTCAAGGAGAAACAATTCAAGTGATGAAAATCAGGAGCTACCTGGAGAAAAACGGAAAAATCATTCAAGTTTCAAGGAAAGAATAGTGCAAGTATTGGCAATCAGGTGCTTACCTGGAGAACAAGGATAAGGCAGTCCAAGTTTCGAAGGAAGACAGTTTGAGTATTATCAATCAAGCGCCCACCTAAAGATAAAGGAATTCATTTCAGAATGTAATTCAAGTCAGCAACAAAAGAAGCTCGCAGCAATAATGTGGGTCAACAGTCCGAGATGAACAATAGAAATAGTCTCAATCCAGAATAAAAAAAGGGGGAAAAGACAAAAAAGAGAAGGGAATCCAAAATACAGAAGTAGAGAAAGACGTAAACTGCTCAAGACGTGGTTGAAGTAACAAGCATCACATGTCCAATATTGATCCGAAAAAGAATAAACTAGCACCTGCAACTAGTAAGCATTAAGGTTCAAATCTAAAGTCTACATGAAGAACTATTCAAGAATCAAGATCAAGCTTCAGAAGACTTATAGATAGGAATATTGTAACTTATAGTTGACAGGTTTAGCTAATCATTTTCATTTTTTGATTTTTGATGCAATAACAGTAACGTGAATCGAAACCTCACGGAACGGCACCTCGAATGGCTCTCCACCTTGCTACACTCCATCATCTCACTCACTTCTGAACTACACGCGGCTTGATTCCTTTATAGCCAAGGATATATAGACAGCTCAGATATCAGGGCTCGGGCACTTCCCCATTTCTCTTAGTTTTGGTCTCCCTAAATAATGGTCGGATCAAAAACCCTATCTAATCGTTCTTTGTCTGAAAATACTTCGTATTTCTAGTTAAAGAGTGGCAGTTGTAGACATGTGATTTTTGATCCTCCCTGAAATTTTACCCATTTTAGCTTAAAATATTTAGTTTAAGCTTAATATCGATATTTTAATTAGTCTTGACTCTTTTGCTTTATTTTATTACAAGAAAATGAAAATTATAAAAAATAGTTTCATTAATTTTTTGTAGTCATTTTTAATCTTGAAAAATATCAAAAAATATTTTTGTTTAATATCCAGTCTTATTTTAATAGTTATTTTACTTAAGTAGGATTAATTAATAAATGATATAGTATTTTAGTCTTGCTCGTGGGGAAAGAATAAAATTTGAGCTCAAACGATCCAATTTTAGGCCTAATTTTGTGGATCCAGCCCATAATTTTCAAGCCTATAATTCCTAGGCTCATACCTCTTAACCTTAAAAACCCTACAAAAACCTGGACTCTATACCTTTTCGCAAACCAAAAGACTATCAATAAAATACACAAAAACTTAGGCCTAGGGTACACACTGAAAATCAGCGCCGGAAGAAAAAAGGAACCCCCCCAAACTTGCCTTCTTCACCACACCCCTAAAATCAATACAAGACACAAGACTCCCTCAAACTTCATCTCCTTCACTTGGAGAAGAAGAGAATAAACGGATGCACACAGTGAGAACCGGCAAACTCGGAACCGACATAGACCTCTACCAATTCGCTGGACCTCCACTCCAATAACCCCATCTCCTAGAGGATCGTTGCTACTTTACTGTGTCAAAACCAGATCCAAAAACTATCGATAAAACTGATCCAAAAACAGAGCAAGCAATAGGGAGATAGAGGAAGGGAACTAAAGTGGTTTTTCCTATTCTAATTGCTGATTCAAATCCATTTGATTCTCATTTCAAGTTCTAGATCCTTCTTCTGATTTCTAATGTTAAAACATGGAGTTTGATTAAAGTGAGGAGGTTTATTTAAAGTTGATTCGAGTTTGTCGCCAATTTGAGGTTCCGCTCATGGCTCCCGTTGCTATCCATTTTTCTGCCAAGCCTGAGTTGCTAGAATTTGATGTTGCTGTAAACAATTTAGAGGTTTCATATATAAATTGACTCATATATAAAAGGTCTGTTTTTCTTAATTTTAATTGTTCTTTCATCGTGTTACAGTAGAGTGTTTGGACTGGTTTTTTCTTTATTTTGTTGCCTACTTGTCGATTTTAGTATATCGTTTCAGTAGCTATGATGTTTCTTGTTGCACACTGATTTGGTTGGACCATGATTATTTATTTTTAACTTAATATTGTTGATTGTTCTATGTGTAGTGTATTGGTTTGATCTTTTAGGAAGTCACTATAGAAATATAGAGTTGTATTCTCGCAAATGGTACTTGTGTTGAATCCGATAATGAGGGAATATCTGTATACCCTATTTGTTGCGAAGGTGGAACATAATTAATTCCTTCAAAGTGTGCAGCTAAATCTAGCTGTTCAAATCCATCTTTGGTGAATAACTTGTGTTGTATGCTTATAACAATTTTCTATGCATATATCAGTTTAGTAGTGGGTTTGATATTGGTAGGGGCTTCAAAAGTTTTGGGTTGCTGGGATTATAGCATATCGATTGCCATTTGAGTTTGGAATTTTTTGGTTGGCATATACAAGTTATTGAAAGCGGTTGTTGATGCGAGCACGTGATCTATATGAATTACTCCTATAGTTTCAAAAATAAAATAATTTCTTTTTATTCTTTACAATTTTATGAATTTTCGTGGCATTTTTTGTTAATTGATTGAATTTGTTTATGCATGTTTATTTTATTTTAATTAATAGAAAATACAAAAATATATATTGCATTTGCATTTAGAATTTAATCTTACACATTTTTTGTTAATTAGTAATTAAGGTTTTTACAAAATTAGAAAATCACAAAAATGATTTATTTTGCATCGCTTAATTTTTAGCTTTGAGTCTTGTTGGTTTGGTATTCAATTAATTGTGTTAATTATTAATTAGACTTTAATATAATTGGGTAAGCTAATTTAGTTTTCAAGAGTTAAATTAGATTTTTTTTAATTTAAAAAAGAAAAGGAGTTTTATTTGAAAAGAAAACAAAAGAAATTAAAAAGAATGTGGTCTTTTAATAAGAGACCCAATTTGGGCCAACCTTCGCTAAAAACCCCCAGGCCCAAAGGAAACTCGTCCAAAATCCCCCTTGAACCAGCCCAAACTCATCCCCTAACCCGGTCTCCGACTTGAGACGACCAAACGACGTCGTATCGTTACGATCAATCCTAGCCGTCTAGGTTGAAGTGATCCAACGATTTGAAACTGCATATCACTTAGTATCTATATGTCCAAACATTACCCCACCCCCCAAACCCATCTCCTCTCTCAGTCCCCAGTAAACCCTAGAGACCAACCGTAACTCCGCCATCTACCGCTGTCCGCCGCCAACCGGAAACCGCCCACGGCGGCGGCGAGTCTCCGATGACCACCTAAATAACACCATAGCTTCCTATTCTTCTCCTCTTTTCAAATCCACATTCCTTTTTCCTCGAATCCCGCCTAAACCTCTCAAATCTTGCTCAGAAGCTTTGAACTCTCCGCCATGGCCGGCGGCGCCGCCTCCATTCAACCCCAAATTAACACTCTGCAACCCCCATGCCTCCTTCATGTCGAATCTACATGTATTTTCCTTCGAATACCCCTTCGATAGCTCGAATCTTGAATCAAAATCCGCACAATTTCAAACTCAATGGGTCTTAGAATTTTTAGATTTTGTTGAACCTTAGTCGTGTGTCCTCATACAAATAAAACACAAGACTAAGTTCTAACAAGGTCATGAAATCGATGGACTTCTGCATGGTCGGCCAGGACCGTTTTGAGTCACCTTAGGTATTTCTTTATCTTTTCTCTTTTGTTTATTTTTTTTACTTTGTTTTTCGTTTTGCCATCTGCTCCTCCTTCTTCTTTTTGAACTTATTGAATGCCCCAGTTTTAGAGTCCTTCACATGCATGTTAGTTTAGGATTTTTCTTATCTCTTCTTTAATTAGCTTTAATAATCCATTAGTAATTTAGTTTAAATTTTATTAAGCATTTAGTTGCGTTAATTAGAATTAGTAAAAATTGTGGCTCGAATGGCCCCTGTTTTTGTTTTATTTAATTCAGAACTTGGCTTGGTTGTGCTTGGGTTTGATATGCATACTCCTAAATTGGGTTTTGGGTTGGGTCTCTATTGAATTGGAACCTTAGGTTAAATTAACCCAGCCCATTTGAGTATAATATAAATAGCTAAGGGGTATTTTGGATAGTCTAGGTTAGATAATCTTTAACAACAAGAATAGGAAGCTTCTAGTAGGGTTGTTAGTGAATTTCAAATGTATAGTAGTTTAACTTGGGTAAAAAGTCAGTAATTGAGGGACACCTAAGCTAAAATGAGAGTTAAAGAAGGGACAGGGTGTAATAAAGGAAAAGTTGAGGCTGCCCTACTTGGTTGCCTATAAAGGCATCATTTCTTGCCTTTCAAGGAAGATTTCAGGAGAGCTAAAAACCCAAAAAATAAAAAGCTACATGAATTTTACTATTTCATAGAAATCAAGAAAAAAATTCTGATAAAAATCACAAGACAACCGAAAATACTAGGTCATTAGGTGTTTCTTCAGGATTTTTTGAATCTTTCAATTTCTGAAGAACAATATTGCTTCATTAACAAAATTTGAAATGGGTTAACATTGAGTTTCGAAAATTTTTGGGTCGAGTTATGTGAAGTTGTTGTTCCATGAAGTTTGCTTGGACTGAAACTATTTTCTGGGTTGTTACTTCACTTTCTGGGTCCAAAACTGGTTGAAAAATGTTGGTTGTAGCTCCGTAGTTGTTGGTTCCTTTCGAGGCTCTCACTCAGCTTCTAATTTTTCTTTGCTATATTCAAGTACACACCCTGATACCCAATGTAAAGGCTAACTCACATAATATAAAGAGATGAAGATCTATTTGTTTGTTGAATGTGTCCATTCTTCTTTTTGTTTTTATTTATTTGAATTTTTTATTAAAATTTCTGCTTTATATGCTTAAACCCATGTAATATCATGAACATTTGAGACTCATTTCAACTTGTAATAATTGGACTACAACTGCTTGGACCTTAAATAAAGATATAAGTAGGCTTTTGTTTGAGCACATTTGTTTCAGGGTCTGCTGAAAATTTCTAACTGATACAGCTTAATGATGTCAAGTATGTTGTAGTATGGATTTGGAAATGAATTTATATGTGTTCAGTGTATTAGGAAATGAAGCCTAAAAATAGAAGTTGATTTGAGTTTGTAAAGATGATTAAACTATGAATTTCGGTTGTCCAGTTGTATTATTTTGCTTTAGTACCCTGGGATATAGGTTTAGGATTGGTTCTTGTTGTAGATCAATAGGGTCATGGCCTTGTTTGTTTTTTTAAATCCTATGTGATGCCTAGACAATCACATAAGTGTGAGTGTTGTATTTGGCTAGAGTTTCAATGATTGACAGGTTCAATAATTATCAGATAAATAAGTTTGAATTTAAACATGGTTTGGAATGGTTCTCCACTTAATACTAGCGATTGTTGCAATTATTAATCAGGGTTGATTTCTTACAATGTGTTAGGTTTTGCTTCCCTGGTTGGTAATTAGAGTGAAATCGAGTTTTTGTTTTGCATAGTATTAGGTGCAAAATTAAATTTTAATTTTGTATTTAAATTTCATAGATCGGTATGTTTGCCCTGCCACAACTGGGCCCTTATCATTTAGCTACAATATTCTTCGATTGGGTCTACTATTGAGGTTTGGGCCCAAGCCACTTAAAATTTCCAGTTTCCATGGCCAATATATTGGGCTACCAAATTTTGGCCCAATTGTGTTGGTTTTCCTTTTCAACGACTTGATTGTTGGACTGGGCTTCCCCTAGAACCCAGCACTTTTACGTACTGAGCCTACAGCAATGGATGATCAGATAGTGCTTCATCAGTTGGGCACATGGCTCGTTTTGTGCTGGGCTAGTCCTTTGCTTGAAATAATTAATCCTCTTTTCATGTGAACGGTTATTTAGTTGAGTAAAACGTTTTATCTCATTTAGCCTTAGTAAATTAAGCCCATTAACTAGAGGGGGTGTTCCGTATCAAATAACGCAAACAACTATGGCCCTCCGAGTATAGTTAAATTAATCCTTATAATTTAGAATTGGTGTGTGCCATGCCGAATAAAAAATAATAATTGCACGGCCCTCATTTAATAAATTTTGTTCAATCCTTAGAGCTCGAGGCAGGCCATTTAGCAAATTCCATGTCCCTCGCAAATTCAGAAACACGTGATTGCTTTAGGCGCGTTAGTTAATAATTTATCTTCCTAAACTCGAGTGCGCATTCATGTGACCCAAATCCCAATCTCAACAATGTTAAAATATGTCTAAGGCTGCGGGTGCATTTATGCGACGTGGTTCAAGGCGTGTTTTAATAGCATTGTAATATTCCTAAAAATGAATAAAAACGCTTAAAGACAAAATTGCACATAGGTTCAAAATGTATTAAATTAGATAAATATGCTGAATATAACAGTTGAGCGAACATGCTAGAACCACGGAACTCGGGAATGCCTAACACCTTCTTTGGCTCGCAGACTGTATTTACAGAGTCAAACGTTCCTCAATTAGGGATTTTAAACCATTGACTTGGGACACCATATATTATCCCAAGTGGCAACTCTAAAATCTTCAAATAAATAAATCTCATTTCGATTGTCCTTAATTGGAAAACGCCCTTATCTACGCCCTTCCAGGGGTGTGGTGTAAAAATGAGATGTGACATTTGATTCACAAAAGCTTAAATGAACAGCATAATAGGTTGTTCGCACATCTACTTTGAAATAACTAAAGACCTGGTTTTAGATTGTTCTAGTTGAATACAATTCCTTTAAGAAAAATGGGTTGAGATGTGCCATACATAATTTAATTATCTATAGCCCTCATAAATGTTATAATTTAGATATTAAAAATGAACTTCGTAGTTTGCTTTAGGAGCGTTAATTACATAATTATCATGGCCACAATTAAAATCTAATGTACATTTCATGTGGCCCAGTTCTAATTTCCAACAAGCTTAAATAGAATGTGTCATGAATCATGGGTGCATTTCACGTAACGTGATTTGTAATACGTTTTAAATAACCTTGGAATAATTCCTGAAATATTAAAAGCGGTTTTAAATTTAAAAATGCACATTGGTTTAACATGTTTTAATATCAGATAATTAGGTCAATAATAATAGTTGAGCGAACGCATTAGGACCATAGAACCAGAGACTGCGTAACACCTTCTCCCCGGTTAACGGAATTCCTTACCTGGATTTCTGTGTTTGTGGACTGTAAATAGAGGAAATCTTTCCTCGATTCTATATTTTTACTGGTGACTTGAGACACCATAAAATATACCAAGTGACGACTTAGAATTTTAAATATAAATAATTTTATTTCAATTATCACTTAAATTGGAAACAACTCCCTTATACCTTTCTAAGGGTAGGAAAAATGAGGTATGACAAACGCAAATTAAGGCGTAGACCCAGGGGAAGTGTATGTAGGGAAGCCTGATCTTGGACAAAAAACAGAAGGTATAGGAAATGAGGGAGTGAGCCTCCAAGTGATATTTGAGATGTTGCAAGCTCTACAGATTGCCATCGCTCAACTTCAAAGTCAAAATGAAACTCCGAGTATAGTTGAACCAGAAAACACTCGAAGTGTTGAACCGGCACTAGAGAGGTCAAACGAAAATGGATAGGGGACTCATCCCACCATTATGAGGATGCTCAAAGAACTCACCAAGAGGATCGAGTCCGGGGAAAAGAAGATTGAGGACAATGACAAAAAGGTGGAGAGTTATAACTCACGTGTTGATTAAATACCAGGGGCAATCCCCGTCTTGAAAGGTTTAGATGCCAAAAAGTTCATAAAACATTTCCCTCATAGCACGGCTCTGATGCCCATTCTTAAAAAAATTTGCATGCCTGATATACCCAAATATAATGGGACACCGACCCTAATGAACATACTACCTCATATACTTGGGGGGTTTAAAGGAAATGACCTGAATGATGATGAGATTGAGTTAGTATTGTTGAAAAATTTTGGAGAAACTTTGTCGAAAGGAGCCACAATATGGTACCACAACTTGCCCTTGAACTCTTTCGATTCATTCACTATAACAGCAAATGCCTTCGTGAAAGCTCATGCCGGGGTCATAAAGGTGGCAAAGAGGAAATCAGACGTTTTTAAGATAAAATAAAGGAACAACGAGATGTTAAGGGAGTTTGTGTCCCGATTTCTGATGGATTGAATACAACTACTACCGATATCGAATGACTGGGCAGCATAAGCTTTTATGCAGGGTTTGAATGAGCAGAGTTTGATTACGTCTCGAAAATTAAAACATAATCTGATTGAATATCTAGCTATGATATGGTCGAACATCCATAATCGTTACCAGTCAAAAACTAGGGTCGAAGATGACCAGTTAGGAGCCCCTTCGGTTTCATTTCATCCTAATAGATTTGCATCCAAGCCTCCATGGCATACAGATAGGGAATCAAGATCAAATAAGGAATGATATCAACCGTATGTTGATAAAAGAAACAATGTATCAGGTCATAATGCTCCTCGAAACGATCGGAGAAACAGTCGAGGTCAAAGCTCTTAGGGACTTATCGAGGCCTACCATGCACAACTATTGAGTAGTGAGAGAGGGTCAAAGCATCTTTTACCCAATTAAGGTTGGGATCGATTTCCACAGAGAGCAAGAAGTTGGAGTCTAACTAATTTAGAGTTGTGTAATTTTTCTTAATTGCACTTCTAAACTTTTTTGGGTTTTTCAATTACTTTTAATTTTATAACTAAAATTATGCTAAATTAACACTAGCATAAGCTAAGAGTAAGATATTACGGGTTGATCAAATAGTTAAAAGGCACTAGGGTAGTGACTTTTGCCCAGGTGGTCAATTGACGGATACTTGAGTTTAATATACAATTGACATTTTTGGGGATTATGATATAACCTTTGCACAATTTTACTTACAATATACCTCTCGGTAATTCGAGTGATTTTTCCTGAACTGACTTTCACAAGACCAATTGGGTATGCAAATTTACACAAGCAAATAGGGTTAAAGTCGGGTATTATTATCTCTAGGTTTAACCATTTAATTAGGGCTATCAATCTCTTGAGTACGCCCCAATTCCTTGTTGGACTAATTTCAGAGACTTAGGCTCTCTATCTCAAGGGGAACCAAAATCAACTAAACATAAACTAGTGTTTTCAACCACTAATTTAGCAATTAAACATGAAATTAATCTAAATATAAAACACTCATAGTCAATCTATCCCTAAAACACTAGACCCATTAATTACCCAGACTATGGTTGAGCTACAACCCTACCTTATGGGTCTAGCTACTCATAATTGAAGAAGAAAACAAAGAAATTAATAAAGAAAAACTCATATTAATAATCACTAAGATAAGTAAGTAGATTCAATGTTGAAATGTAGATAAAATTGCCCAAAATGGATTAATACTTCGAACCCACAAGCACAACTATAGCTAAAACCTATCTTCCTTTACCTAAAAATGGAAAAGAAGCTATTTATACTAAGCTGACAATTCTGTGCAAAAATACCCCTGCGAGGTTAATGCGGACCGCACAAATGTTTTTCCCCTCACTTCCTTTTCGTTTTCACAAATTCCAGGTATTACTCAGTCCCCATGAACGTCACCTGATGTATAATTTGCAGCATGGATTTGAATTAAGCAAAGTTTGGTGCCATGTTATTTGAATTAGTTTTTCTTTCCTGTAATTGAGGGTTTATATTTTGGTAGTTAACGAATGTGGTTGTTTGATAGTTTTCATATCTTGTGCTATTAGTAGTATTAGATTAGGCTCTTGTGTTTGTCTTTGTCGCACTTGAAAATGTACTAGTCAGCAGAGTTTTGCCTTAGTTAGTGTGAGTTAATTATTGGCTTTGGCAGGGGTCCTTTCATTCTAAGTTATTTGTTTGACAGGTTTTTGAGTCTATCATATATTGAGGTTCATTAGAGTTTACTATTGTTGGATGTTGGCTATAACTAAAAAAATTGATTTCTAATAGGCATGCTCGAATGTAGGCTTGTGAGTGTTAGATGGCTTAACTGACTTATACATGTCTAGATCTATTTTCAACCAATATTTGAAGCTAAATGTATGTGTTGTAAGACTCATTCTTGATTCGTTTTTTCATAATTTGCAAGTATTAGCATGTACATAAGGGTTAGTGAAAGAATCCATGAGTTTTCTGTGTTTTTTATGAATGTGAGATCGACCAAATACGAATATAGGATTAATAGTTTTACATGTTAAAACTGATACTAATTGAAGTTTGCATGAGTCTGTTCAAATAAAATTTGACATTAGTATCAAGGCGTAGTGTAAGACGTTTCCCTGTGGTCAAATGATAAGCATGTTTCTTTGGTTTGCTTCCATTAGGATTCGAGCCCAGTGCCCTTTGCCTGCAGCCCATTGCGATAATATTTCGGCTCCTTCTGTGCTTGAATAACGGAATTGTGCAAGGCCCACTACTTCGGGCAGTCTTTCAATTTTTTTTCTCCAAGTGGAGACTTTAGCAGCGTGCCATGTTAAACGATGCAAATAATTTGGCCCTCGTGAATTAGTGTACATACCTTTTAAATAAAATAAATTAAAGTGTGCCGCGCCAAACAAAAATCACAAATGCATGACCTTCTGTCTATTTTCTCTAAAATTCTTAGAAAACCGGACATGTCATTTAGTGAACTTCCGTGGCCTCCCACAAATTTGAAATGTGTTATTGCTTTAGACACGATAGTTTAATAACCTACCTTCCTAAACTCGATGCACATTTATATGACCCAAATCCAAATCTCAACAATGTTAAAATATGTCAAAATTCACGGGTGCATTTATGTGACGTATTTCGAGACGTGTTTTGATAACGTTGCAATCTTCTTAAAATTAAATAAAAGCGGTTAAAGTTAAAATGTGCACATAGGTACAAGATGTATTAAAATTAGATAATAAAGCCAAATACAATAGTTGAGCGACGGTGCTAGAACCACGGAACTCAGGAGTGCCTAACACCTTCTCCTGGGTTAACAGAATTCCTTACCTGGATTTCTGGCTCACAAACTGTATAATCGACAAGTTGTGCACTGTGAGGACCATCTTCATACTCACGGTGATGCTATCGTACCATTCATTTAGGCAGATGATGATAAGGAGCCCTGGGTGTATCAGGTTCATGACTCGGTATTATTGGAGAAAGTCCCAGAAGGGGAGCGTGTTCCAACACCAAGATTAGCTACTGCAGTAGTCATGGTGGCAGTTGATATGCTAAAGAATGGGTTTGTTCCCAGAAAGGGTTTGGGGGCCTCACTTCAGGGTATCATACAGCCGGTGTCTCTCCCCACGAACGTAGAAACTTTTGGCTTGGGATTCAAGCCTACAAGTGTAGACATAAAGAGAGCCAGAAAGATGAGAAAGAAAGCATGGGCCCTCCCCAAGACTGTGACTCATCTCTTTAAATCATTTGTGAAGACTGGCGCCAAGAAGTGCCTCACAACAAGTGCCAATGTTGTGGTTGATCCTGATAAGGAATTACTCAAAAGGTTCGAAAGGTTGTTTGAAGATGTGAATATGGTGGAAGTTGAAGAGGGTTCTAGCAAGGCAGACGTGCAACTTGATGGGCCCTGTGCAAAAGTCAACAACTGGGAAGCTACTCCTCTCTCAACCAGGAAGGAGTTTTGGTAGTTTGTTCTGATTTTTCTTTGAAATTTCTCTGGATTATTCCAGGGTTGTAATTCAGAGTCTATGTTCTGTCCGTTTGGATGTGTAAAACCTTGATATCTTTCAGTTCAATAAAATGCAATTTCCCTTTTCTTTAGTGCTAATAGTTTTCATTTTTCTTTACAGATATTTTTATGATGGCTCCAATGATTTGACATGCACAAGGACTCTTCGGCCCATTCCTAAAATCGTTCTAATTCAGAAGTAGTAATTTAAGATATAGAATATGAAGATAAACTAGAATATGATGAGGAAAGGACACTGGAGAAAATTAGTAAAGAGTTGAGCTATTTTGAGGAAAAGCCGAAGCCAAACCTGAGCGATACAGAAGCAGTCAATCTAGGGGACCCAGATAACATTAGAGAAACTAAAAATAAGTGTCCATCTTGATCTACAGCTTAGGGAAGAAATAATCAAAGCTTCTTGAATACAAAGATGTTTTTGCATGGTCTTACGATGATATGCCAAGATTGAGCACTGACTTAGTGGTTCACAAATTGCCCACTGACCCGGCTATCCCTCCTGTTAAACAAAGGTTGAGGAAGTTTAAAACTGATGTGAACATGAAAATCAAAGAGGAAGTTACCAAGCAGATTGAGGACAAGGTCATCCGAGTCACACGATATCCTACATGGTTAGCCAATGTTATGCTTGTGCCAAAGAAGGATGGTAAAATTAGGGTGTGTGTTGACTATCGTGACCTCAACAAAGCAAGTCCAAAGGATAACTTCCCACTGCCAAACATCCACATATTGATTGACAATTGTGCAAATCATGATATTGGGTCCTTCGTAGATTATCACCAGATTCTAACGAATGAGGAGGATGCAAAGAAAACAGCATTCATCATGCCGTGGGGAACATATTGCTACAGGGTCATGCCCTTCGGCCTGAAGAATGCTGGGGCAACCTATGTGAGGGCGATGACAACCATCTTCCACGATATGATACATAAGGAGATCAAGGTCTATGTGGGATGATGTAATTGTGAAATCCAGGAAGCAATCCGACCATGTCAGAGATAATAGGAAATTCTTCCAAAGGCTCCACAAGTATAATCTCAAACTCAATCCTGCGAAATGCGCATTTGGGGTCCACTCAAGGAAGTTGCTAGGGTTCATAGTAAGCTTCTGAGTCATTGAGCAAGATCCATCAAAGATCAATGTTGTACAAGAAATACCGCCTCCAGGAAAAAAACAAAGTTGATGAGTCTTTTGGGGAGACTGAATTACATCAATCGGTTCATTGGGCAGCTCATGATAACGTGCAAGCCCATATTTAAGCTATTGAAAAAGGATGTCGTAGTTAAATGGACGGAGGAATGCGATGAGGATTTTGATAAAAAAAAAGAATAATTGTCGAACCCACTGGTATTGGTCCTACCGAAACCAGGGAGGCCCTTGATCATATATCTGACAATCTTAGACAATTCATTTGGATGTGTGCTGGGTCAGCACGATATCACGGGGAGGAAAGAGCAGGCTATATACTACCTTAGCAAGAAATTTACAGCTTATGAGGTCAAGTATACTCATCTTGAAAGGACATGTTGTGCCCTAACTTGGGTAGCACAGAAGTTGAAACACTACCTGTCATCATATACTACTTACCTCATCTCATGCCTGGACCCGCTGAAGCACATCTTCCAGAAACCTATGCCCACGGGGTGTCTTGCAAAGTGGCAAATCCTGCTCACTGAGTTCGACATCGTCTACGTGACTAGGACTGCAATGAAAACGTAGGCATTCGCTGATCACCTGGCCGAGAATCCGGTAGACGAAGCATATGAACCCTTGAAAACATACTTCTCGAACGAGGAGGTAATGCACATTGATGAAATAGAATAGAGCAAGAAGCCAGGATAGAAATTATTCTTCGATGGAGATGACAACATGAAAGGCGTCGGGATATGAGCAGTACTCATTTCTGAAACAGGGCAATATTACCCCGTTACAGCTCTGCTCCGCTTCTATTGCACCAAAAACATGGCAAAATATGAGGCATGTATATTGGGTTTGAGGTTAGATGCAGACATGGGTGTCAAGAAAGTCTTGGTCTTGGGAGACTCGGGCCTTCTGGTACACCAAATTTAGGGAAAGTGGGAAACACGAGATTTGAAGCTTATACCATACCGTCAATGCTTGCACGATCTCTTTCAACGATTCCAGTCAGTAGAGTTCAGGCATATCCCAAGAATTCACAATGAGGTTGCTGATACTTTGGCCACTTTGGCGTCAATGTAACATCATCAAGATAAGGCTTATGTTGATCCATTGTATATCCAAGTCCATGACAAACATGCTTACTGTAATGTGGTGGAAGAGGAGCTTGATGATGAGCCTTGGATTCACAACATCAAAGAATACATCAAGATGGGGGGTGTGTATCCAGTACAGGACACAAGTGACCAAAAGAGAACAATCCGTCGTTTATCAAGCAACGTTTTCTTTAGTGGAAAGGTACTATACAAAAGAACGTCGGACCTTGGGTTGCTGAGATGCATAAATGCTGGAAAGGCCACGGCCATCATGACTGAGGTACATTCTAGAGTTTGTGGACCACACATGAGTGGATATGCTTTGGCAAAGAAGATTCTCCGAGTAGGATACTATTGGCTTACTATGGAGCGAGATTGTATTAGTTCCGTGCACAACTGTCATCAACGCCAAGTGCATGGAGACTTGATTCACTCCCCGCCATCTGAATTGCGTACAATGTCTACACCATGGCCTTTCGTTGCCTGGGCCATGGATGTCATCAGACCCATCAAGCCAGCAGCTTCCAATAGACACAGGTTCATCCTGGTTGCTATTGATTATTTCACCAAGTGGCTAGAAGCTAAAACCTTCAAGGCATCGACCAAGAAAGCCGTGGTTGATTTCTTGCATTCAAATATCGTTTTCCGATTCGGAATCCCGAAAATACTCATCACTGACTATGGAGCGAATCTCAACAGTCATTTGATGAAAGAGGTATGTCAGCAGATTAAGATTACACATCGCAATTCCACCCCACACCGCCCCAAGGAAAATGGAGCAGTTGAGGTAACCAATAAGAATATAAAGAATATACTTCGAAAAATGGTGGAAGGGTCCAGGCAATGGCATGAGAATCTATTATTTTCATTGTTAAGCCATCGCACTACTGTCCGCACCTCAGTACGGCCATCGCATTTGTTGGTATACGGCACAGAAGCGGCGATACCCGCTGAAATTGAAATCTCGTCCCTTTGGATTGTCACCGAGGCAGAAATTGATGATTAGGAATGGATCAAAACCAGTCTGGAGCAATTGAGTTTTATCGATGAGAAACGATTGGCGATAGTATGTCACGGCCACTTGTACAACAGAGAATGGCCAGAGCATATAACAAGAAGGTATGCCCAAGAAGGTTTGGAAAGGGTCAGCTGGTATTGAAGTGCATCCTCCCTTACCAGGCAGAGGCAAAGGGCAAGTTCGCCCCAAATTGGCAAGGGCCGTATATTGTGTCAAGAGTGTTATCGAACGGGGCATTGTATCTAATAGATGTGGAAGGCAAGTGTGTAGAAACAGCCATCAATTCTGATGCAGTTAAGAGATACTATGTATGATTTTATTTGTTTAAATCATTGTCTACACTTGGCATGTTTGTTTGTACTTGGCATGTTTTTGAGATTGAAATGACGAAGGCATTTTATTCGGCTATCTAAACACTTTATCTTTTTTCTAACCCTTTTGAACTTTAATTATTTCCTTTCACACCCCTCTTTCGGAATCAGTACCAAAAGCCATAAACACAAGTGGGAGAAGTCAATGAAAGGAAAAGAAAAGGAAAGAATGGAAAGAAATAAAAAAGAAAAAAGAAAAAAGAAGAAAGAAGAAGGAAATGAAAGAAAAGGAAAAAAAGAGAGAAGAGAAAGAAAAATAATAATAAAACAAAAGAAACAAAAAAGAAGAACAAGAACAGAGAAACGCAATAACAATAACAAGGAATCTAGATGAACTACGTGTAACTTGATTCCTTTTAAGGATACGTAGGCAGCCTCACGGCACGGTCACATTAAAATAAAAATTTAAAGGTCCCTAAGCAAAAAACTGAGGCAGAAGTTGTGGTTGTTGTAAGAAAATTTGATTCCGAAAGTATTAATTTTTGAGCTCATTTGAATTATTTTGAGCCTTTAATACCCTTTCTTTCTAACCTTATCCAAAATCCTGCATTACGTTCCAATGAAAGACCTTCTGACCAGTTTTTAAGAAATGCCAAGTCAAGCAAAAAGAGGTGACTCATACCACGGGGCAACAGTCTAGTTGAAGAAAGAACAGATGAAAATGACAGAGTCTCATTGGTGAAAACCCTCACGGGCAACGTAAGACGACGACAGCCGAGAAAAATGAAAATTAGAGAGTCTTATCGGTGAAAACCCTCACGGGCACCATAAGGCAAAGGCAAGTCGAGAAATAAACAATTGGAAAATGGTTATTGGTAGGAATCTATTCATAATACCGCAAAATAAGCAAGGTCAGGGTTAATCGGAAACCAATCGTTTGGAAAGACTCGGTCGATTGAACCGAAATGCATGTCATGATCATGGGAACCAGCTGTTCCTCCACTGATAAGTTTCTTCTCTTTTCCCCTCAATAGTCACCGAATTCATAATTCTTTTATTCTAAAAACAAAACAATTCAGAGTCATTGCATTTCATTTTCTTTCAGGTCTCCATTTCTTCTAAGATGTCTCCAAAGTTATTTTGTCTAAGCAAGCAGGAGAGAAATTTCAAAGCTTACTACTAGCTCCCAAATGGCAAAGAACATGCCGGTCAAAACATAACAAAGGGACCAAAAGTTTAAATGGCAAGAGAAAGAATCAATGAAAGTTTCGTTAGTAAACTGACTCGTTAATTTCATGAAGGATGTAAGGATTTTGGCAAAAGGGTCAGGAGTGTAACACAATGATAGGGGAATAGAGTAAAGCCATAGGGTTCAGGGGTCAGCCGAGCAAATCAGGTGGCTCGTCATCAGTACGGAAATTAGACACAATGGAACACAACAGTAGGGAGGCCAGTTTCAGCAAGAATGCTGCAAGCTAACCACCACTTTTCAAACTAACAAGATTTTCTTTGAATGAAACAGGGGCAGAAAATTCCGGAGTTCTTGGGGAAATCTTCCATAAAAAAGCAAGCACCTAGAAGGTATGACTATGAACCTTAGGAACCTCCGGAAAAATGGGACTCAGTTTAATGTTCAACGGGAACATAACCTGGCATAAACAATTCCCTAATAAGAATCGTCAGGGCCCTCCTGAATAATGGGACGTGACTTTAACTGGCAATCCCCAGCAAAGACAACCGAGAGTTAAAAGGGGCACTTAATTCAAAATTTTCTGGACCCTCCTTGAAAATGGGACTTATTTAAAGGTTGAAGATTATCACGAATAGCAAAGAGCATAAAGTAACTTGCATGTTGAAATGGGATTCAATTAAGAGTTTTCATGACCCTCTTGGAAAATGGGACTCAGTTAAAACTCAAACAGGCACGGGTAGCATGGTAAGGAACAAATATCTCGCAACGAGAGTCGTCAGGACCCTCCTGGATAATGGGACTTAATTTTAAAAGGTTGTCAGAACCCTCCGAGATAATGTGACGTAGCTCTATACATTAATCCCCAGCAGACATCATATGGATTTAAAATTGGTCTTATTTAAGAGTTGTCAGGACCCTCCTAGATAATGGGATAAGCCTTAATTACTGGTCCCCAGCAGATAACTTGGATAACAAGACACAGTAGAAACAATACCTTGGGATAACTTAGCAAATCAAGAGTCGTCAGGACCCTCCTGGATAATGGGATTTAGTTTTTAGAGATACTTGGTAAGCGGGTTTGATTAACACTCAAATAGCGCCCAGCCCAAACTGGGGCAAAAATATTTCTTTTGTTTTGTTTTTTTATTGTAATCAGGTTTAAGAGTAGACGGAATACATTTTCAAGTTTCAAGTTTTGGTAATCAGGCGCCCACTTGGAGAACAAGGGAATATATTTCGAATGTCAAGTTTCAGTAATCAGGCGCCCACCTGCAAAACAAAGGAATATATTTCAAATTTCAAGTTTTGGTAATCACGCGCCCACTTGGAGAACAAGGGAATACATTCCAAGTTTGAATTTTGGTAATCAGGCGCCCACCTGGAAAATAAGGGAAAACATTTCAAATGTCAAGTTTCGGTAATCAAGCGCCCACCTGGAGAATAAGGGAATACATTCCAAGCTCGAGTTTTGGTAATCAGGCACCCACCTGGATAACAAGGGAATAGATTTCAAATTCCAAGTTTCGATAATCATGCGTTCACCTGGAGAACATGGGAATATATTTCAAGATTCGAGTTTTGGTAATCAGGCGCCCACCTGAAGAACAAGGGAATACATTTGAATGTCATGTTTCGGTAACCAGGCTCCCCCCTGGAGAACAAGGAAATACATTTCAAGTTTCAAGTTCTGGTAATCAAGCACCCACTTGCAGAACAAGGAAATACATTTCAAATTTAAAGTTTTGGCAATCAGGCGCCCACCTGCAAAACAAGGGAATACATTTAAAATTTCAAGTTTTCGTAATCAGGCAACCACCTGCAAAACAAGGGAATACATCTCGAATATCTACTTTTGGTAATCAGGCGCTTACCTGGAGAACAAGAGAATATATTTCAGATTTCAAGTGTTGGTAATTAGGCCCCACCTACAAAACAAGGGAATACATTTCAAATTTCAAGTTTTGGTAATCAGGCACCCACCTGTAAAATAAGGGAATGCATTTCAAATTTCCAGTTTTGGTAATCAGGCATCCACCAGGAAAACAAGGTAATACATTTCAAATTTCAAGTTTTGGTAATCAGTCGCCCACCTGGAAAACAAGGGAATACATTTCAAATGTCAACTTTTGGTAACCAGGCGCCCACCTAGAAAACAAGGGAATACATTTCAAATTTCAAGTTTTAGTAATCAGGCGCCCACTACAAGGGAATACATTTCAAATTTCAAGTTTTGGTAATCAGTTTCCCACCTGAAGAACAAGGGAATACATTTCAAATTTCAAGTTTTGGCAATAAGGCTCCCACCTGCAAAATAAGTGAACACATTTCGAATGTCAAGTTTCGGTAATCAGGCGTCCACCTGCAAAACAAGGGAACACATTTCAAATTTTAAGTTTTGGTAATCATGCGCCCACCTGGAGAACAAGGGAATACATTCCAAGTTCGAGTTTTGGTAATCAGGCGCCCACCTGGAGAATAAGGGAATACATTTCAAATGTCAAGTTTCGGTAATCAGGCGCCTACCTATAGAACAAGGGAATACATTTCAAGTTTCAAGTTTTGGTAATCAGGCGTCCACCTCCAAAACAAGGGAATACATTTCAAATTTCAAGTTCTGGTAATCAAGGCGCTCACCTGCAAAACAAGGGAATACATTTCGAATGTCAAGTTTTGGTAATCAGGCGGCCATTTGGAGAACAAGGAAATACATTTCAAATTTCAAGTTTTGGTGATCAGGCGCCCACCTGGAGGGCAATGGAATGCATTTTAAGTTTCGAGTTTCGGTAGTCAGGCGCCTACCTAGAAAACAGGGGAATACATTTCAAGTTTCACATTTTGCAATCAGGCGCCCTGCTGGAAAACAAGGGAATACAATTCAAGTCTAACAATCAGGCACCAACATGAGCAAGAGAAACATTGCAACAAGGAAACAGGGAGATGTACAAGCAACAAGGTAACAAGGATCAAGAAGAAGCTTGAAGACATAGATAGGTTCTTTTGTAATCCATAGCTCAAAGCTTAGTCTAGCTAATTTTTATGTTTGCATGGTGTCATAAGAGGTCTACCACGCAGTAGAAGCAGCAGTAGCGATAGTGATATCACATCTTCGGTAGTCCAAGCTACCAAATATTCCCGAACTACAATGACATGATTCCTCTTTAGCCGAGGATATGTAGGCAACCTCTGAAGTAGGGTGCAGTCAAGCTTTCTAAAATGCTTCTCGCGGAGTATTCAAGCGGGAAAAAATCGCTCGTGTCTGCTCACTTGTCATTGCACGAAAACTCTTCGTGTTTCCGGGCAAAGAGGGGCAGCTGTGAGCATGTGATTTTTTCCCTATATGAATTACTCCTATAAATTCAGACAAAATCATTTCTTTACTTGTCTGCAATTTTATGGATTTTTGTGACATTTTCCATTAGTTATTTGCATTTGTTTGTGCATCTACTTAGTGAAACATACAAAAAATATTTCTCATGTGCATTTAGAAGTAGATATGACTTTTTTCAAGCATCAATTAGCAATTTATCATTTTATAAACGGAAAAATAAAAAATAAGTTCAATTTGCTCTTTTAGTTTTAATTTTTGAATTTTTAGGTAATTTCTATATTAATTTTGTTTTAATAACGATTACCCAATATTAGTTAGCATTTTTATAGGTTTTTTTGGGATTTATAACTTAATTCAGGATTTTAATAGTTTTGGAAAATGAAAAAAAAACAAGTGAAAAGAAATCTGAATATCCAATTAAAAAAAGAGAAGATCTAAATTGGGCCATTTTAAATTGAATATCGGCCCAAAAAAACCCCTAACCTGGTCCAGTCCATGACCGAACTCGATCCAGCACCCCCCCCTCCCCCCCCCTCGCCAATACAAAACGATGTCGTTTTGGGGCAATTCAATCAGGACTCTCGAGGTTTTTAAATCTAACGGTCCTGAAGCCCAGTTCACTAAGTATATAAATGTCAAAAACACCCCCCCATCCCCCAAACCCCTCACTCTAACCCTTCTCTCATCCGGAACCCCAGAGTCACCCACGTCAACCGTGCGCCGCCGACCAAAAATCGCCTTCGCTGGTGGTAGTGCTCCAAATTACACCAAATTAACACCATCTCTTCCACTCACCCTCTTCTATCCAAATCTATAACCCCTTGCCCTCGAATCTTAGCCAAACGCTCCGAATATCGAGTTTTAGCTCTGACTCTACCGCCTGTCCGGCGGCGCCACCTCTATTCTGCCCCAAAATCATACTAAAAGACCTCCCCCCCCACCCCGTCTATCCAAATTCGTAGTCTAGTGTCCTCAAATCCTCCTGGAACCACTCGAATCTTAAACAAAATAAACCCCTGATTCCCAAAGGTCGCCGGTTCGTTTACACTTCAAAAATTAGGGTCCATTTTGAGGTTATTCGCGTGTTCTTAGTAAGAACACGCGATTAATATCGCAATGGGACAGAAAATCCAAAGAGTTGGAAGCGTCAGTCATTTCTTGCATGTGTCGAGCTTCTGTAGGTATGCCTTTCCATTAATTATGTTATTTCATTATTTTTCTTATGCTATTATTTTTCTTTGGTATTCAGTGTTATCTGTTCTTTCTTCTCCCTCGAGTCTTTCAGCATTTTGAGTTTCATCATTAAATCTCTTAGTGTCCTTAATTGTAGAGTGTTAGTAATTTTTTTTTATAAAATAAAAAACAAAAAAAGAATAATAATAGATTAAGAGCCTGTTAAGTGATGCATTTCAAATTCGTTAAGGTTTAGTTAATGTTTTTCCGAATTGCCTCTATTTCTGCTAGTTATTGAAATCAAATTTGATTTGGTTGTGTTTGGTTTGGAGATTCACACTCCTAAATTGGGTCTTGGGTGGGTCTCCATTGAATTGGGACTTTGGATCACATTGACCAAGTCCATTTGAGTATGATGTAAATTAATAACGCTTAAAAGGGTTGTTAAGACAATACAAACAGAGAATCTTTTCATAACTAAAATGAGAAACTTCTAGTAGGGGCTCTCGGTTAATTTCAAGCTCTAAAACTTGGTCCACGAGTCAAAAGTTGAAGGTCTACAAAGCAAAACAGAAATTTGAGATTCCCTACTTTGCTTGCTTATAAAGGCATTCCAAACTTGCCTTTCAAGGGAGATTAAAAAAAAGAGGGAGAGCTAAAAAATCCAGAAAATAGGCTGCACTAAGTTTACTACTTTTTATAGAGATTTAGAGATAAAAGGTTGAGAAAAAATGAAAGACAACTAAAAACCTTTTACGAGAGTCACTGTTCCATTGAAATCTATTGGTGATTTGTGAAATTTCTTGAGGTTTAAGACAATTTTTGGTTAGCTTAAAGCAAACATTATCTGAAGTTGAGTCTAGTTTGGAGCTGCTAGGAATCTGTTTGATTAAAGTTGTTTGCTAGATAACTATACATCATTCTTGGGTATAAAGTCGGTGTTGATTCCTCTCTACTGGGTTTTGCTGCTGCTATAGTTTTTCCCTTCACTTCCTTTTCTTTTTTACAAATTATAGGTATTACCAGTCCCCATGGAGATCACTTGATGTATAATTTGCAGCATGGATTTGAATGAAGCAAAGTTTGGTGCCATGTTATTTGAATCAATTTTTCTTTCCTATAATTGAGGGTGTACATTTTGGTAGTTAACGAATGTGGCTGTTTGATGATTTTCATATCTTGTTCTATTAGTAGTACTAGACGTAGGCTCTTGTGTTTGTCTTTGTAGCACTTGAAAATGTACTAGTCAGCATAGTTTTGCCTTAGTTAGTGTGAGTTAATTATTGGCTTTGGCAGGGGTCCTTTCTTTCTAAATTATTAGTTTGACAGGTTTTTGAGTCGATCCAATATTGAGGTCCATTAGATTTTACAATTGTTGGATGCGGGCATTAACTAAAAAATTTGATTGCTAGGAGGCATGCTCGAATGTAGGCTTGTGAGTGTTAGATGGCTTAACAGACTTATACATGTCTAGATCTATTTTCAGCCAAAATTTGAAGCTAAATGTATGTGTTGTAGGACTCATTCCTCATTCATTTTTTCATAATTTGCAAGTATTAGCATGTACATAAGGGTTAGTGGAGAGAATCTGTGAGTTTTCTGTATTTTATTTTATGAATGTGAGATCGAGCAAATACGAATATAGGCTTAAAAGCTTTACATGTTAAAACTGATACTAATTGAAGTTTGCATGAGTTTGTTTAAATAAAATTGGACATTGGTATCAAGCCGTAGTGTAAGACATTTCCATGTGGTCAAATGATAGGCATGCTTCTTTGGTTTATTTCCATGGGGTTCGAGCCCAAGGCCCTTTGCCTGCAGCCCGTTTCGACAATATTTGGGCTCCTTCTGGGCTTGAATAATGGAATTGTTCAAGGCCCACTACTTCGGGCAGTCTTTCAAATCTTTGTCTCCAAGTGGAGACATTAGCAGCAGGTCATGTTAAACGATGCAAATAATTTGGCCCTTGTGAATAGTGAAGAGACCTTTTAAATAAAATATATTGAAGCGTGCCGCGCCAAACAAAATTCACAAACGCATGGCCTTCTATCTATTTTCTCTAAAATCCTTAGAAAACGGGACGTGTCATTTAGTGAATTTTCATGGCCTCCTGCAAATTTGAAACGCGTAATTTTTTTAGGCACGATAGTTTAATAACCTTTCTTCCGAAACTAGGGTGTACATTTATGTGACCCAAATCCAAGTCCCAACGATGTTAAAATATGTCAAAAGCCACGGGTGCATTTATGTGACATGGTTCGAGACGTGTTTTTGATAATGTTGCAATCTTCCAAAAATTAAATGAAAGCGGTTAATGTTAAAATTTTCACATAGGTACAAATCAGATAATTAAGACGAATACAACAGTTGAGAGACTGTGCTAGAACAACGGAACTCAGGAGTGCCTAACATCTTCTCCCGAGTTAACAGAATTCCTTACCCGAATTCCTGACTCCCAGACTGTATAAAAAGTCAACCCTTCCTCGATTCGGGATTTAAACCCGTGACTTGGGATACCATTAATTATCCCAAGTGGCGACTCTGAAATCTCCAAATAAATGAATCTCATTTCGATTGTACTTTAATTGAAAACATTCTCTTATCTACGCCCTTCACAGGGTGTAGTAGTAAAAAAGGAGGTGTGACAAAAGGAGGACACTTTTGGAAAAAGATAGTTGGAGGACGAGTGATGGAGCTACTAGGATGGTTGGGAAAGCTATGATAAGAGGGTGGATCTGGAGAGTATGGAGGATCATTTGGCACTATGACCGGAGTTTGGGTAAGGGTATCATCTAAGAAGCTAGATGGTGGAGGGCGTGGTGCCTTCCCAGTCATCCAGGCCTGATGCATGTGCGTCATGTGTTGTTTTAACATCCTTACCTCATCAGCCAAAACAATGTCCTGTTCAACCAAACGCTTTTGGGCACCGGTGTCAACCAAGTCAATTCTATTGTTGTTCGTCATTGCCTTTTATGTTGTGGAGAGGACTTACTACTTCGAGAACCAAAAACCAACCACCTTTCTCATAAGAAGAGATCAAAAGGAACATAATGGGGTCATCCCATTAGCGTTAGGGCATTAACAGCTAAAATAACATATTGCGTGCAATGCACCTAGTCACAATTATTGGTTCTAACATGACTTCGAGGATATGAAGGTCATATGGCATTATCTCAATTTATTTATCTGAATTTTCTCTTTTCTTTTCTTTCCTCGCATTTCTCATCTTGCTTATTTTCCTTCTCCTTTTTTTCCTTCTGATTATCGCTCTTTTCTTCCCTCTCATTTCTCACATCCCATGATTTCACCACCTTTTCTTTTCTCTTTACTTTTTATCTTTCTTTTTTCTTTTTTTTCTTTTTTTTTAATAAAACAAAAAATGATTCGATCGAACATTATGTAGGTTGCCTACGTATCATGACCCTGCATGAATCAGATTTTTGCGTAGTTCGAGAGATCCTGAATAAAGTAAAAAAGCTAACATTCTCATTTTTCTTTTCTTTTGCTTTTTTATTACCTAATGACTACCATGATAGAAAAGAGAAAATAAAAGAAGAAATTTTTTTTTAAATTTTCTAGATTTAATGTTCCATAACTTATTCCAAACTCAAGCTTAACGAGCATATATATTATTTGTATTTTTCTTTTTGAAAAAAATACTCTACGGAAAATTATTAAGGAAAAATCCTAGAAGAGAAAAAAAATTATTTCTGATTCTCTTTTTTTCAGGAAGAAAATCTAAAGAGTAAACCACAAAAAAGTATTTGAATTTCCATTTGATATCTTGACGCGAGATTTCGAAACAAACAATAAATAATAAAAATATGAAACAAAATATTTTGGATTTAAATTTTGACTGACTAAAGGAGAAATTCTAATTATAACCAAAAGATAAAGTATGGTTTTCTTTCTATGTACAATGTCCTAAAGTTTCATAAACTAAAAAGATTTTTTTCATTTTTCATTAATTTCAAAAATATAACTTCAAAAGAAAATCTTTTTGGATTTTTGGAAGTAATATCTTAAAAGAAAACTCTTAAAGGAGTACTAAAAGAAAATTCTCTTTTTTTGAATTTTTTTTTTTTTTGGTCTTAATGCATTAAAAGAAAATATAAAAATAATTTTTATTTTAAGTTCTAGATATTCATTGCCTAAAAAAATCGCCTCAAATGAATTTTTTTTTAATTCCTAGAATTAGTGTTCCAAAGAAAATTTCCAACGGAAATATAAAATGCAACATCTCTTCTTTCTTTTTATTTTGAATTTTTTTTATAACACACTTTTTCAAATGCAAAATAGAAAATACAATAGTAATAAAAAAACTCGACATAAGTATACAAAACTAAAAAGTAAAAGACGACATAAAAAAATAATAAAAATCTCCTTAAGAAACTTCTGAGATCAGTGGCACCGGGTATTTGTCATGCTCAAACTTCGGTAAGTAGATCCATACCTGTATGAAAAAATTTAAACTAACATTATGTAAGACAATAACATTCCCTACTAGACACATGCAAAACATGATTGAGATTATTTTTGTAAAATGGCTTATTTGGCCGAAAGGTAGCTAGAAGTGCAAAATTTGGCTATGACCCCACAAAGCCAAGAACCTAAGATTTACTAGGAAAATTGGACTATATGTGGGTTGTCTACGTATAACGCCCCGAAAGACGAGAATCAGATTTGCGTAGTTCGGGCAAACTAGATACAGGCAAGAATTAAAAAAATAATTAATTTTAGAGAAAATATTGTCCCTTTTTTTGAAAAAAAAATGACGAAAACATGTAAACTCTTTTTAGATTTTCTTTTCCCATTTTTTTTATTTTCGGAAAATGATGAAAAAGTGCAAAATCTTTTTTAATATTTGAAGCGCTTTTTTTCCTTAACAAAATATGACAGAATATAATTGAGCCCCACTCATTTTATCTTCACACTTCACCCTTTCCTTTTCTTTTTTCTTGTTTTTTCTTTCTTCTTTATTTTTTTGTTGTTGTTATTCATTTTTTCATTTACCCTCAGCTATCATTGATCCATTGATCTGTCAAATGACCATTTTACCCTTAGATAAATGCAACATGTAGCACATAAGATGCATCAGGATGGCCTTTTATTTTTTTGGGGTATACCTGTCCTAGACGGACCCAACCTCTGTGTTGAGTCCCCTAAGTCAAGTGCACATGATGCAAACAAACGTTCCTACTAGGAATCCGGCATGAGGCTGAGCCATTCTAGGTTGAAAACATGGGCATTTGTTCTAGACATGTGTACCCGAGCGGACAACTCGAGTCGAGGAGGGGGTTACGTACTGGGAATCAAAAGGTCATCCAGCTTAGTAACTTGTTCGAGCCTCTTTCTTATTTCAAGGTACGACACTAACAGAATAGGGAGTCTCACCAAGCGAGCACATCCTCGAAGATGAGAAGAGAAGAGTTTCGCGGCAGTTTGTATACTTTTCAAATAATATCAAAGCGGTAAAAGCAACATTTAGCACATTAGGCTCAAACATATAATAAAATCAGATAACAGATAAAGCCAAATATAACAATTCATCTAAGCTCAAATTCTGAACCCTGAACCAGAGATTCTGGGTTCGATCCCCAGCAAAATCGCTAGTGCTGTCATGTCTCCTTTTTTCACTACGCCCTACAAAGGGCGTGGAAGGGAGTTTTTTCCAATTTAAGTGACAATCAAAATGGGATTTATTTATTTAAAGATTCAGAACCACCACTTAGGATAATTTATGGTGTCCCAAGTCACCGGGTAGAATCTTGAATCGAGGAAAACAATGACTCTGTACTACAGTCTGCGAACCAGAAATACGGGTAAGAAATTCTATTAACTCGGGAAAAGGTGTTAGCCATTCCCGAGTTTCGTGGTTCTAACATAGTCGCACAACTGTTATAATTGGCCTAGTTATATGATTATAAACGTTTTGAACCTATGTGCATTTAACTTTTAACTGCTTTTATTCATTTTTAAAGAAGATTTGACGTCGTCTAAAATATGTCTTTGGACCACGTCATATAAAATGCACCCATAATCTGAAACATATTTTATTCAACGTTATGAGGATTTGGAGTTGGGTCACATGAAATGCATACCAGAATTTAGGAAGATAATATTATAAAATATACGAGCCTAAAGCAACTATGCATTTATAGCTTTGCAAGGGTCATGAAAATTTGCTAAATGGCACGTCTTAATTCTAAAAATAAACAAAATTAATTAAGTGAGAACCATGCAACTGTCGTTTTTGCTTGACAATGGCGCACTTGAGTTGATTTTAGTTTAAGGAGGTTTTATTTGACTCATGAGGGGTGTAAAGACTTGCTTCTTGAATCAGAGACAATGCGTACAAAGGATATAGGTTACTACCATCAGTAATCAAACCAAGATAAACGCATAAGAAACAATATGTCTCATATAACCAGAGATATTGAAGTTCATGTCTGCTTCCTATTCTTAAGATTCCTTTCCTGTTCTCACGTTTGCCTCAACCAATCGGAGGAAAGTGAAATGTAATAAAAATACAGCACTTGAGAGGTAATTGAACAAACACAAATAAGAACAATCACACTTATCAAATGAAAAGAAATGCCTGAGTACCATAAGTACAACCCATAACCGATTCTTTACAAACAAGCATGACCCATTAACAAATAAATTACCTCCTAATTATCAGTTGTCAAACATGAATTTTCCTCTAAATCTAACACCCATTGTGTATCAAAAATCAACAATTTAAGCAATAAACCAGCAAAGCTCAACAATAAGATGGAACAAATTTAGTAAGATAACTATTCTAACTTCACAAATCACATAAAGGCAAAATCATATATCCATGAACTTAGTATTCAATTAAAAGTACATCGGAAGAAAGGAACCTCAATAGTGGCTGCCGAGAAGAATATTGAACAAAGAGCGAAGACCGTCGAATTGGACCTCGGAGCTGAGACCTCGAAATCTAGCAGGAAAACTCGAAACTCAACAATGGTTCGCTGTTGAGACGCGGTGAATTTACGGTGGTTTTAATGGGTAGTTGAAAAAATGGAGCTTTAAAAAAATGTTTGGCGGTTGTTTTTTGAGATACCCTATAGAGTTCTCCAACATTTCTTCAAAGGAAGAAAATGTTTCTTTCTTTGCTTCAACCAGAGGAAGAAAGCGTGAAGTCCCTAGATTGAATTTCAACCCATAGTTTCCAATTTAAAGATGACCAAGCTTTTTTATTTGAGGGATGGAGATCGGTTTGTTTTTGTGAAGTGGGCTGGAGATCCAGAAGGAAGGGAGTAGCTGGGTTCTTTGAGTTCAGCGGCGCTTTTTTTTTTCATCCAGGTCTTTTTTGTTTTTTAGGTGTTAGTATTATTATATAGGGATAGGGATTAGGATTATATTCTGTGTTTTTTGCTCCTTAGTTCTTATGTCTTTTGTATATTAGGTCCTTAGGGTTTTTTTATTTGATTTTATTTCAAAGAAGAGTCCAGAAGGGTCCCTAGACTACACAATGTCTTTTAAAATACGATAGAAATACTATATAATGCCAAAGCTAATCCTAATTAATTAAATAAACATGAAACTATTTTGTGTTTTTGAAATTATGTAAAGATAACAATAAGGTACTATTTCTTGTATATTTTTTTTAAAAAAAAATTATGAAAACTACATGAAGTAAAATAATTTTTTGTTATTTTCATTTTTATTGTAATAAAAGTAAAGTTAAAGGGTCAAAACGAGTTGAAATAGCTATATTTGGCCTAAATTAAATATTTACGTGCTAAAATATAAAAAAATTGGGAAGGTTAAAATCACATGTCTACAACAACCAACACAACAACTTGGGTAATCAGAACAACAATCAAGGTAACCAAGGGAATTGGAATGGAAATAATAACAATTGGGACAACAATAACAATCAAGGTGGATGGAACAATGGAAACCAAGGAAACCGGGGGCAAGGCTTTCAAAGTCCCCCGATGTACAAACAATAGAACAATCCACCTTCATTTCCTTATCAAGGTCCGAGTTCTTCTAGAAATGATATGGGTATATTTGAAATGATATTCGAACAAATGATAAAGAAGAATTCAGATTCGGATGCACAGTTGGCTTCCCACAATACCTCTATCAGAAACTTAGAGGTGCAATTAGGCCAAATCTCCCAATCATTGAATACTTGCCCGAAGGGTGCTCTACCAAGTGATATAGTAGTAAACCTAAAAGGTGGGAACAATCATGTCATGGCGATTACAAAAAGAAGTGGGAGACACGGTGATGTGAATGTCTAGAAACAAAAGCAAGTTGTGGATGATGATGTTGAGTTGCAAGAAGATGAAGTTCCTTTGGTAGTTGAAGATATGGTTGATGACAATGTGAACAATGAGTTGAGGATTGACATTAATGAGGCCGAGGTGGAAACTCAAGATGTCGTGAACCCGTCTAGGGAACACGTGATTGACATGTCGGATCCAGTTGTGCCAAAAACCAAGGCTCCTTTGCCAAGGCCACCTACACCTTATCCTCAAAGGCTCGCAAAGCAGAGAAATGATAATCAGTTCAAAAAGTTCATTGATAAGATGAATAGCTTGTCAATTAATGTGCCTATGGTGGAGGCTCTTGAACAAATGTCGGGCTATATAAAGTTCATGAAGGACTTGGTCACAAAAAGCATTCTATGGATTGTGAAACTATAAAGATGACTTACCAAGTTAGTGCTATATTGCATTCAATGGCCTAAAGTTAAAGGATCATGGTGCTTTCACCATTCCTTGCACCATTGGGAGTGCGTATTTTTCCAAAGCTTTATGTGACTTGAGAGCTAGTATCAATTTGATGCCTTACTCAGTTTTCAAGACTTTGGGTATTGGGCAACTTATACCAACTTCCATGAGGCTACAAATGGCGGATAGATCAATGAAGAGACCATTAGGTATTATTGATAATGTGCTTGTTCGGGTGCACAAATTTATCTTGCCATCGGGCTTTTTGATTTTTTATTATGAGGTGGACTATGAAGTTCCTATTATCTTGGGTAGACCTTTCCTACTTATGGGGAAGTCATTGATAGATGTGGAAGTAGGGGAACTCACCTTTCCGTGTAGGTGATGAAAAAGTTGTCTTTCATGTGTGCAAGTCTATGAAGCAACCCAATTGTACCGAGGTGTGCTCATTTGTTGACCTCGTCACAACTAAGAACGTAGATGACACCAGTGCTATGATCAACGTGGAGGATCCCCTTGAGGCCATGCTATTAAATCTTGATGTCAATGATGATGCTAGTAGAGTGGAGTGCATGAATACTTTACATGGGATGGGCTCGTATTCTTATGAGCCTAGAAAATTATTTTGGATCTTGAAAATCGAAAAACTACACCAGCAAAACCATCAATTGAGGAGCCACTAATGTTGCAGTCGAAACCACTGCCTCCACACCTCAAGTATGGGTTCTTGGGATCAAATTATACTATACCAGTTATTCTTTCTTCTTGCCTTACTGACTTGCAGGTTGATGCCACATTGGCGGTACTTGAAAAGCGAAAAAGGGCAATTGGATGGACTTTGGCTGACATTTAGGGAATAAGGCTAACATTCTGCATGCATAGAATTATCTTGGAGGATTATGCAAAGCCTTCCTTGGAGAATCAAAGAATATTGAATGATAAAATGCAAGAAGTGGTAAAACAAAAGAGGTGCTCAAGTGGTTGGATGCTGGGGTTGTGTGCCCCATTTCTGACAGCTCTTGGACTTTTCCGGTGCAATGTGTACCACAGAAGGGTGGCATGACCGTGGTGAAAATTTCTCAGAAAGAGTTAATTCCTACCATAAAAGTCATGGACTACCGCAAATTGAACAAAGTGACTCGCAAGGATCACTTTCCTTTGCCATTTCTTGATCAGATGATACACCGACTTGCTGGGCGTGCTTTTTTTTACTTCTTGGATGGGTATTTGGCTATAACTAGATCTTTATTGTTTTGGAAGACCAAGAAAGGACCACATTCACTTGTTTGTATGGTACCTTTTCCTTCTCTCACATGCCTTTTGGGTTGTGCAATGCACCGGCTACATTTCAGCAGTGTATGATGGTCATTTTCACCGATATGGTGGAGGATATTTTGGAGGTGTTCATGGACAATTTTAGTGTTGTGGAGGATTCCTTTTATGCATGCTTGAAGAAACTTGATAGAGTTTTGGCTCAGTGTAAAGAAACCAATCTTGTTCTCAATTGGGAAAAATTCCACTTTATGGTGGAAGAAGGAATTGTACTTGGGCATAAATTTTCGAAACATGGTATTGAGGTTGATAAAGCAAATATCGATGTGAGAGTTCAGGGCTCCCTCCCCCTACCACTGTCAAGAGAGTTAGAAGTTTTCTTGGGTATACGGGGTTCTATCTGGGGTTTATTAAAGACTTTTCGAAGGTAGTTAACCCCTTATTAAAGTTGCTAGAGAAAGATGCTAAGTTCTTGTTTGATGAGAAATGCATGGAGGCCTTTGAACTTCTCAAGCATAAGCTGATCACCACTCCTATCATCACTGCGCCTTATTGGAGCTTGCCCTTTGAGCTCATGTGTGATGCTAGCGATGTTGCGGTTGGAGTTGTGTTCGGTCAACATATGAACAAAAGGTTTCATCCAGTGTACTATGCGAGCAAGACAATGAATGACGCTCAATTGAACTACACGGTGACCGGGAAGGAACTTTTGGATATTATGTTTGCTATGGAAAAATTTCAGCTGTATCTTATGGGGGCCAAGGTCATAGTGCACACCGATCATGCCGCCCTTAGGTACTTGATGACAAAGAAGGACTCCAAATCAAGGTTGATGTGATGGATGTTGCTACTTCAAGATTTTGTTTAGAAATTGTGGACCAGAAGGTTAGTGAGGACCAAGTAGCGGACCACTTGTCTAGTTTGGAGGAGGAGGGGAGGCCTTGTGATGTCCTAGAGATAAATGATTCATTTCCTGATGAACAACTCCTTTCAATGTCAATGAATGATATGCCATGGTTTGCTGATGTTGCTAATTACCGTGTGACCGGAATAATTCCGTGTGAGCTCTCTTCTAACTAAAGGAAGAAGATCAAGCGGGATAGTTTGGATTTCTATTGGGATGAGCCATACTTGTTCAATATTTCTATTGGGATAATCCATACATGTGATCCGAAGGTGTGTCCCAGAGGAAAAGCAATTGAGTATTTTGGAGACTTGTCATTCCTCTCCCTATGGTGGCCATCATGGCGTGGTGAGGATGGCTTCTAAAGTTCATAGTTGTGGGTTTTAATGGCCAACTTTGTTCAAAGATGTGGGTGATTTTGTGAAGAGATGCGATGAGTGCCAAAGAGCCAGAGGAATTCCGAATAAAGATGAGATGCCTCTCAATACCATGCTTGAGGTTGATATTGTTGACGTATGGGGTACTGATTTCATGGGCCCATTTATTAGCTCTTATCGAAACACTTACATTTTTGTGGCAATGGATTATTTTTCAAAGTGGGTTGAAGCCATGGCTTTACTCAACAATGAGGCCCGGAGTGCATTTCTCAAGAAAAGCATTTTACAAGGTTTGGTACGCCGAGAGAAATCATAAGTGATGGGGGTCTCATTTTTGTAATAGGGATTTTGACACATTGCTTTCAAAGTATGGTGTCAATCACAAAGTTTTAACCCTCTATCATCCTCAAGAAAGTGGAAAAGTTGAAGTCTCCAACAGGAAAATCAAAATCATATTGTCAAAGACGGTCAATGCAAATAGGACCGATTGGTCAAAGAAGTTGGATGACGCTCTATGGCTTATAGGATTGCTTTCAATACTCCTATCGGTATGTCTCCATATCAGTTGGTGTTTGGTAAAGCATTCCATCTACTGATTGAGTTAGAGCACACGGCCATGTGGGCCGTGAGGAAGTTGAACCTTGAGCGGGATGAGCTTGATGAATTTAGATTCCACGCCTACCTTAGCTCGTCCCTGTATAAGGATAAAATGAAATACCTTCAAGACAAGTATACTTGGGGTAAAGAATTTAAAGTGGGGGATTTGGTGCTATTATTTAACTCCGGGCTAAGGTTGTTCCCTGGAAAGCTCAAGTTAAAATGGAGCGGGGCGTTTGAAGTTGTGTGTATGACCCCATTTGGTGCTATTGATTTAAAGAACAAAAATGGTGAAGTTTTTAGAGTGAACGGGAATCGAGTCAATTAATTTCTTGGGAAGATTGACGACAGCCACGTGGTGGCTCTTGTGAATTTCAAATGATTGAATGGTAACATTCGTCGTGACACGATGTTAAATCAGGCGCTTCTTTGAAGGCAACCCATGTGTTTCATTTTTGTTCTTCTTAGATTTTTTTTGTAGTATAGGATTGATTTTTGGGCTAACTAGTTGTGAGATGTTACGGGATGGAGTTTATATAGTGAAGGACATAATAGTGAAAAATGCATGTCTCTGAAGTTTTCAGTGCAGTCCCACTACCATTTTGTGCGGACCGCACCGATAAAAAGGGTAATGTGATGACCTCTCAGAAGTTTCTACCTCGGCCTCACTACAATTTGTGTGATATCCGGTGGATCACTACGGCCGCGGTCCATTTTGTGTAAACCGCAGTGGGTAGCTAAGTTGAACTGGAACAAAACGGTCCAGTGCGGACCGCAGTCCATTTTGTGTGGTCCGCATTGGTAGGTGAGAATTGGCCCCGGGGATTTTCTATAAATATACCCTGAGGGCCTCCTTTTACTCTTTTCATGCTTTTGCCTCTCAGACCTAAGAAAAACACTTTTCACTGCCCTTGCTTGCTCGTAATTACTTGTTGGAACTTATTAGCTTCAATTCATCTTAGAATCCAGTACCATAATCTTCCTTTTACTTGTTTAATTTGTTTAATTTCATCTTGTTTTTATTTTTCTTAGATTTTGTTCATTCTCCCTCCCATAGTTCGTCATTGCTATGTTAGAATAATTAAAATCGTGATTCATCTTGAATTCGATTAGTTAAATAAATTGGGCAAACACCTAGAATCATGCATTAGGTGACAATTTGTCTTCAAAGAAAAATCCCATAAACCCTAAGTGAGTGCCATTTCTGGGCACGTAGTGCGGACCGCAATCGATTATGTGCGGTCTGCAGTACCCCAGTGCGGCCTGCAGTACCATTTTATGCGGACCGCACTGATGAATTTTGATATTGTTGAACCATAGGCAGTGTGGACGCACTACACTTTGTGTGCACCGCACTAGTTCAGTGCGGACGCGGTTGATTTTGTGTGTTCCGCACTGCCTAGATACAGAGAGTGGATAGTCTGAACTTCACACCTGTGCGGATCACGGTTGATTTTGTGTGGTATGCGCTGGTCCTCATGCGGCCGCACAGCATTTTGTGCGGTCCGCACTGGGCACCTTCTGAAACCTGTCTGCAAAAAAAATATTTCCTGTTCTGCAACATTGATCTTAACTGCTTTTTTAGAAATGCAATTGATACTAACAAGGTCATTTGGTTTAAATAGCAGACAATGGTTAAACAAAAAGAAAAATGATCTAAACGACCCAGAAGAGGTGAATCCTCCTGGGGTGGGAAGCAAAAAATGGTACGACTCACTCCCCAAGCCAGGAAAAACATAAAGAACGTGAGGAAGGAAATCAAGGTAGCTAATAGAGCTATTGACATGTTTGAGAGTGAGTACGAGCCCTCCCAGGAGATCTCCTCGGGCGGTGCCAGAGTTCGTCCCTAACTAGCTGGAGAGGCATCGATTGAGAGACACTCCTCCACCATCACCCACTGCCCAATCACTAATGCATATTTCTTCTAGGTCGTTTGAGAGCTCAGTAAACGAGAATACACCACTTCCCCCACAGCTTCATTATCCGGGAAGGGTGCAGAAGAAGGTGAGGAGGAAGTAAAGGGGGATGAGGAGGTAGCTGAAGGAGGAGAACCAAGGGTGGGTGTTGATAGAACTAGGAAGCTCGAAGCTTGGGAGGATAGATTCGTCAGTGAGGCCGGTGAGAAAATTGATCCCGGAGAGAGGCTTCATAGATAGAGACCTACTACCCCACAACCCCGACGTGCAAAGAAATTTTAGAACTAGAGTGAGCTGGGAGCATTTCATGGATGGATGTGTTGATTCCAATGAACACTTGGTCAAGGAGTTTTATTGCGATGTAGCCCACATCAAAACGGCTCCAAAGTGACCAAGGTTCGCAACCTAAAAGTGTTGTTTGATGGGAAGTCCATCAATCAATACCTGAGCTTCAATGAGGAGAATGAGACTTTCTATATGGTGAAGATGGATATAGGCGAGGAGGTCCATCCATGGCTAGCACAGTACTTGGCAATCCCAGGTACCGTCCCCAACTGGTGAACTGCTGGAGTCAAAATACTAAGAAGGAGCTTGAACATTGAAGCAAGGGGATGGGAGACTTTTGTTTGCAGCCGACTGGACCCTACCACTCATGACAACACCCTTCATATCCACCGGGTTGTATTTGTTGCTTCTATAATGGCGGGGTACCCTATAAATGTGGGGAATGTGATATCTTGAATTATCACTACAGAGGGTACAGATCATGACTAGAACTACCCCTTCCCCAGCACCCTCACTATGTAATTCATGGACATTCAAGTATACAAGAGACCTTATGACATCAAGGTTAAGGAGAAAGCCCCGTTTCTTGGTACAGCATGTTGGGGGATGACACCCCCAAGAGCAAGAACTTCAAAGTTCCAGCTACGACTACAATTGGCCAGTCTGAAGAGCCAGTAGTAGTAGTGGCTCCTGCTGAGCCTACCTCTACTTCCATAGTTGTCACTCCCAGTCCTTCTACTTCCATAGCTACTCCTGCCGGTCCATCCATACCAGCATGCCCGGAGATCCCATCTTCCCCGGTCCATCCTATTACTGCTCACCGAATGAGCCAGGCACTTATCAGCATAAACAAATGGATGTAGATTGCCTCATCCAAGTTTTCCTCACTCACCACTGTGGTAGAGGCTCAGTCGGTACCTCCAGCTCCACAGGTTCCATAGTCGATAGAGGATGCATTTAAGGAGATACTTAACAACCAGAAGAAGATCCTTGATACTCAGGTTGCGCTCTCAAAGGCAGTTGATTCATACAAAAAGGCTCTCAAGGAGCTTGCTAAGGAGCATAAGAAGCTGAGGAAGAGACGGGCCTCCAAGAAGCCCGTGAAAGAGCTGCGTGCAGATGTTGACAGGTTGAAGGCAGATCACCTGCCTTTAGACTTATTGCTTGAGGATCCAGTTCCAGTAGCTCATCCACAGCCGGAGCAGTCATAGAGGCCTCCGAAGAGGAGGACGATGATTTCTAGAGCCGATGATTCCATCATCGAGTTGGCGGACCTACTAGAGACTTCCTCCAGTCAGCCACATGGTGTATCAGTTCCAGAGCCTGTCCAGGCCCAGGTCCCAGTAGTAGAGCAGCAAACCACCGGGAACCAGTCTGAGGTTCCTGAGCACATAGAGGACCCAGGGACCACACATGACCCTATGCAGACAGAGGAACTTAGGGAGTCTTCTATATCCTTTTTCTCTTATCTTTTTGGTTCTTATTTAGACTAGTTTGCATTGGGTACAATGCCAACTTTCATTTGAGAGGGTAGCTCTACTATTCATTTTGGATGATTGTATATATATTTGATACATTTTTATGCTTTCTTTATCTTTCTATCTTTGGTCTGTATATATTTCTGATATTTTGTTACGTTTATCGCATTTTTATTTCATTTGGTTCTGTATATAAAGTTTTATCATATTGTATATATTCATCCCTTCCATTTTATATTAAATTCCCCTCTTGTAAATATTCATTCTGTTTTCGCAAAAAAAATCGTCTTAAGTTTCTTATTTGTGATTCATAGCTTTTTGTTTTTAAAGTTTGCAATTAGCCTTTGGTTTTCTTAATGTTATGGTTCTTTCCAAAGGTGGAGTGTTGTGTCAACCGGATGGATCTTCCCAATGATGGATGGCGTGACAACCTTCTTAAGGTTTGAGTCCATTTTTATTTTTATTTTTAATAGTAGTAGTTAAGGGTGCCTCAAGCAAAGCTTCACTTAGGCCTAGTACATTTTCCTTTGATCTCATGGTCAAAAACGAATTGTTGTGTTTAGGATGGTAAAAGTTGTGACCTTGAGACTCTTGTGTTGACCGATAATCATCAAGTGGTTTTTCGGGACCATTGTGTGCTCAAATCGTATTTAAGGCCATTGTAGGCATCCGACTCTAGGTCTTTAGATCCCTTAGCTTGTGTGATCAGTAATTGAATTGCAAGTCCAAGTCCCGAGCCATTAGTCTAGAACTTGCCCTGAATGCTTGTTGAGGTGAAATCCTAAGTGAATTTTGACTTGAGACATAATTATAGGCTCTCCTTAATCCAAATGATAGTTTGAACAATTCCATAGTCTACCAATGATAAGATCCCTAGTTAACCCTTTTGAGCCTTGGACTTTTTCTTTCAGGAACCATGACACAAGCCTATACCCGTTCTAAAAGATACTCTCTCTTGGCACCCAATCTTTTCTTTAGCACATGACAAAAGTATTAGTTTGGGGGGATAGACGAGGATTACAACAAAGTGGTAAAAAGGCGCAAGAATGAATAAAAGGAAAGGCAATGAAAAAGAAAGAAAAGCAAAAAGAAAAAAAGAATGTTCAATGTGAAAAAGAATAAAAAAGGATTCAAAAAAAGCAAATAATGAAAGGTGAGAAAAGTTGAAAATGAATAAAAGGTTTGAAATGCCTAAGAAAGAGTGACATTATGTCTCTCTAACCCCTTAGAAATTAAAATGACTCAAAGAGTCAAGTGAATGGATGCCAAATGAATCAAAAGAAGTGCTTAAGGAAATACGGAACCCACTTAGACCAAAACATTTCCTACCCTGAACCAAAAGCCTTCACAATATCTCCACAAAAGCCCTATATGATCTTGAGTTGAATGAAGCTTACGTTAGTGGATACTCACATAAGGGGCAAGCATATGGTACCTAGAGCTGGACCCCTGACTTTTTCTTGAGAGAGATGACTGAATTCTCATTAACCTCATTTTATTCTAAAGGTGAGGTTTGCTTAGGGGGGAGTTGAGGATGTCTGAGTGTGGGTTCCACAATGACCAAAGTAATTGAAAGAGTTCTTTGATGTGTTGAGTCAACTCTCGATGCTCTTGTGATGCACTTTATCCATGGTTTTTTGAAGAGTAAATGTTGTTAGTGATTCATTTGTATTAAGGGCAATTGTTAGTCCCAATTGATTCTAGTTGAGGTTACTTTAGGGCAGCTGAATATTTCTTAGATTTTTCCTTAGGGGGTGGGTCTTAGTTTATTTGCTTGAGGACAATCAAAAGCGTAAGATTGGGGGAGTTGATAACTAGGTATTTTGATACATTTTATGCTCCATCTTGCGTACGCTTTGATTATAAATTCATGCAAAATAGTCTTAAAAGGCTCATAAGTTGTGCTTGATTGCAGGTTTGATCAACAAAATGAAAAAATGCCAAAGATTAGCTCAAAAGGAGTGAAACTTGTACAAGTACCAAGGACAATACAAACTCAGGAAAAACAGGCATGGTGCGGCCGCACTATATTTTGTGCGGTCCGCACTAGGGAGATTCAAAGAGCTGGTCTTTCAGGCATTAATGCAGTGGGGCCGCAGAAGGTTTTGTGCAGTTCGAAATGAAGGCAATGCGGCCGCACTACCATTCTGTGCGGTCCACAGAACCAAGATTCAGAGAGGTTGAAGTTGGAGCTCTCAAGCCTATGTGGTCCGCGTTCAAGTCTGTGCGGACCGCAGTAGAAGCCTCTGCGGCCTCAGTCCATTCTGTGCGGTCCACAGAGCCTGGGTTCAGAGAGTCAAGTTTTCAAGTTCAAGAGCCTAGTGTGGCCTCACACCATTTTGTGTGGTCCGCACTAACCCCCTAGGGGCGTTTTTGTCCATATTTTTCAGCATAGTTAGATGGAAACATTTTCCATTTTTAAGGTATAGAAAATTGTAATATGTAAACCTTGAGAGAGTAATACCCGACTTGAACCTTAGTTGCCTGTGCAAATTTACATACCCAGATGGTCTTGATAAAGTCAATTGGGCAAAATCACTTATACCATCGAGAGGTGTAGAGTGGGTAAATTAGTGCAACGGTTATATCATATTCCTCAAATATGTCAATTATGCCTTAGTTTCAAGTACCCATCAATTCCCCATCTGGGAGGATGTCACTACCCTAGTATCTTTTAAACACTTAGATACAACTTGCAATATTTAACTCTTAGCTTATTCTAGTTTCATTTACAATTAGTAGTTTGATATAAGTAGAATTATTAAGAAAACACCAAAAATGATTAAAAGTGTAATTAAGAGCACACACACAATCCTAAACAAGATAGACACTCAACTCCAATCCTAGCTCTCTGTGGATTTGATCTCGACCTAAAATTGGGTAAAAGATATTGCGACCTCTCTTGTTACTTATTAGCAGTGCGGAGTTGAAAGCGATCATTCGTCGGTTCTCTGTATGTGGGTCTGTTTATTCTATTCTTCTCCAAGTGAAGGAGGTGAAGTTTCAAGGGGTATTGTGTAATATATTGATTTTAGGGGTATGGTGAAGAAGAGAAGTTCGGGGGGCGAGGACGGGGGCTTTTCTCTTGCTGCACTGATTTTTAGTGTGTCCCCTAGGTCTAAGTTTTTTGTGTATTTCTTTTATAGTCTTTTGGTTTGGGGCTGATTTTTTATCATGTCTAGGGGTCTAGAGTCTAGGTTTTTGTAGGTTTTTTTAGGTAAAGGGGTATGGTCCAAGGAATTATGGCCTAGATCCGAAAATTAGGCCTAAAATTGGATCGTTTAAGCCCAAATTTTATTCTTTTCTCGCAAATAAGACTAAAATACTATCTCATTTATTAATTAATGCTACTTAAATAAAATAACTATTAAAGTAAGATTGGCCGTTGAAATAAATTATTTTTTGGTATTTTTCAAGTTGAAAAATGACTACAAAATATTAATGAAACTATTTTTGTAATTTTTATTTTCTTGTAATAAAATAAATCAAAAGAGTCAAGACTAATTAAAATATCGATATTAAACCAAAAGTAAATATTTTAAGCTAAAATGGGTGAAATATTAGGGAGGGTCAAAAATCACATGTCTACAGCATTCAAAATAATGTGTGAACTAACATCAAGTGGTTTCACATTTGGCAATTCTTCAGGGTTTATCGGTGGTACACTGACCCCTACATTGTTGTTTTTCTCATTAAATCCAAGACCTTTGTTATCGTGACCATGTGCGGTTTGTGAGCTTGAAATGTTTAATCTTGATAACAAAAATTCTTGACAAGAACAAGTGTGAAAATAATATGTGTTATCATAATCGGTACTGAAATAATCACTATTATCTTTAGCCTCACGGTGAACGACAAACTGTTTGCCTCGAAAATACGAGTAACAATTAAATTTGATTTGTGGTTTTAAAGATATGTGATTTAGTTCAATACCAATTAATAGTCAAGAAGTATAACGTATAAATGAAAGAAATAAGTAAAACAAACCATTGTTACTAGGTAATATCAACCTCGAGACCAGTGACCTCGAGATAGATCAAGAACAGTAAAGCAAGAATAATAAAGCTAAAGGACAACTCTGATGAACAATGAGCTAGAAAAGTAAGAGAGTATATTTTTTTCCAATGATTAGATTACTTTACAGATGATTGGGTCCCTTTTATATAATAGGGGAACTTAAAATAAGGTACATTCTATTTACAGTAAAGAAACTTATTGGGACAACTGACTAACGCTAGTATGGATCCGTACGAATTTATTCCGGGATTTACGCTACGATTTTAGGGATATGGCATAAATCTTGCTTATTCTGTAGAATCTATTGCTTGAGATGCTATTTATGATATGTAATTAAATGTAATAGATTTGGTCCATTTGGAATAGGATACTCATGGCAAAGTGCGATTTCAAGTTGAATTTTTAGCCAGTTTGAGGTAAGTGGCTTGTCTAACCTTGAGTGGGGGACCTTTCCCCTAGGATATGTTATTTGGTAATTCAGTGCCTTGTACGTGAGGTGACGAGTGCGTACTTGAGCTAATCGTTGAAAATTCTATTTTTACTTAAGATATTGAGACTGAGTTTCTTTCGTACTCACTTTATCTTACTTGCAATTATAACCTGTTTAGATTAGAAAGACATATTTAGTTGATTTAACTTGCCAACTTGCTTAAATTGCCTTAACTGCACTACATGAGATATGTTAGGCTAGAACTACTGTTGCTTGTATTGTTGTACTTTATTTATGAATATCCTCTAATTGTGGTTTCACATTTATATTTGGACTACGGGTTAGATTCCCGGGAGATCCCCCTGCATATTTACTTTGGGACTACGGGTTAGATTCCCGGGAGATCCCCCAGGCCAACGTCTCAGAATCGGATAAATTTTACAGTTTGAGAACCCTCCTACTCTCACGAGTGTATCCATATAAAAATCTCCCAAATCGGAGATCAAACACCCACTCAAAACTCAATAGTTTAGCATATGAAACTTTACCCAATTTTTCCAATTTTTGATCCTCAATTCGAATTTTAATGAAGGTTTTAACTATATATTGATGGAATATGACTAAGAAGGATTAAGAAAATGTTACCCAATGATCTTCTCTTCAAAACCCTCTCAAAATTTTCCTCTCACGAGCTCAATTTGATTTTTCTAGCTTTCGAAAACAAACCCTCGAAAACTCTATTTTCGAACAGGGATTTCCGCTTCTGCGGACAAGGGACCGCTTTTGCGGTCTTGCTTATGCGGAAAATGAGTCACTTCTGCGACCTTCCCTAGAATCCAAAATTTTGCTTCTGCGGACCAATAACCGTTTCTACGGTTCCGCTTCTGCGGGTACCAGACCGCTTCTCGGCCTTTTAGCAGCTTATACGGCTCCACTTCAGTGATGCCAAGGCCGCTTCTGCAGCTCTGCTTCTGTGGTTCCCAAGCCACAGAAGAGAAAACTTAGTTGCTGCAACACTTCTCCGATCTTCTTGTTAACCACCTAAAATCATCTCGAGGCCCCCCCAGACCTCAACCAAAAGCACCAATAACACCTAATACCTCATTCAAACTTTTACCAATCCTTAAACCACCTAAAACAACGTTGAAAACTCGATTAATACAAGGATTTGAGCCTAAGAACTTCAAATTTCATCAAAATACAATTTCAATCAAAAACTCAACCAAAACACGTCCGAATGACCTGAAATTTTGCACACACATCCCAAATGACATGAGAGAGCCACTGCAACTTCCGAAATCCTATTCCGACCCTCGGATCAAAGACTCACTATCAGACCGGAAACTTCAAAATTTTATACTTCGGCATTTCAAGCCTAAATGAGCTATGGTCTTCCAAAATTCATTCCAAACACGCACCCAAGCCCGAAATCACCTAACATAAGCTAACAGAACCATCGGATTTCCATTTTGAGGTTGTCTTCATACTGTTCCGACTACGGGCCACTTTCCAACACTTAAGCTCTCAATTAGGGACTAAGTGTCCCAAAAACAACTCTCTGAAACCTAACACCGGACGTCTCGATAAACCAAAATAACAAAAATAAACTTAGGGAAAGCAGTTAATGAGAAACCGGGTGTAAAATTTCAAAAATAACCCGCCGGATCGTCAACGATATAATCTTTTATAGCCGAAAATCTTTTATACTAGTATATTTCAATAATTTTGATGTTCCAAATCGTGTCCAGTTGGGTGGGCAATGATTGCCTTTTAGAGATAGATGATCAAGCACGTTGTTATATGTTTCATTAATTCTTTATTATTTTAACTCAGTTCAAATATGATTGTTATGAGTTTGTCTTTCTCTTTAAAATTCTTGACAAATAATCTTTTTATTGGTAGGACATTGTCGTTAGGCTTCCAACGCAACAGAAACTATTACCGCTACAAGTGCTCGTAAAAGTAGGGAGATCCCCTTTCAAAATAACATTTATTAGAGTGCATGCACTTACTATGACAAGCCTATTTGGTTTGCAGCTTTGAAAGAGAAGGATTTTTCTTTGTTCATGTGCAAAGGCATATTTTTGCTAGGGACCTTGGCATAGTTAAGGAAGCAAAATATCCCTTTACTAAACGAAAGGGTGAGCATCAAGGCCTATTCGAAGTTTAAGTATAATTATTTGATATTTTTAGTTTTAATTTATTTCTTAATTTTTTAATCGAATTTAAGATAATTTATAATATTTTTTTGTAGGATATTGTGAAGATAAAAGAATTTAAGAAAGCAAACGAGAACTAAAACAAGAAAGCAATAGAAGATTTGATTAAGAAACAACCTATAATTTGCGATTTTCCTTTTGTTCGAAGTCTTAACAATCAGCTTAGTTAGGTAAATTAATTTAACTTTCTTTTTCACTCTTTCAACTATTTCTGATATAATATATGTTTTGATTGTGTTTTTATATTTTTTGCAGAAAGTATACATGGCCCCACCAAACTAGAAATTGAAGCCACAAAGAAAATGATTGAAGAAGGTAAAAAAGAAGTCATGCATGCAATATAATTGTTGGGTATGATGTAGAAGATGGCGTGGACTTCTATTTGATGAAAGATAGTTGGGAAAATGAATGAGTCCACAAGGAATATGCAAAGAATGAACGTGCTATGCTCTCTGACTTATCTTATCCCATTATAATAAATTAACTATAGATGATTCTATGGATAACACTTTCTTATTAGTTGAAGAGGAATTTTTATTTTTACTTACTGATATACAAAAAATTCTATAATATAACATTTTAAAATAATAATATATTCTACAATATAAACATGATCAGTGCATAAGAAATGTGTCCTTGTTATAAATAAAGTTCTATTTATGGTAAATGTCTATATTTAAAGAGATTCTAGGGTTCATTGCTTGGTGGCTACGTCACGATCTCCCTATAAATAGAGGGTTCTATTCCATTGTAATTCATCCCAAAATTCAATAAGAATTATCTCTCTCTCTTTCTCTGCAATATTGCTCTTGTTCTTCTTTTATTATTTTATAACACGTTATCAGCACGAGACTTTAACCAATTAAGTAGAAGCTTAAGAATTGAGCATAATATTTTTAATTGTTCTATAAACTTCCTTCATGTTTAAATTCTGAATTTAAGGTAAATATTTTACTTTTCTCTTTCAAACTCTTGGCATTCTATAATTTGATTTTAAATACAAGCAAAGATGATTTGCAACTCTAATAGAGTTTGAAAGAAACTATAACCACCCAAAGTGGTAAAATTTCTATGCATTGCCATGATTAAATCCATGTATGATTGTGGTCAAAGAATTGAAAACTTGTCCCATTGAATTTGCTCCATTCTCATTACCTTAAGAGAATGTGATAACTGTGAAAGAAGATAAATTATTACTATGAACATATTAATGGATGTGGACGTGGTAATAGACGAAATTATAATCGTCATCATTGTGGCAATGAGAAGAATTAGGATTCTCTAAATAATTCTTCCCTTGTGAAAGTATTATTTGTCATCGATTTAACAATAGATTTTATAAAGCACATATAGATGATTATGGTCCATTCATGATGTGAATGTGACAACATCTGATTTATGAATACATATTCATTGTTTGAAGAATATGAACGTGCTAGTTGAAGTGAATATACCACACTCATCTCTAGAAGGAGGTTTGAGATGATATAAGAAAATAATGTCATTATTATGGCATGAATGATCATCGGTCACGTAGCTATTGTACACCAAAATATTTTGGCAATGTGATTATTAAAGGAGAACAATAATGCAAGAAACATATCTTGCATATAATTTTGATTATGACCATAATGGTATAACTTTCTCCTTCAAAGAGATATATGACCATGTGGATGTGAATGAATATGTGGTAGTACAAAATTAACTAAGAGCTCTGGAAGAGCCAATTATCACTATTTTGAAGAAACACAATTGATTGCTAATAAGGTATTGTGTCGTAGTAAGTCTCAAATAAACTTATTCAGTTTCCAAAGTACGCGCGAAAGCAGTTGATTATATTAAGACTATAATGAAGGAAAGATTTAATATCTTATATCACTATAACTTGTAGTAGGATAATATGTATCTGAAAAGCTACCAGCTTTATTCTCCAGTTTGTACTACACAAATAAAAGAACGCCAGACTAAAGTGGATGTTTATTGATATAAAAACCCATATCATAATAAAAATGGAGTTTATTGATAATTACACATGTCATGGTGTAAATCTGAACTTATCAATATTGATAATTTATTCATTTGGCATAATCAGTTTAGTCATATCAATTTAAGCGTGATGTGCACAAAAAAAAATAGAGAATTCACATAGGTAAATATTAAAGAATTAGAAAGTTTTTTACGAATTCTCTTATATTGCTTATTCTTATTAATTAATTGACTAACTAAAGTTGCGATTGAATCCCATGAATTCTGGAAATATCAAAAGTGAATATGGGCTCATTCACATGTCGTGTCTACCACAAAAGATGCATTTATGAGATGGTTATATATGCGATTATTATTAACTCGAAACATGGTGCTTGTGAGGTAACTTGCTCAATAATTTATATTAGAGCATAATTTCCAGATTTTTTATTCAATATAGTTCATCTTGATAAGTTGGTTTATATCACAGTTGGTTTAGCAAAATAATTTATTGAGTGCATCCACTTGATAGATAAACTATTGCTTATGAGAACAAAGTTATATGTATCAGTTTGATTTACATTATATACGAAAGTATATTATTTTCTTCCCTCACAAGTGGTTCAGGGTCAGGAATCAAATAATTCCATCTTAGTATTATTGATGCGCGGTATATATTTTGATTAATACCATAATGCACAAAGATGAGTTCTCAAAGTTTAGGAAATAACTTAGTTTTTCTAACATGAGGGGGAGACGTAATAAACAGTTGAGAAAAATTTACATGGAACGAATTATCATTTGTATATGTAGATCCTCGAATATCATAATATGAATTTGAAGTTCATAAAAAGATAATATGTTTGCAATATATTGCAAAGAATGACAAACGCATTTGTTGACCCAAAGAAAGTAACTATATTCTCACTGCAAATGCCTACTATTAGAATAAGTCCTATAAGGACAAAGTCTATGGTACGCTTAAAGCATAAAAACAATCGGTTTCAAATAAACTTCTTGATAAAGAAGATGAGCAAATGATCAAACGGATCATAACAAGGAGGTAAGTGATCTAGAAGATCACATGATATAATACTTTATAAAATTTCATGAGAGATTCAGGTACCTGAATATATGATGAAGAGATCTCTATGTTATGTCTTTATGAAAGATTACTGGAATTGATATAAAATATTCATCGATGACATCTATCATAGTGCTAAGTATATATGGGGATCTTAAGGCTCCTGAGACAAATACAAAAATATTGGCCAAATTGACGATACACAATTCAAATAGAATTGGTTTAATATGAAAGACATATAATTTTGGACATGTAGTTCAAACATTTGAAAGTATAAAGTCAATGGTATGTGCAATCAGTTTTCGATATCTTATTTGTCCAGCATGACATGAAAACTTGATATGCATCTAAAGTCTATTATATGGCTTATATGACTTAACTTGTATGATAATCCATGAAGGATTCAAGTTGCTTGAAATATATACAATTCGTGATCTTGAAGAGCCGCTTCCTCAGTGCAATTTGTGCAAAAGTGTATCTTGCTATAACTATAAGCATGATAATATGATAGCAAGAGTTTTCACCTCTATGTGAAGATATTGAACTGACGATTCCAATAAGATCATATGAAGGCGATACATCTATTAAGAATGATGATTTCAAGGTTCAACATATTCATTCAAGTTAATGTGGCTAATTTATTTATCAAATCTTTACCAAAGAAATATTAAAGATGGTGCACAAGATTGGAATGCAAATGCTTAAAGATATGAATTGATGCTCTCACCAGGGGGAGTTAATGCGCGTTGCACTTTTTTCCCTTACAAGATTTTGTCCCACTGGGTTTTCCTTACAAGGTTTTAAATGAGGCAACCAAAATGCGTATTGTTAGATATGTGTACTCTTTTTCCTTCTCTAGAATTCTTTTCCCAGTGGGTTTCATTTTAGTTAACGTTTTAACGAGGAACATTATATATTGAATAGACATTCAAGGGGGAGTGTTATAAATAGAATTCTATTTATGGTGAATGGTCTATATTTAGAGAGATTCTAGGGTTCATTGCTTGGTGGCTAAGTCACTATGTCCCTATAAATAGAGGGTTCTATTTCACTGTAATTCATCTCAAACTTCAATAAAAATTCCCTCTCCCTCTTTCTCTGTAATATTGCTCTTGTTCTTCTTTTATTGTTTTATAACAATCCTAAAATATCGCAGAGTCCCTATTAAAAAAAGGAAGTTGATAGTGAAAAGTATCCATAGTTATTCCTTGAAAATTTTCTATTTTGTTAATTATAGATTATTGCGATAAATGCTTCATAAAAGCACAGGGTGGCAATTTGAGTCCAAACACATCCAACCTGCCCAAGGATTAGTGGGTTGGTCTATAAATATTTTAGCTCATTGGTCTATTTGGGATAAGCCCAAGTTAAGCCGTTAATTTTTATATCCCGTTTTGACTCATTAAGCACCCTAAATACAACCCATGAAACTCACCTAGACAAATGAATAAGAACCCAACTTTTCTAGAAATTTACATAAGTACTCCAACTTTACTTTTTTGGAATTTTTAATTTCCACCCTATACCTTCCCCCTCCCCCCTCCCCCTCCCCCCTCGTCCCTCCCCCCTCCCGCGCATACTCCCTTAATTTATTTATTTATTTGCATTTTTTATTTTTTATTTTCTATTTTTTTATTTTTCTGCACCATCCACCCACCCCGACCCGCAGCTGAAAATATATTTTCAACTTATATATTTTAAGGTAAAACGATTTTTTGTGCAAGATGAGCATGGTTCTAAAATATGGGTCAAGTTAGGCGGGTTGGGCTATAACCCATTGTTAAATCCATGTTGATGCAACCCATGTTAGCCCAAGTACACTTTGGACTGAATTGGGCAATGACTCATTTATTGACCTAACCTATCTTGACTCGTCCAAATTCAGCCCAACCCGCCCATTTTCCACCCCTATATAAAATAACAAAATCCAACAACAACAATAATATTATTAATAATAATAATAATAATAATATTTAATAAAAAGTTATTCTGTTACGAAATTACTAGACCCAAAATAATGTTTGTCGTTTGAATGTTAAGATGTTTTTTCACCACCAATATTAATATTTCAATGCATCCATTTTAAAAGGATTGTCTTAGTTTGATTTAACTTGAATAAAAAATAGGAAAGCTTTCGAGATATGTGGTCTTAAATAAGCTATAATATTTGTGTGACTTTAAAACAATAACGACCCGGCTGGTCGTTTTAAGAATTAAAGCCTCAATCCCCTATTAACTTATTTCCCATATTTGTTTCTGCCATTTTAATTTGTTGGGATGTTTGGTCTTGAGTTACAGAGTATTAAAGAGACTTAGTCCCTAACAGAGAGCTTAAGCTTTAGAATTTGAACCGTAATCAAAGCAGTATAAAGACGACTTCAGAATGAAATTCTATCTATTCCATTAGCTCCGTTGGGAGGTCCGTAGCTTACTTAGGCTTGAAATGCTGAACTTTTGAAGTTTTCTATTCGATATTGAGATTTTGATCTTAAGGGTCGGAATGAAATTTCGGAAGTTGGAGTAACTCCGTAGTGTTGAATGTGATGTGTGTGCAAACTTTCGGGTCATACGGACGATGTTTGATAGACCTTTTATTGAAAGCATAATTTATGAGTTTTTGAAGTTCTTAGGCTTTAATGCGATGCTAATTGGTTGATTCAATGTTATTTGATATTTTTTGAAGATTTGTATAAGTTTGGATAGTGGTATATGACTTGTTCGTGCTTTTGGTTGAGGTCCCGGGTCCTCAGGGTGGTTTCGGATGGTTAACGAAAAGTTTAGAGTTGGGAATTAGTAGCTGAAGCTACTAATTCTGTTGTCATAACCGCACTTGCGGCTTGGGTACTGCAGGTGCGAGCCCGCAGAAGCGCAAGAGAAGCTGTAGATGTGACCAAGAGGAAGAAGGGCTGGAAACACAAATGCAGGAGCGAGATCGCAGGTGCGGATAAGTAGTCGAAGAAGCGAAAAGTCCCGTTAAATGAAATTCCGCATGTGCGACTTGGTCTTTGCAGAAGCGGGACTGCAGTTGCGGTCCTAGAGCCGCAGATGCGGTTTCACTGACTAGAAAAGGGCAGAATCGAGGGCTTAATTTCAAAACCTTAGAAATTGATTTGGGAGCTCGGAATTGGCGATTTTGAGAGATATTTTCACTTGGGTGTTCTAGGTAAGTAATTCTTACTCGTTTTGATTGATCTCAATGAATCTATGCCTAAATTCACCATTTAATTTCGGATTTAGGATGAGAAATTGGGAAAATTTTGAAAAAGTTCTTAGACCTAATTATTGAGTTTTGATTGGGGATTTGATGTCGGATTTGGATAATTTTGGTATGGTTAGACTCGTGAGTGAATGGGGGTTCATAATCCATAACTTTTACCTGATTTTGAGACATGGGCCTGAGGGGCACTTTGGTTATTTCTCCTAATTTCGTGTATTAACTTAGAATTAATTAGTTGACTTAGTTACTTGAAGTTTTATTCACATTATGCACTTGATTTGAATAGATTTGGAACCATTTGGAGTCGAATACTTGTGGCAAGAGCGTGGTTTCGGGTTGATCTTGAGCTGGTTCGGGGTAAGTGACTTGCCTAACCTTGTGTGGGAGAACTCCCCTTAGAATTTGATATTGTTGATATTTGAAATGCCTTGTACATGAGGTGACGAGTTCGTACTTGTGATAATTGTTGAAAATCTATTTTTGTTAAGTAATTATATTTGTGATTCCTTTCCTATTTATACTACTTGTAATTTAAGCATGTTGTTAGCTTAGGGAAGCATGTTTAGTTGACTTAATTGCTCTACTTGCTCAAACTTCTTTTTTTGGATTATGTGCAGCATGATAGGTTAGAAATACCAATTTTACCGTGGTATGAATTGGAATTGAATTGAGTATTCTCCGTGTTGCTGCTGCGTGTTTACTTTGGGACTATGGGACAGTATCCCGGAAGATCCCCCTGTCTGTTTACTTTGGGATTACGGATCGTAATTACGATAGATCCCCGCACACTATGAGTTGGACTATGGGACGGTATCCCAGGAGATCCACTAGATATTGGGATTACAGGACGGTATCTTGGGAGATCCCCGGTTGTTATCTCTATGGTGAGCTGTGTTCTTTCCGTGATTACTTCTGTCTCTGTAATAGTTGTTGTTGTTATTATTATCCTGTGTTAGTTCATACTGTTAGAATTTAATAATATTTTCGTATTCTATACTCTTTTATCTCCATTTTCAGCTATAATCAGTAGGGCCTTGACATTCCTCGCCACTACTCGACCGAGGATAGGTTTGGCACTTACTGAGTACCGTTGTGGTGTACTCATGCCCTTTCTGCGCATGTTTTTCATGTGCAGATCTAGTGTGACGACCCAAAAAGCGTCATCACTTGTTTTCTTACCTATTCTATACTTCTGAGGCCTTGAAAGCCTCATATGGGGTTGCCTCAATTTGCATGCACAGTCAGAGTGCGTAGTCGGAAAGCTTAGGTGTGAATTCTGTGAGAAAAATGCTAAATTTTGGTATTAAATTAAATAAAATTTGACTTCGATCAATGGTATGGATAAACGGACCCAGACCCGTGATTTGACGGTCCCGGAGGGTCCACAGGAAAATATGGTACTTGGACATATGCTAGAAATCAAATTTCGAGGTCCAAAGCCCGAGAAATGAATTTTGTGTGAAATTGTTTTTTGGAAATAATTAAGGAAATTGGAAATGAAATTTTATTAAAAGATTATGGTATCGGGCTCGTATTTTGGTTCCGGTGTCTGGTACAAGTTTCTATATGGTTAAAGCACTTTTTGTAAAGTTTAGTTGAAAACGGACGTCGTTTGACGTGTTTCGAACTAAAAATAGAAATATGATGTTTTACGAAAATTTGGACGAAATCATGAGCTTTGAAGCTTAATTCGATGTATATGATGTTATTTTAGAGATTTGATCGTGCAAGTAAGTCTGTAGGATATTTTTGAGGTTGTGTGGATATTTGGTTTGGAGCCTCGAGGGCTCGTGTGAGTTTTGGATAGGTGTCGAATTGCATTTTTGAAATTTTGGAAAATCTGGTATGAACAAGCCTACAGGCTTTGCATTTGCGAAGCCCGGTTTGCAAAAGAAAACTAGCAAATGCGAAGGTTGGATCGCAAATGCGAAACCAGCCAGGCCTGCCTTGGATTGCAAACGCGAGGAAACCCTTCGCAAATGCGAAGGTTGGACGTTCGCAAATGCGATACATTTGTCGCAAATGCAAAGTCCTCCAGTTGGTTCTGCGTTTGCAAATGCGAACAAAAGTTTGCAATTTCCATAATTGGTCGGGGTTCGCAATTGCGAACCCCAGTTCACATTTCCCACATCTGCAACCTGCATTTTTCATACTTAGTCGAATTTTAGATATTTTTCACCCCATTTTGAAAACACAACTCCTTTGGGCGATTTTTCAAGAGCAAACCATCTTCCAAATCAATTGTAAGTTGATTTTTTCTCATTTCTTTCAATCATTAACATCATTTAACATGTTTTCGACTTAAAATCAAAGGTTTTCATGGGTGAAATTGGGTGTATTGCGTAGAACCTAGGTTTTTTCTGAAATTAAGGATTTGGACCTCAAATTGAGGTCTGATTTCAAAACAAATCATATATTTGGGTTCATGGGGGAACAGCTAACCGGATTTTGGTTCGAACCTCTGGTTTTGATGATGTTGGCCTGAGGACCATTTTGGCTATTTTACCTAAATTTGTATCTTAGCTTTAAATTGAATAGTAGAATCAGTTGTTTGAGATGTTATTTACGAGATGTAATTGAAATGAATAGATTTGGGATATTTGGAGTCGAATACTTGTGGCAAACGTGTGGTTTCAAGTTGAATTGAAGCCGGTTTAAGGTAAGTGGATTGTCTAACCTTGCATGGGCGACCTGTCCCCTAGGATACGTTATTTGGTAATTGAGTGCCTTGTACATGAGGTGAAGAGCGCGTACTTGAGCTAATCATTGAATATCCGGTTCTTACTTAAAATATTGAGATTGATTTTCTTTCGTACTTGCTTTATCTTACTTGCAATTATAACATGTGTTAGATTAGAAAGACATGTTTAGTTCATTTAACTTGCCTACTTGCTTAAATTGCCTTAGTTGCACTACGTGAGACATGTTAGGCTAGAACTATATGTTGCTTTTTATTGTTGTACTTCATTTTGGAATATTCTCTGATTGTGGTTGCGCATTTACATTGGGACTACGGACATGGGATTATGGTAGCTCCCCCCCCCCCCCTGTTTGTTTACTTTGGGACTATGTGTTAGATTCCCGGTAGATCCCCCTACAATTTATTTTGGGACTACGGTTAGATTCCCGGTTGATCCCCCCTCCTATACTTTATTTTGGGACTACGGGTTATATTCCCGGTAGATCCTCCTGCACATTTAATTTGGGACTATGGTTTAGATTCCCGGTAGATCCCCCTGCACATTTACTTTAGGACTATGGGTTAGATTCCCGGTAGATCCCCCCTTGATCATTTATATTCAAATGGACTACAGGACGGTATCTTAGGAGATCTTCGTTACTGGTATTGATATGAAAATGGACTACAAGACGGTATCCTAGGAGATCCTCGTTATTGGTATTGACATGGAAATGGACTACAGGACGGTATCTTGGGAGATCCTCATTATCGGTATTGATATGGAAATAGACCACAGGACGGTATCCTGAGAGATCCTCGTTGTTGGTATTGACATAGAAATGGACTACAGGATGGTATCCTGGGATATCTCATAATTGGTACTGATATTGACCTATTTACTCTGTGTTATCTTATCCTCAGTGTGTAGATTGTTGTTTGTGCAACCTGACTTACTTCACAGTTGTATTCCATTATTTATGCTTATTTCATACTGTTGCCAGCATTCTTATTATATTGTTTAATTTCAGTAGGGCCCTAACCTTCCTGGTCACTACCCGATCGAGGTCAGGCTTGGCACTTACTGAGTACCGTTGTGGTGTACTCATGCCTCTTTTGCGCATGTTTTTCATGTGCAGACCCGGGTACTTCTTCCCAGGCACACTATTTCCGAGGCGGAGACGTCTAGCAGAGACTCGAGGTACATCTGCTGCATCCGCAGACAAGGAGTCTTTATCTTATTCCAGCATTTAGTAGATTGTTTTCCCCTTCTTTAAGTTGCTTAAACATTCTGCAGTTAGAGCAGTATATTACATTTCTATTAGCCTGTGTCGCCCGTGAGTTTTCGAGTTTTAGGATGAGATTGTTGACTTTCGCGTTTTATTTTTGAGTTGCATATGCCAAGTGGCACTTATATACTGTTTTCTTCAAATTTTTCTTAATTTAATTAAATGTTCCGTAAGTTATATTAAATTTCTGCATTGTTAGGCTTACCTAGTTATAGGAACTAGGTGCCGTCACAACATGTTCATGGAGGGTGAACTGGGGTCGTGACATCTAGGTACTTCGACTCATCCCTACTACCCTTGAGGCGAGGCAATTCTCCAGAGACTTTGAGGTATATCTGCCGCATCCGCATACCGAGGAGTCCCGTTGCATTCTCTCTTATGGTATTAGCCCTTCTGCATAGATTCCGGGTTTTGGGAAATGTAGTTTTATTTGAGAGTTTGTGTTGTATATGCTGAGCGGCATCTTTAAACCTTCACTATGTTTATTCCGCACATTTTTATTTGTTTTATTGTGTACTTTTTTTTCCGCAATTTGTTAGGCTTACCTAGTCGTAGAGACTAGGTGTCGTCACGATAGTTCACGGAGAGCAAACTGGGGTCGTGACAAAAACTTTTGATACTTGTGATCTGAAACCTATCATATCACTTGTGTGGCTGTAAATGCTACTTATTAAAGATGTATTGAAAGGTGTCAATCTCTTTTGAAACAAACTAGTAAAAAATAATGCTAATCTTTTTAAAATAAACAGAGTAACTACAATCAATATGTTTCTCTTGAGTTTATTTTTGAAATGTTAAGAATTTATTTATCATTTGAATACAACAATTTTTCTTGAAAACTTATTTTTTTTATCTACGTTATAATGTATTTTTATCGTTGGCCAAGAGTCAAGTTAATTATCTACTCCTTCGGAAGTGTGATAGAGGTCTGTGAATGAATTTCAAAGTTATACCAAGCGAGAATCTCACGACTCATCATAGGTTATTCGTGATGGACTTAGAGATCATGAGGAAGAGGAAGAAGAAGGTTGTGTATGGTCAACCTAGGATCAAGTGGGGGTGACTTGACGTATGACAAAGCGCACGAGTTGGGAGGAAGTTGCTGGCTATGGGAGCTCGGAGGAGCAGTGGGGACGCGAGCTCTATATGGATCATGAAAGTATAATGTATTAGAGTAGTTGCAAGAGAGGTGTTAGAGGTCTTGAAAGGTTTCTCTAGCGGCCACAAAGGCTACTGGTAGTGAGTGTGTCACGACCCTAAACTCGAACCCGGTCGTGATGGCGTCTCTCGTGAAGACAAAGCCAGCCGACAAATTACCATTCCAATCTTAAGCAGTAAAATAATAATTATTAAGTCGTAAACATGATAAAATCTCAAAAATAAGAAGTTAATAGTATAATTTGCGGAAAAACAAACCCTACACAACTCGATACCGGATGTCACTAGCCATGAGAATCTACTAAGGTCTGAATACAACTAGAGTCAAAAATGTACTAAATACAATCTAACAAAATCGAGAGGGAGAATAGCAGTGCTGTGAACGTCGGGCAGCTACCTTGCTGAACTCTGATGACTCTGCCTCTAAGCAACCAATACCCGCTACGGAATTCAAAAATACCTAAATCTGCACACAATGTGCAGAGAGTAAAGTGAGTACTTCCAACTTAGTGAGTAATAAAAAAATAATAAATATTGAGTGATAGGAAATCACGAAGAGTACATCAACATGCTATATAGAAGAAGTACAAAACTAGTAAGAAAGCAATGAAGCTGTAAAATCTCTTAAGCACCTTAACTCCGTTTAAACTTCTTCAAAAATGGTTTTTCAACAGTTAAGCAATTGAAATGTAAGCAACTGGAACAGATAAGCATAGAAGATTCGCTCCTCGGGCACAATTACATAATTAAACATGTACATGATAGGAAAATCAGAAAGATAAGCACATAAAGGTTCGCCCCTCGGGCACAATGTCAACAAATCCGCCCCTCGGGAAATATCTGAGAAAAATACTAGTCCCTCGGGATATGTCTCACATTACAATGGTTACCCGCGCTCACTAGGGGTGTGCAGACTCCTAGAGGGCCCCCTACGGCCCAAGCACAATATCAAGTCATCTCGGGGCAACATAAACAGGCTCTCGGCCTCATATCAATATCAATCCACCTCACGACTCACAATCTCAGGCCCTCGGCCTCATTATCATAATTAGTATATTACCGTTGCGTCATGCAGCCCGAACCAAAAGTATCCTCACAATACAGGCCTTCGGCCTTACTCAGTCAAAATCTCATAAGCCCCTCAGGCACCAGTAAAATATGAAGCTCAACTCAAATACCTTTGAAAATATCAATTAATGTATATTAAAACAGAATAACATAGCTGAAGTTTTAAGTAGTAAAAATATAACATGACTGAGCACAAGTATGAAATCAAACGGTGAGGAAAATATCATTAACAATCCCCTAAGGGTTCAAACAGTTGGCGCGAAGCCCAAATATGGCATTTAGCCCAAAGTATAATAATATCAAACAATTAGCTACTCATTCTACAAAAAAATAGTCATTAGGGATGGACTAAGTCACAATCCCCAAGGTGCACGATCCCACGCTCATCATATAGCGTGTTTTTTACCTCAATATAGCACGACGCTATGCAATCCAAGGTTTCATACCCTCAGAACAACATTTGAAATCATTACTCACCTCGAATTAGCTCGAAAAGCTACACTACACACTCTTGCCTCTCGACCAATCTTTTGAGTGCTCCAAATCTACCAAGTTCAGATTTTTATCATTAAATTATGCTAAACGAATGAATTTTAATTGAAAAATATCGATTTTAAACACAAAACAAGAAATCGGTCAAAACCCGATCCTCGGCCCTCGTTTTGGAACTGGACAAACTTTATACCAAACTAGACACAATAGAACTACTGCAACTCTCAGAATTCCATTTCGACTCCTATATCAAAATCTCACCTATCAACCGAAACACGCCAAAAACTCAATTTCGCCAATTCTGGCCTAAATCTACTCTGGACCTCCAAAACATATTCTGATCATGATCCTAAGTCCCAAATAACCAAACAAAGCTAAAAAATATCATACAATATTCCAATTCGAGATCATATAGTAACAAGTCAAACTTTTCAAATTTCAAGCTTAAAACTGACAACTGTTCTTCCAAAATTCATTCTGATCATCCTGAAAATCAAAAACAATGATTTACATAAGTCATAATATACTTTACGGGGAAGTCATACCAAAGAACTAGCGAGCAAAGTGCAAAAACTTAAAACAATCTGTCGGGTTATTACAGAGTGAAGAGGTACAAGAAAAAATGGAAGCCAAGAAAATGGCTTACTTGAAGTTTATAGAGAGCATGAACGAAGAGGCAAAGAGGATGAATAGGGAGGTGAATAGGAGGGCTAAGAAGGAGGCGAAGTTAGCGGTTACTATGGCTAAGACTATAGCATTTGGGATTCTATATGAAGAGCTTGGGGCCAAAAGTGGCGATAAGAAGTTATACAAGCTAGCCAATGTGAGAGAGGGAAGGCCCATGATCTAGATCAAGTTAAATGCATCAAAGATGATGAAGGTATAGTTTTGATGAAAGATGCTCATACTAGACGAAGATGAAAAAAATACTTCTATAAACTCCCAAATGAAGTGGATGGATGATAGGAAAATTGTGCTAGGTGATTCGTAGCACTTCAAGATTCGTCGAGATTTTGGGTATTGTAGGCGCATAAGAGTATAGGAGGTTGAGGGGGCAACGCGCAAGAGGCACAAGCGTAGAGCGACCAGTCTAGACAAATTCCCTGTGGAATTTCGAAAAAATGCGGGTAGGAATGGTTTAGAGTGAATACCTAGGTTGTTCAATGTTATTCTTAGGACGAAGAAGATGCTTGAATAATGAAGGCGGAGTACGATGATCACATTGTATAAGAACAAGGGCGATATAAAAGTTTCAATAATTATAAGGGGATTAAGTTGTTTAGAAATACAATGAATGTTCGGGAGAGGGTGGTTGAAGTGAGAATAATAGAAATGTGTCCATGTTTTAGAACAAGTTTGAGCTTATATCGGGGCGT